>JARHVA010005905.1:0-600000 GCA_037957365.1 Torreya grandis | reverse complement strand
AATTATCAGTATAATAGTATAGCAGTGATCTACAACAACAACCCATATATCAGTAATGACCCAAATTTCTAAGATATAGCAATGATCTATAGTAGCAACCCATATATCAACAACGTCTCATATTTATGGGGTATAGCATCGATCTATATTTTTAAGTATAACATTCATCTAGATTTTATTAATATATCAATGATCTAGATTTTATTAATATATCAACAATCTAGATTTTTTTAATACAACAATAAGGTAATGAGGCTCTTCACTCATATCGAATCCCACATTATCAATGTAATATTTCCTTATTAGCTTATATAACAAGTATTTACAATTATCATAATGTATACTCTATCTATTATAGCAAATTCGATATTTTAAGTATCTGACAGTTTTACTCAAATATCAAATTTAAACTCATCATGATATAAAACTCACCACGAAAATTGATATTATGTCGATATCATTTGATGGTAGTCATATACGAATATAAGACATGAAAATGTTATTTTGTGCTTGTACATTGTGATATTGTGGGAGAAAATCATAATTCATATAGCTCATATGATCTCAAATAACAAATATATACAGGGCATAAAATTGAATTAACATAATTTACTAAAATTATTTCTAGAAATTAAATGCATCGCCTATCTCTCAAATGCTGAATTGAATATGCTTGATTCTAAAGAATTCTTTTTTTTCTCAGCTCAGCTTTTTTTTTTTACTTTTAGTCTACTCTTTTCCCATTCCATGTTTTTCCGTCTTCCATGCCTCATCTCCTCTCCTCCTTTAGCTTGCTTATATTCTTTCTATCTTTCTTTTCTTAGATGTAGCATTTTACTTTATTCCATGATTTTCTTTTTTTGTTTTATTCTTATTTTTTTTTAGATTTTTTTTTATTTTTTTATTTAAATCTTTATATTTTTCTTAATTTACTATTCTTTTGATTTTTATTTTTTTCCTGTGTTTTTACTCTTAATTGAAAATTCTTAGTTCTTATTTATTTTAATATTAATTATAAAAAATTAGTATATCCACTAATTAAATTAGCATATTTAGATGCCATGATGGTTTAATAATGACTCCATAAATTAATAACCTCAAATTTGCACAAATCACATTCTAAAGGTATTAATGATCACACGCAAAACACACTAGATAAAAATTATAAAACCATTAAGCTATGATCGTAGACCATGCTTAGATATCTAATGCAAATAACGTCAAAACATATTATGCTAACCATTTATTATGCATGTAACATGAATTACTTATGTGGTGTGTGCAAGGTTCTATCCAATTTCTCTATCGTCCTTTGACATCTCCATCTATGTCACCCTCTCTGATGATATTCTTCCTCTGTAATGCTCTGAGGGATGAGTTCTCCAGCATCAACCTCATAACAAGCAAGTAGTTAGGCCATAACAAACATGATATACATTCATCATAAAATATAGTTGAAATAATAAACTAACATGTTCGTAATGTAATCATATACACTACAGCTAACTCATAGCAATGTAAATATGCAACCTAAGCAATATCCTACTGTCCCATAATAGCATATATCTCATAGCTTAGTTAAACAATAATCAAATCCAAATTTTTAAACTAAAATATCGACGAAAAATTAAATAGTTTGCTTAGCGAGGAATTGAGATGTGACACAAATAATCATAGAAAGTGTCAATGTAAAGATGGATGAAACAAGTCCTTAGAAAGTAAGTGCACAAACAAATGATCATTTAGAGGAACCAAACTTCAAAAAAGAAGGAGAAGATGTAGTAAGAAAACAAGATAAAATAGAGTCAAAAGATACAAAGGCACCATAACGATTTGTTCAAAAGCATCATTCTAAAAGTCAAATCATTGGTGATATTGATGTTGGGGTACAAACTAAAAGAATATTTGTGAGTACACTTGAGCAAGTAAACTTCTCCTTGTTATCCAAAAGAGAACCCAAAAAACTTGCAAAAACTAGCAATGACAAACATTGGATTGATGCTATGAAAGAAGAATTGAATCAAATTGAAAAGAAACATGGGAACTCATTCCTAGACCAAAAGACAAGAATGTAATTGGTACCAAGTGGGTGTTCAAAAATAAGTTGAACGAAGATGGCCAAGTAACAAGAAATAAAGCAAAGTAGGTTTGCAAGGGGTATGCTCAAGTGGAAGGTATAGATTTTGAAGAAACCTTTACCCCTATTGTGAAATCAGAAGCCATTAGAATGTTTTTGGCATATGTTGGTTTTAAGAACTTCAAAGTTTATCAAATGGATGTAAAATCTAATTCTTTAAATGTCAAGTTAGATGAAGAAGTATATATTGAATAATTAGAAGGTTTTTTTTAATCAGAAAATAAGGACTATGTGTGTAGATTGAAGAAGACACTATATGGGCTACAGCAAGCCCCCAGAACCTGGTATTCAAGAGTTGATAAAAATCTACAAGAACAAGGTTTTAAAAGGGGAGTTGTTGATAATAATCTCTATATCAATACTGAAGGTGAGGAGTTAATTGTTGTGGTATATGTGGATGATATAATTTTTGGAGGAGATAGTGAACGAATGTCCCAAGAATCTGTAAAATATATGCTAAAAGTATTTGAAATGTCCATGTTGGGTGAATTGTCATTTTTCCATAATTTGCAAATTTCTCAATCTAGCAAATGAATATTTATCTCCTAAACCAAGTATATAAAGGAGATGTTGAAGAAGTTCATAATGGAAGATTGCACACATGTTAGCACACCCATTGTTACAAGATACAAGTTAAACAAAGATGATGAATCTCCTGGAGCGAATCATATGCTTTATAGATCCATGATTGGCAGTTTGTTATACACCATGGTGTCAAGACCAGACATCATGAAAGTTGTAGGCTTAGTAGCACGTTTTCAATTAGCCCCAAAATAAACACATGCAAGTGGTCAAACGGATATTCAAATATCTAAAAATCACTTTGGATTATGGTTTGTGGTATCCAAGAGGTGAATATTTCACACTAACATACACAGATGTAGATTGGATAGGAAGTAATGATGACATAAAGAGTACAAGTGGAGTATTTTTTCTTGGAAAAAATATAGTGTCATGGCTAAGCAAAAAAGTAACCTTACATTTCTTTATCTATGAATGAAGTAAAATAAATAGCAGTAGTGTCTTGTTATACACAAGTCCTTTGGATGAAGCAGACGTTGAAAGATTTTAAGATAGATTATGAACATCCAATCTCAATACTCTGTGATAACACTAGTGCAATAAAAATTTCAAAGAATCCAGTTATGAAATCTAGAGCAAAACACATTCCAATCAAGTATCACTTCTTGAGAGAACAGGGTGCAAATCAGTAAGTAAAGATGGAGTATGGTGCCACAAAAGAACAGATGGTAAATATCTTCATGAAGCCCCTCCCAAAAGAAACTTTTGAGTTTCTAAGGTAGAAATTAGGAGTGATCCATTCTTCATCTAGTCATTAAATTCGTCAAGAGAAGCATGAATTAAGGGGGATCTAATCATTGTATTTTTCAGCTCCATGGATATTTTGGTGATATACATTGTGATTGTGTTGTATGTATATTTGCCATTGATGTCAAAGGAGGAGAATTAAAGAAAGGAAGACCAAAGGAGGAGAACTACAGCAAGGGGGAGTTCATGTACTATTTTTCTATAGGATTGTCATCAATGACAAAGGAGAAGATTATTGGAATATTGTCATTGTTGTCAAAAGCATTATAATCAATGTAATGAAAGTCAATAGAATTATCAACAAAAGTGTCATTAATGCAATAGAATTATTATTGGTGTCACAAGATTACAATTAAGGATTACAATTCAAAGGGCCCAAGAATAGATGTAAGTGATTTTTCAAATTCAAGGTGAAGGGCAATCAGCAATAATTAACAAGGTCAACCAGCAATAAAATATATTTAATTTATAGTAGCGATTCATGATGAAGGGACCAGCATTAAATAAGTTTTGAATAAGTGCTCAAGGAAGGTTGTTTAAGGCTTAAATCACCTCTTTTAAGATATGTATTAATGCCTATCATCATTGGGTTAACCCACTTGATATATGATTGCCTTGGGAAATCACCCCACTTGGTGATTTAATTAAAATAAAATTATACACACACCTTTTGATGAAAGGGTGCCTCTTGGATGGAATGCCTCCTTTGTGAAGAGCCTTTGGAGGCTATATAAGGCAGATGGAAGATTGAAAAATTAAAAAGAAATATTTTTTTCCATCATGAAAACAGAAGCATATTTTAGTGGAGAAGAGGGAGAAGAGAGAAGATTAAATTTTGCCATCATTCGTTGATGAAGCAACAATAAAAGGTGGAAGATTGTTTTCGTGGAAGTTGGTGCCTCAAATCAAAGAGATTGGTGTCTCTAGCTAAATTGGTGCTTAGCAATGGGGAATGGTATCTCCAAGTAGGTTGCTACTTACTAAATGTTTGTAAAAAGAATTATTATTTTATGGTTGAATTTGTATGGTAAATCCAAGCAACTCTTCATCGTGATTTTTTTCGAGAGAGGGTTTTACACGTAAATCATGTGTTGGTTTATTATTAAATCTTGTGTGAATGTTTTCATTGTGAACATTATTTTATGAAAGTAAAAAAATTATTTGACACTGATTCACCTCCCCCCCTCTCAGTGTGTTGTGTGCTTAACACTCTCATGACCCACATTTAAATAATAGAACCCCATACTAATTTAGGGCATTTCAAATAACATTTTAGACATAGGTATTAAACATAATTTATAACAAGTCTAACCATTACTTGTAGGAAAAGAGTCATTCAATTTTATAATGTATTAGACATTGAACATATTTATGGTATAAAAGATTACTCAACCCTCATATATCTCAGTATTCTCCCTATGTATCATTGGGATCGAGGTTCAACAACAATCCTAATAACTTGGATAATCGAAGAATAGAAAGAAAAGATAAGAGTTTGAACATTCAAAAATGAATGAGAGGAAGGGCAGCCAAGTCATTACCAACAATAAATTTAATATTTATATTTTTGATAAGGTTTCAAAGGTCAAGTAATATATTTCATATATTGTATTTTCAAAATTTCTACAGTGGACAAAGCAGGCAACAATATAAATAATCAAACACATGCCATTTCAATGAAGCAGACAAAACAACCATACATTTTCATTTTTATTTTAAATTACAGACAAATCTAATTTCATCCAAATTTCACGACATTTAGAATTTTAAAATACAAGCAAAGACAAAAAAGTGTCTTTATCTCCATAAACATAAAAAATATTATACAATCATAGTGTTTGAGTGTTTGAAGATTAAACATATTTTTGATGATTCTAGAAAACTTGTGAAAGCTTCAACAATTAATTTCATATCAATTGCTTAACAAAATATATGATACTGGGAAAAATAATTTACGATTGACAAGTCCTTAAAGAAGACAATCGTTAACAAATTGATATTTAACAGACAATTTTATATAATATTTAATCAGTGTATTGATAATAACTACTTTCTAAGACCGAAATAATATAAACAAAACTAATTGTAAGAGAATGCAAATTTATAAAATTAAACAAAGATAATATCTTATCTTTTATTAAAATCTAATAATACATTTTAATTTATTATATTCCCATTAGTTGTTAATGAATTGTCATACCCCATATCCATTTTACTTGGGAACAACCACCCTATATGGTTAGCATGGGTTTTAAGCTGATCAATTAAGGACTTTTTCTATATTTTATCTCAGGGATTAATAACGAGCTTACTACACGAGATGCACTAATAAGAAAGTCATAATTAATTGTTGTCTTTTTAGGGATGGAGATGTTTAACTCTTTGTTAAGAGGGTGAACAATGAATAGTGACAATACCAACCTAACTTTCCTTCCAAATCTACTTACACGTATGACAGAATAGAAACCTCCATTCAACATCTATCTAAATCTGTTTTTAGAAAACTACACAAATATTATGTATTGAATAAATATTCAGTGCCCACTTTCAACAAAATCATAGACTGCCCACAATGAGAGGCGTAAACAAGAGTGGGCTAACCCAAAGTCCACTTACTCTCCTAAAGGTGCCTCTCAAGTACTTCCACATCCTAAGATGCATAAGAAGATAGAATGTTACTTAATATTAATGCTCAAGAGTCAATAGTTATATTGACCGTTCATATCAGAAATCTGAATTCACTGAAACGGCCTAAATAGGTGAGGAATATCAACAGATTTATGAACCAATAAGTCATTCGGTCATCCTAAGTTGAGTTTTTTTCATCACTTTTCAAAAGCCAACGCACTACCAAAATTTAATTCATAAACCTAGAATGAAGTGGCACCCATATCCATTTAATTGGGCCATTTAATCAAAAGGAAATATTCAAATTATATATTTCTCATGGCTAAACTGTATCTAAAACATAAGCCAAGACAGAAAAATAATCGTACCATGTGCAGTGAATTATGCAATTTAAACCAATCACCATAGATTTTTTTAATCAAAATCTTAAAGTTCAGAGGGTACATGCATCTATGCCCGTATGTGACGGTGTCTCCTTGTTTTTTTATATTTAAGTGGTTGGGAAAAGTGGCCTGAGGTATTAATAGCACAGTACTGAGTTTATAAATCTACCTTGCTTCTCAACTAATGTCTTCCAAACTTGAGCTTGGTGATCAATTTCCATGCTCCATAAGAGCTTGCAGTGTCTTCCTCTTTCAGTTGGCTCTCAAACTCATTGTTTAATCCTCAAGAATGCTTCCAGGTCTGAAAACTCAAATTTCTGTCCCTTCCTCCCCTACATCCTTCGAAGACTTAAATTTATAGTTTTGATCCCTTACTTTAGCATTTAAATTTATAGAGGGAGACAACTTTCTGGATTGGTATGCGCATGGCAGTGTCATTTATTTCATTTTAAAGACTTTTCTTCCTCTAAGGTGGCATGGGAGGGTGAAGGGAGCATGCTTAAAGTCGTAAGAATTCATTGCCAAGGTCAAATATCTCTCTCAACTACTCACTCCATTCGTGAATGACTCGCCATTCCAAATTTTGTTTATTGACCACCGAACATTGGATGGAGCATTATTTGTAATCCATTCATTGGAATTAGAGAGAGTAAATCATTTAATACGAATATCCTATTAGTCTTAACCCAAATAATTGATTGTTAAAGATTCATTCATTCTTTTAAATTTTGATTAAGGAACAATTTAATTCTTAATAATAATTATGTTTATAATTATTACGTAAATTAATAAGTACGTATTACATTATATTTTTCTTAAAATTATTTGAGAAAGGTTTAGAATTATTTTTATATGCATGTATTTAAAGTTCATGCTTAAATCACGTGTATAATTTTTAATGGAAAATATATACATATATATTTTCAATTCTTTCTATAATTTGCATTCCTTTATAAATAGGCATGCTCTAATTTAATTTATGGAGCATGAGTATGTTATTAGTAAGACAACAAAACTATTATACTAACACTTGTTTACGAGGAAGATAGAAAGAGGTTGTAGCTCTTGACATGCATGAGAGTTTGACATTATACTCCTAATATACGTAAAGCAAGGCAAACCAAAGAGTCTCAAAACTTTGAAGCTTAAGGAAAATAATATCTCTACTTTAAGTCACTAAATTTAAATTAACTAGGCAACTTGTACACATATGCGCACAAGGAATTCAACAAAGCATCAACATTGGAAAAGCTATTCAAACGACGAGGGAACATGCCCCTAAAGGCAGGGTGTTACATTATTCCCCTCTTAAAGAAGCATCGTCCTCGATGCAAGAAAAATAATTATTAAGAGTATGGCAACCAACTAATGTCAAATCTTCCTAAAATCCCACGAGAACAACCGATACCCCAAATAACCACATAAAGCAATATTGAGCCATATTACCATACTTACCCATACTGCCACACTGACACATATTGAGAAAAAGACGAGTGTCAATCCATGGTGGAAGTACATTGTGCTAAGATAAGTGTCATTCCGTGACCAAACTGTACTAAGCAAAACTAAGCAACATTACGCAATATTTACTAATATTGATAACCTAGCAACCATAAATGTATCCTCAACACAGATTATCCGTTGAAGGAGAAAAACGTGGGGATGCCTCCCTCTTGTTCTACCATCTCTTGGTCATGGGAGGGAAAAATTTACCTACAACCAATCCAAATACCAATGTTAAATCAAGCGGGAAATCACTATACTCATAAATAGCCTAGGATATGATAGTATCTTGCATCCACCATCTCTAATGGGAGGGAGAATGGTCTCAAGACTTGTCTAACATTTTTTGCCATCTCTCCCTATAGTTATATTCCAAGCTACTAATTCTACCCTATTCCATGCACAAAGCCACAATTATTCACATACTTAACTATATGAAACCAAAACATGTAAATCAGTAAAAGAAAGAAAAAAATCAACCGATCAAATAATAATAAAACAATAAGGTTAAGACTAAGTAGTCTCAAAAAAGAAAATTTAAAGCTAGAATTTACAACATAAATTTTAATAATACAATTCAAAAATTAATTGAAAAAAAATCAATCTTTAAAAACAAGAAGTTAGTGTTTGTTTCAAGACAACTTAAAACATCTATCAAATCATAATAAGTTCAAACAAACAATGTCAAAAAATGGATCACATTACAAGCACTATGTGACTTAGGAAGCCACCCAAGGAGAAGGAAAAACAAAAGTCTTGATTAAGAGAAACACAATTGATTACCTCTTAGAGATAAGAGAAACACAATTGATTACCTCCCAGAGGTAAGAGAAAATAATTGTAATACCAATCTTGTAATAGTACTACTTAAACATCTAATACTATTGTAGTCGTAAGAAGAATAACAATGACAACCCTGTGCATGGTATTCCAGTGCCTCAAGTATCATATGAAAATATTCTTATTTCCCTTATCTAGCTAACTAACATCCCATTACTAATAATATCCCTATCAATACGTAGATCTCTGAAGTTATACTATCAAAAGTTAGTCTATTGTGACATTTGTTTGTGTGCTTGGGTGCCTCATGTACTTTTATGAATCTCAAATATCTATGAACAACCGGTATTATGTTGAAGTTTCCTTGATGTACCAAGGTAACTCAAAGATATTTTATTAAATCTCATAGCTAGCTAATTAACCAAGATTCATACTATTGTGATGTGATAAGATCAAATGGCTTTTTCAAATGCAATATGTTATAGTTTTGCAGTTCGTAGTTCACTCATAATTTATAATGTTTGATTTCTAATAATACAACCATTCACAATGTTTTAACCAAAATATATTTCTTTATTTATATACAATAAATTTACAATAGTATATTTAATACCCTTAAGCAATGAAATTACTAAAATAGAACACAGTGCCTCTCAAAATCAAAACATACGTCTTTTGATAACATAGAGTAGTATTATTATAATAAATAAGGTATTACAAAATTTGGCCCCACAACTATCCCATATCAAGGTGTCACCGATCCTAACCTAGATGCTTTATCATTGTTTCCAAGATGATGTCCAAAATTTTTGTTAATATCAATCTAACCACCATGTGCACTCCCAACTGGACTAGTAATCAAAGGTTCCCTTTGTGGGCATTCATGAATGTAGTGGTAATATCTCTACAATATAAACAAGCACCTGAAGAAGGTCCTCTTTGGGGTTGTGTTCCCAAGGCTCTACAAGGTCCTACACCTAAAACCTCCATAAGTAAATTTTGCACATTGTGTCTCATGGCCACACAACTTCTAGGATAGGAGGGGGTTGTCTCATGATGGTGATAAGGGTGTCCCTCATGCATCTGTGTAGGATGTCTATCATGATACCTCTAGTGATAGAACTTGCACACCCTTTGATGACATTGATGCTGTGGTGAAGACTCTCTCCCTGGTAATACTGGAATTGGAGGTAGCCTTTCCACTAGATTATCCATCACTCATTGAAGGTTGTGAAATATTTGTATATTAATTATAACCAGTTGTTCAGGTCGGGGGTCTTGGTGAGAATCATTAGAAAAACTGCATGTGCCCCCTTTGTGTGACATCTTGTGAGCATATATGAAAAATAAAAGAGTTAAGTGGTGAACAGAAAACATACCATCTCATAACTCCCATTGTTAAACCTAGGCCTCGATACCAAAATGTCATGCCCAAAAATATGCATGAGTGAATTACACACAAAAACATGCCAATTTTTTTAAACAAACAATGCAAAACTATGCAACATTCATCAGAATAACTTATGATGTGGAACATTCTCTATTGATGAATATGCATGTAAAATGATGCAATAATAATTACAATACCCACTATCTAGCCACCTTCATGGCACACTACACACAAAGCATCAGCACAACTCACATACCAAAGTAAGAATAAATGCAAATGGTTGTGCCAACCCTAATCTATCATAATGACCTAGACCTAATGCCCCACCTCAACATGGCAGCCTACATATCCACTCCTTAGAATCAAGGTCAAATGTAGTTCTTTGCAAGAACTTTTTGAAGGGTCTCTTCTTTGAGACATTTTCACGATAGAGTGTAGTGATGTAAGCCAAAAAAGAAAGAACTAATGTATCTAAAGTGAGCTCTAAAATATAATCATCGTCTCAAGGCAAAATGACATACTCAATCAATCTCATATCAGCTTGACTTCCTAAGGTATGAACACTTACCCAAGGGTACTAACACGCCAGTGTGCAAGTGAGTAAAATAAGGATAACCATGTTCCTTTAACTATAATGAGAACTCTCAAAAATCCATACAACAACACAATTTACATCTAGTGCACATTTATTGGGACTAGTAGTAACTAACATTATTCCCATTATCTATCACATTGTCATACTTATGGTTGTGACTAGATATATAAGGGTTCGTAAAACCAAGTATTAAGTTGTTGCACTCTCGTAATATTACCCCACTCATAGATGCCAGTGTAGCATACACAAGTAGCATGGGTAGCATAGTCATATGTACCAATTGCTATGATGAATCTTAACCAAGTCATCTACTCAACAAGGTACGTGTAGTTCAAGTCTTTATCACTAATCTAATAGCTTAGAAGTTCTAAATTGTCTTCCACATTGATATGCATGGTTATGACCACACATTATTGGTTTCTCATCACCAGTCATAATATTACACAAGCTATATAACCTCACAGATGCATAATATAGTGTTTACTGGAGCTTACAATATTAACCCTGAGATGCGAGTGATCTAGGTTTTAGTAAAGCATAACAACAAAAGGGTTGTCACACAAGTGTTATGATTAGTTAGATGATACTTCAAAGCACCACCACTTTTCATATTAATTTACTAGAGCATAGGTTATAATACCACAACCATAATTTCACTATAAGGCCCTATACTTTATCACCCAAACCATGGGTTTTCCAATTTAGCCTCAAAGGTCTCCTAAATTTATGCGAACTCGTAAGAGAAATAAATAGGTCATAATTATCTATAAAGTGAATTATGTTACACCAATGTATCATCCTAAGTTATTTTAAAGTCTAGGCATTAATACTTCATCACATAATTTATAGTATCGCAAAGCAATTTTATATTAAGGTAAGGATATTCAAGTATTCCTTGTTCTATCAGAATGAAATTTTCAAAAGGATACAATGACTTAAATTATAAGTTTTGTGTTACACACACACACACACACACACACACACACACACACAAATATATATACATATATATATAAAGTTATTAATTGTAAAATACTTTTCTTCCAATCTTATTATCGGTTTTCTCTAAAGAATCATTTGTTTTCTTCTAGCAATAAATAATGTTAACTCTTCCTAAGCAATGATAATATTATTGTTGTTACTTGGATTTTCACCTTTTGAGGAGATGGAAAAGCTCTCCTCATCCAAGTGGCATAATGGAAACATCTCTAGGCTTGTGGGTAGCTTAAGGATGAGGTGAATCTCTAGATAGGGCTACCTCCCTTGATGTATCACTTTGGATTGCAATTACACCTAAACTTTGGGGGGGAAGGGAGAGAGATAAATAAAATCAAACTATTATAAGGGAGGTGATACACCAAATAATATGATGACTTCCAATGAGTAACATGTTACACACAAGAAAAAAAGATTAACCAAACATACACTCCTTCAATCTGCATCTTCTCACATCAATGTTACATTATGAGGTTATAGATGAATGTGCAAAGCTAAGAGGAATAGACAAGAGGCCTTGAATGGCACTAATGAATATACTAACTCACTCAATCATTGACATTTATTATAACACTTCAAATTCCCTATAAGAATAATCTTTCCAACTATAAATAGGATGCAAGAATGAGACAACATGCTAAGGAATCCATAGTCTTCACTAAGCAAGATCCAACATTCAAGTAAAACACATTAAGAATAGTCATGAAGGGGTGAAAATTAGAAATATTATTGATCAAATGGTATGAAAATGAGTAGGGATTCACCATACTCAGGTGGAGCATAAGTTACAATGGCCAAAATGGCTAGTTCTTATAGAACTTGAGAGAGAAAGAAGAAGAGAGAAGTCCAAAGGTCACCAAGAAATTTTTCAAGTTGAAAAAATTAGTTAATTATTCATTACAAGAGGATATGGGATGAACCATTTAAGTTAAATAATGACAAGTGTCCATCCAAGTCATAAAACTCTTGTAAAGTGGCATAAAACTCCATTTTCTGGCTCAAAAAATTGTCTTCATGATTTGGACCTGTTTGAATATCCCAAAAATAATTAGGGATAGCTCTGATGATTGGAATGAAAGGGATGGATTTCATACATTTCTTTCCATGCATTAGTTAGAGGCTTGGTCATCTGGAATCATCTGGAAAGGAGTCATCATCATCTGCAGTCCAAAAAACTCTTCTTTTATGTACCCTACACACTTGGCTTAAAATTTAGCTTTAGTTTCCAAAGAAAATCTATGGAAGGGAGTGGATGTCATGTTTCAATACCCTCAATGGCCTTATAATTATCAATCACACCTTAAAATCATCCCACTTAAAGTTTTCCACCCTTCTTACTAACTTGTCTAATATGTCAGTTTTGACTGGTTGAAATGAATCTATTTGTTTGCATACTTAGGATTCTTTTTAAGCATTAATGGCCATATGGAGTTATAACAAGTCTATAGCTTCCACCCAAACTTTATTTCATCCTCACACTTCTTTTAGAACCTACAAAACACATAAAATGATCAAAAATACCCTATTTTTCACCCTATTCGTACAATTCTATACAACAAAAAAGCATGGGAAGCATCTTGAGGGAGTTCTTTGCAAGTTCCAATCATCATCCTAATCAAATTGGTATATGAGAGTGGCTTTGTAACTCCATTTCTCCAAACTGGTCCTTGTAAGTGTTTTGAGCAATTTGACCTCTTAAGGTTCGTTCATAAAAATTTCACATTGAATTTGAAAAAAAATTACACAAGATGGATATTCAAGGACCCTTTAAACATCTCCAAACACCTTGAGTCTCCACGCAAAACACCAAGGGAGGTATGAACATTTGAAGTTAACTATTTGAGCTCTTCATTTCATTTCTTGTAGGCTTGAGAGAGTTTTGAGCTCAAAAATGGAGTTCTTGTGCTTTTTCTGCAAGTTAGGAGATGAAACACATCTATAATTACCTTATGACCATGTTCCAATATGTTATAACTCATCTTTAATGCCAGGAGTATGATTGACACTTCATTTGGATACTAGGCCTAATCCTAGTTTAATGAGCCTAACTGAGACCCTTGTAGTCTAGGACATCCAATTAGATTATTTTCATTCCACAAGGTTGAAAATATCCATAATGGTTCCATAAACATTATTCAACAAGTGGGAATCTCATCTTATGCTAAAGATAGTTTTGACCTCTCATTTGGGCACTAGTCCAAACCTTGCCTAATAAGCTTGACTACAACTTTTGTGGTCCAGAGTATTTTGTTTTGTTCCCTCCTTATGTGAGGTATTTATAATGTTATTAAAAGTGTTATCTAACTTCCCAAACCTTTTTTAAATATTAAAATATCTCTTCATCTCACCTTATCACTCATCTCTCACACCTATAGGTTACATGCACAAACGGAGTGCCCTCTCTCTGAGACAAAATAGAGGGCACTCCCCTATTTATTTAGATAATATGATCATTTTAATTTATTATCTAGGTCCTATATATTCCCTTTACAAAATTATAGCACGTGATCCCAATATTAAACTCTCCAAAAGCCTCAAATTCCAAGACAAACTTCTTGAAAGCAAATTGTACACACTTTTGACTGTGTTTCGCTTGTTTAGGATTCTTGTAGGTGTTATCTACAATATTTAGGCATTAAAGACAATGTGTAAACCTCACTAAAACTTTCCAAGATGAATTTCACCCATGTCTTTGCTTGCCTTCACATTTTGGGGTTTAAGAACCTTCAATACCAGTCATAGATAGTTGAATGTGTTTTCTGGGTTTTCTCTTCAATAAAGGCTCATGTAGGTTGTTTGTCACCATTCAGCATGAGAAGGATGTTTTCAACCTCCCTAGAGTCTCTTTGAATCATCCCACACATTTTTGGTCTCATTCCATTGATTATTAAGCACTGCCAACACCTCAAAATCCTCAAATTGCTCAATGTCTGCTACACAGTCATCTCTAATGGTTGTAGGTGCTCATAGGGTCTTATATAGGCTTATTTCACATTGCCAAGGGTTTTTGAAATTGATAAGGATCTTTATGGAAGTGGTCACTTGCTTTATTCATCATTCCAACCCCACCTAATGGCTTTACAAGCATTTTGAACTCATAAGACTGAGTTTTTCCCTCTTGACTGAGAAACTCTACCCTTAAGATTCTTGTAGGTGTGTATTTGTTTAATTGAACCTTAATTATGATGCTTACATAACTCCTTCGAATTCATTGAGATCACATATCATTCCCTTATAACTGCATTCATTTTGAGTGTCCTAAAACAACACTTAAACACCTATATTGGCTCAATGTTTGTATACCCTATTGTAGATGTGTATTTTCCCTAAGAAGGGACACCTGTAGACACTCATAAAACTTGAAAACCATGTATCAATATCATGATAATGGTATTAATGCAACTTTTAATTCTATTCAATCCATGAGACCATTCTATCCATAAGTAAGTGTATTGTTGGCAAGTTAGGATATCAAAAGCCATTCACAACTAGAAACCTGTAGATATCAATGTTTTTAAGAGCATATTTGAGGCTCCAAACTTATAACTTCCACTTACTTCCTGACTCCCATCCTTGGAATATCTCTTGTCCATACTAGAGAATATAAGGTTTACCAATCTATATGCTTTGGAACACTTTGTAAGCATGTTGTAATACATCGAAAAAATTCCCTAGAGCTATATTTTCACATTTTAGGGAAAGTTTCCCTAAATTCAGTCTTTTGTCCCCTTCAACATGGTTACACATCCCTTTGTCTACTTGATATTACCTTAGGTTTTTAAACAGTTTAGGTTTTGAAGAAGGACCTTAGGCTACTCTAAACCATCCATTCAAATACCTTTACAATTCTTAGATACCACCTGTAGGTGGTCATGAGCATGCACAGGGAGCAAGTGTATAGTTATGGGTAGTGTGTATGAATGGAAAGGTTTGTAACACTTATGTGCCTTCATCAATCATACCAATTCACCTTTAACAATCCTAAGAAGTTGGAACACACATCCACCTTTCCACCCCTTAGTATGACGTCAGCAAATGCCCTATAGGTGTGCATTGGGTCGTTATACAGGCAGGGCATGAAATGGAGCAACAACATGTTGGTGAATGGCCTCAAAACAACTCAAACTCATTACCAACCTTAAATTACATTATTTCCACCAAGAAAAACTTGAAATAAGTTCCAACACATCTTCTCCAATGTGGCAACCACTTGCACACTTCTGGAATAAAGCAAGCAGGGGTCTCTAGAATGATTGATTAGTGTGATGAGTGAACTTGTAACCATACTTATCTCTTCATAAATAATCAAATGAATTATTTTCATCTATTAATGACTTGAACCAATTGATATGCCTTGATTAAAACTCCATGAACAAGATGGACAAGCTCATACATGTGACTATAAGTGAAATTGAGCAAAAAGTTGACTGTGAGAGGAGGTAAGCTACAAGATGCCCCAAGGCATGATATAGTGAAACCAAAACATGGAAGGAGGTGAATATATGTATTTGAGACCTATGGAAACCATATCCCATCTACATTAGACCTCTATAGGAAACCAACTTTCTGCAAACAAGAGGAACTTTAACTGAGACTACACATGATGGCACCTTATTTTCAACATGGACTAACTTTCCCATCAAAACACTATGAAATATGAAAATAAGTATGGAGACCATAAAATAAGGTATAAAACATCCTTTGGAGTCAAAATTACCAATTGGTTCATATGGATTTGACCAAAATAGAGCAAAACCTATAGGTTCCATAAAACAGTTAGCAGAAAAGTATAGTCAACTTCATCAGAATGGTTCATGAAGCACACGACACCATTATTCAAAATATTTTAATAAAAATTAAGGTCTCTGAGTGTACCTAAAACTCCCAAAATCATTTGACCTGAAACCTCTTGAGTTATCCGTACTAAACATAAACTTGAAGGTCACTTCTATATGTCTAAGAAAGTAAAAAAAGAGCAGAATGGTTTTGGCTTAAAAATGGCAATTCCAGAGCATATCAATCATTGAGATGAATATGATGAGATGAAAATATGTTCCATCACCTCCTCCCATGTGGCACACTTCTCCATGAGCTGTACAAGTGTCAAATGCTCCCTAATTTAGTTGGTTTCTTGAATTTCAGTTAAACAACCTACAAGATATTGATGTAAATGACATCCTTGATAGGTAAACTAACTTATTGAATGCTTGAAAGTGAAAAAGGACACCTAGGTACCTTGGGAAATGTGCTACTTGTATTTATGACCCTTAAACTCCACTAAATGATCCAAAATAACAAATTGACTAATATGACTAAGACCAAGGCTAGGTTGACATTAAATGACATCAAATAACATATAATACACCTCATGAAAATATTTTAGTCTCCCTAAAAAATCTAAAACTCATATTTTTACCTATAAGGGTCCCAATTTGACCTAAAATCCAAATTTGGTCGATAAATTGATGACTCATAGTGGTAGTATGCCTCTTATACTAACTATACCAATAGTCTTATTAGTCCATTAGGTTTAGGAGTCAACTAAAGTCTGAGACAAATAGAAAGGCTTTGACCATTAACTACAAGCTTTGATCAAGACAAGACCAATGACTACCTTAACCACACAAAACAAAAGACACACACCAAGAAAAAGCAAACACACATGTGTTTCATGAGCACTTATGGAACACACTCCAAACTCCCTCTTTGATCAAAAGGGAAGTTTGAAACCCTTCTTGATTTATGACATGAAGGATTTAGTAAGACACGTAGCCTTTTGTCCTTTAGCATTGATGTTTCCATCTTCTTCATGGTATTTGCCAACTTCATTGGCATAATGTTCATTAAAAACCAGGAAAATTCAAATAAGTTGGCTATAGAAATAAAATCTTATTGCATCCAAACAACCTCAACCTTCTCATGTGGATCTTTAATTACAACCTCATTCTTGATTTCCATAGGGCTCTCAATAAGATTAGGTTTCTTCTTAGCTACAAGTTCTTCTAGATCATCAAGGAGCTTTGCATACTCTATCAAATCTTGATCATTGTCCTCCATGGAAGATTATTTCTTCACCTTGTCATGTACTTGGTCCTCAACTCGGAAAATCTCTTCAAGCTCGTGAAAGAGCTTCATTTGTAGCTACCAATCATACTTGTCATCTTTATCATCTAGAGCCACTACCTCTTCAATCTTCTTTTCTTGATTTATGATGTCATCAAGTTGGTGTTCTTCAAGCTCAAATGTTTTTGACGGTGATTCAAGCTTAGGTTGAGGTATTGGTTCATCTTCAAGAACAACATATTGCACATTAGTCTCAAAAGAGTTTTCTAAGGCTACAACCTCCTTAGGAAAGACTTGGAATTGTTCTCCATCCATAATAGCACATTCATATTCATACTTGAGATGATTATCCACAACTTTTTGATTAGATGTAGAGTCTTCTTCAAGGGCTGCAATATCTTCCATCTCTTTCTCCTTCATGGTGATGCCAACACTAGGCATCTTGAAATCATGTGACCTAGCTCAATGAGGCTGCCAAGGAGGTATGTCTTCTTCAAGCAAGAGTTCTAAACTTTTATCAACCAACTGATCTTATTTTAAATCCCATAACACATGTCCATCAAGGCAAAGGTGATGGGGTGAGGACAATATGAACAATTTGGTAGAAGTGGCATATAGAACTCAAAATCAGATTGAGGGTGAAGTGTAAGGGAGTCTTTTGGAAGCTTTTGAGGAAGGGGAGGCAGACCTTGGGCTAAAACAACTTTATTTTCTTCCTTCTACTTGACAATCACTTCATTCACATTTTATTTAACTTGAGGATTCTCTTGAGGAAGAGTGAATGGGGTGTGTTTAGGCATAGGATCTTCTTTTGGGTCTAAACGTTCCATCACACCTTGACTTAGTAGCTTTATCTTTGACTCTAAGTCTTCAATTTGCTTGGATAGGTTCTCTTGGAAAAGCATCTCTTGAATTTGATATACATCATAATTAGGATGAGGAATACGAGGGGATTCATATGGAGGACAAGAGGTTTCTTGAGGAAGGGTGGGAGGGGCTTGCATAGGATCAAGTTCTTTCTCAACCTCACACTCTTTATCAAGGCCTTTATCTTCTTTCTTTCCCCATGACTCCACTATCCTATTCCAGCCTAGGATGTTAGTATTAGGAGTCTCTTTTTTAGGTAGTGATGCAACTTGAGGAGTGGGTGTAGTGCTCAAGAAACTTAGAATCTCCTTAGGCTTGGACTCTCCACCTTGTCTCCAACTTGGAATGTCATATCTAGAGGTCTTTTCTTGAGGTGGGGATGTAATTAGAGAGGGAAATGAGGGTTTGAATTCCACTTCTTTTTCTACTAACATGGACTGTTGCATCTGCATATTGTCCAATTCAATTTGTTTATCAAGGTTTGCTTCAAACATAAGGCTAGTCTTTCCAACTCTCTCTTCCACTTGATTTGGAAAAGGATAACTTTAGCAATTCTGATTGGGCTCATGAGTAGAGATCAAATATGGTTGATAGAAAACTTGGGGAAGTGGGTATGTAGGTTGATAGACTTGGTGAGGCTACCTCTCATGAATACTTAGTTTATCCTCCAAGAATGCAATCAAGCCACTCACATCTAGCATCTCATTTGTAAGCCTTTGCCAATTGTCTCTCTCAATAGGTGCCCACTCTCTTTTGACCAACTCTAAAGCATCTCTCACCTTGTGAATGAAATGTCTAGGGACATCTTGACCATGTCCCCTTAGTGTATCAAGATCCAACACATACTTTTCATAGCCCAAGAGTATCTTCTTGAAAGTTGTAATGGACTGATTGGAGAAGTGGATAGGTTGACTAGGAACAAGATATGGAGAAGGTTAATTGTAGGATTGATAAAGATCATGAAAAGGTTGGCTATAGTCATAGCAATACTGGTAAGAGTCACACCAAGGCTGATAGGAATCATATAAAGGCTGATGAGGAATGATATGAGTTGGAAATACCTCACCAACTTGTGTAAGACAAAACTCAACACCAAAATTAGCCATGAAACCTCATTGAAAGAAAAAATACAAAGGAAAATGTTACCAAGATCCTTCAAAGGATAACCTGGGTTATTTGACCAGCTGATATAGCTTTGAAGTCATCATTGATGTATGGATAAATGCCTCCAAACGTTGATTATTGAAAGACCACAAAAAATCTTTCAACCTCTTGGGCCAAGAATCCCACTAGGCGTGCTAAAAACTATTGTCACTTGAATTTTCACCCTTTGAGGAGATGACAAAGCTATCCTAATCTAAGTGGCATAATGAAAATACCTCTAGGCATGTGAGTAGCCTAAGAATGAGGTGAATCTCTAAATAGGGCTAGCTCGCTTGATGTACCACTTTGGATTGTAACTACACCTAAAATTTTTGGGGGGAAGGGAAAGATATAACTAAAAGAAAATTGTTCTAAGGGAGGTGATACATCAAATAAGATGATGAATTCCAACCAGCAACATGTTACACATGAGAAGAAAAGACTAACCAAACATACACTCCTTCAATCTCCATCTTCTCACATCAATGTTACATTATGAGGTTATAGATAAATGTGCAAAGCTAGGAGGACTAAACAAGAGGCCTTAAATGTAACTACTGAATATACTAACTCACTCAATCATTTACATTTCCTAGAACACTTCACATGCCCTGAAAGAAGAAGCTTTGCAACTATAAATAGGATGCAAGAATGAGACAACATGTTGAAGAATCCATAGTCTTCACTAAGCAAGATCCAACATTTAATTAAAACACACTAAGAACAGTCATGAAGAGGTAAAAATCATTAGTATTATTGATCAAATACTATGCAAATGAGTATGGTTTTTCCATACTCAGGTGGAGCATAAGTTACAATGGTCAAAATGGCTAGTGCTTATAAAACTTGAGAGAGAGAGAAGAAGAGAGAAGTCCAGCGATTACAAAGATGCTTTTCAAGCTGAGAAAATCAATTAATTGTGCATTAGAAGAGGATATGGGATGAACTATGTAAGGTTAGAAAGTACAAATGTCCATCCAAGTCATCAAACTCTTGCAAATTGGCATAAAACTCTTCATTCTGGCTCAAAAAATTACCTTCATATGATTTGGGCCTTTTTGAACATCTCAAAACTAATTAAGGATAGATCTAATTATTAGAATGAAGGGGATGGATTTCAAAAATGTATTTCCATGCATTGGTTGTAGGCTTGTCATCTAGAATCATCTATAAAGGAGCAATCATTATCTATAGTCCAAAAAACTCTTTTTTAAGCACTTTGCACACTTGGCTTCAAATTTGGCTTCAATTTCCCAAGAAAATCCATGGGATGGAGTGGAAGACAAGTTTAACAACCTTCCATGGCCTTAGAATCATTAGTCACACCTTAAAATCTCCTTGCTTTAAGTTTTCCACCCTTCTCACTAGCTTGTCTAATATGTCAATTTTGACTGGCTAAGATGAAGTTGTTTGTTCGCACACTTAGGAGTCTTTTCAAAGCATGAAATGGCCACAGGGAGTTATAACAAGTCTATAGATTCCTCCCAAACTTTATTGCATCCTTAAACCTATAATATAACCTAAAAAATACACAAAATGGTCAAAAAATACCCTATTTTTCACTCAGTTCCTGATCAAACTGATCCATTAGAGTAGCTTTCTAACTCCATTTCTCCAAACTAGTCCTTGTAAGGGTTTAGCAAGGGTCTTGAGAATTGTGACCTCTTAACATTCGTTCATAAAGATTTCATGTTGAATTTTCAAACAAATTCCACAAGATGTTTTTTTAAGGACCCTATAAACATCTCCAAATGCCTTGAGTCTCCATGCAAAACACCAAAGGAGGTATGAGCATTTGAAGTTACCTATTCAAACTCTTCCTTTCATTTCTTGTAGGCCTAAGAGAGTTTTGAGCTCAAAAATAGATTTATTTTGATTTTTCAACAAGTTATGAGATGAAACACATTTGTAATTACCTTATGAACATGTTTCAATAGGTTAGAACTCATCTCTAATGCTAGGAGTATGACTAACTCTTCATTTGGATATTAGGCCTAATCCTAGTTTAATGAGCCTAACTGAGACCCTTTTAGTCTAGGCCATCCAATTGGATTATTTTCATTCTAAAATATTTAACATATCCATAATGGTTCCAAAAACATGCTTCAACAAGTGGAAATCTCATCTCATGCTAAAAATGGTTTTGACCTCTCATTTGGGCACTAGGCCAAAACTTGCCTAATAGGCTTAATTGCAACTCTTGTGGTCCAGAGCATTATGTTGGGTTCCCTCCTTATGTGAGGTATTTCTCATGTTTTTACAAGTGTTATATAGCTTCCCAAACCTTTTTTAAAGATTAAAATAGCTCCTTGTCTCACCTTATCACTCATCTCTCACACCTGCAGGTTACATGCACAAAGGGAGTGCCCTCTATTTGAGTCAAAACAAAGGACACTCCCCTATTTCTTAAGACAATATTGATAATTTTAGGAGCTTATCTATATCCTATATATTCCCTCTAAAAAATTATATCCCTTTATCCCAATATTATACTCTCCAAAAGCCTCAAATTCCCATATAGACTTCTTGAAGGCAGACTGTGCACACTTTTGACTGTGTTTGGCTTGTTTAGGATTCCTATAGGTGTTCTCTACAATATTTAGAAATTAAATACAATTTTTAAAACTCATTTAAAATTTCCAATATGAATTTCACCAATGTCTTTGCTTGCCTTCACATTTTGGGGTTTAAGAACCTTCAATACCAATCATAGGTAGTTGACTGTGTGTCTTGGGTTTTCTCTTCAACAATGGCTCTTGTAGGTTGTTTGTCACCATTTAGATTGATAAGGATGTTTTATAACTCCCTATAGTCTCTTTTAATCATCCACACCTTTTTGGGATCATTTTTTTTATTCTTAAGCATTGCCAACACCTCAAAATCCTCAAATTGCTCATTGTCTGTTACACATTCATCTCTAATGGTTGTAGGTGATCATAGGGTCTTATATAAGCTTATTTCACATTTACAGGGGTTTATGAAGGTGATAATGAGCTTGATGGAAGTGGTCACTTGATTGCTTCATCATTCGAACCCCACCTAGTGTCTTTACAAGCACCTTGAACTCATAAGACTGAGTTCTTCCCTCTTGACTGAGAAACTCTGCCCTTAAGATTCTTGTAGGTGTGTATTTTTGTTTAATTGAACCTTGGTTATGATGCTAAAAAATTTACTTTGAATTCCTTGAGGTCACATATCATTTCCTTATAATTGCATTTATTTTGAGTGCCCTAAAACAACACTTAAACACCCATATCGACTCACTGTTTGTATACCCTAGTGTAGGTGTGTATTTTACCTAAGAAGGGACACCTGTAGACACTCATGAAACTTGAAAACCATGTATAAATATCATGATAATGGTATTAATTCCAATTTTAATTTTATTCAATCCATGAGACCATTTTATCCATAAGGAAGTGTATTGTTGGCAAGTTAGGATATCAAAAGCCATTCATAACTACAACCCTGTAGATATCAGTATAAAATTTCAGTGCTTTTAAGAGCATATTTGAGGCTCCAAACTTCTAACTTCCACTTTATTCTTAAATCCCATGCTTGGCATATCTCTTGTCCATACTAGAGTCAATAAGGTTTCCCAATCTAGATGCTTTGGAACACTTTGTAAGCATGTTGTAATACATCCAAAAAACTCCCTAGTGCTCTGTTTTCACATTTTAGGGAAAATTTCCCTAAACTCAGTCTCTTGTCCCCTTCAACATGGTTAAACTTCTTTTTGTCTACTTGATATTTCAAATAGGTCTACCTTAGGCTGTTAAACAAGTCAGGGTTTGAAGAGGGACCTTATCCTGCTCTAAACCATCCATTCAAAGACTTCTACAATTATGAGATACCACATATAGGTGGTCATGAGCATGCACAAGAAGCAAGTGTATAGTTTGTAACACTTATGTGCCTTCATCAAGCATCCTAATGTACATTTAACAATCCTAAGAGGTTGGAACACACATCAACCTTTCCACCCCTTAGTATGATGTCAGCAAAGGCCCTATAGGTGTGCATTGAGTTATTATACAGGCAAGGCATAGAATGGAGCAACAACATGTTGTTGAATGGACTCAAAACAAATAAAACTCATTTCCAACCTTAAATTACATGATTTCCACCAAGAACACCTTGAAACAAGTTCCAACACATCTCCAATGTGACAACCACTTGCACACTTCTGGAATAAAGCAGGCAAGGGTCTCTAGAATGACTGATTGGTGTGATGAGTGAACTTTTAACCACACTTGTCTCTTTTGAAACAATCAAATGAACTCTCTTTAGCTATTAATGACTTGAACCAACTGATATACCATGATTGAAGCTCCATGAACCAGATGGACAAGCTCATACATGTGACTGTAAGTGAAATTGAGCAAAAGGTTGACTGTGAGAAGAGGTAAGGTTGCAGGATGCCCAAGGCATGATATAGTGAAACCAAAACATGGAAGGAGGTGAATATATGGATTTAAGACCTATTTAAACCATATCCCATCTACATAAGACCTCTATAAGAAACTAACATTCTGCAAACAAGAAAAACTTTGACTACGACTGGACATGGTGGCACCTTCCTTTCAACATGGATTAACTTTCCCATCAAAATATCATGAAACATGAAAATAAGTATGGGGACCATCTAATAAAGTATAGAACATTATCTGAAGTCAACATCACCAACTGGTTCATACATATTTGACCAAAATAGAGCAAAACCTATAGGGTGCATGAAATAATTAGCAGAAAAGTACAATCAACTTCATAAGAATGGTTCATGAAGCATGGGCCACTATTCTTCAAACTCTTGTAATGAAAATTAAGGTATCTGAGTGTAATAACTCCCAAAAGCATTTGATCTAAAACCTCTTTAGTTATTTGTACTAAGCACAAACTTGAAGGTCACTTTTGTGTGTCTACGACAGCAAAGAAGGTGCAGAATGGTTTTGACTTAAAAATGGCACTTCCAGAGCATATCAAGCATTGAGATGAGTGTGAGGAAGATGAAAATACATTCCATCACTTCTTCCCATGTGGCACACTTCTCCATGAGCTGTACAAATGTTAAATGCTCCTTTTTTAGTTGGTTTCTTGAATTTCAGTTAAACCTATAAGATCTTGATGTAACTGACATCCCTAACAGGTAAACTAACCTCATGGATACTTAAAAAGAAAAAAAGATCCCTGATTACCTTGGGAATTGTGTCACTTGCATTTATGACCCTTAAAACCTACTAAATGACTAAAAATGATAAATTGACTAATATGACTAAGACCAAGGTTAGGATGGCATTAAATGACATCAAATAACATATAATACACCCAACAATATATTAGACCCCTTAAAACATCTAAAACTCATGTTTTTACCTATAGGGGTCCCAATATGCCTAAAATTTAAATTTGGTCAACAATTATTAATACCACAATACTATAACTGAATAGATTTACCACATAAAATCATCAAAAGCATAAAAAAATCTAATAAAATAAGATAACATTTTGAATAATATAGAACAAATATTCCACTAAAGAATATGTATCACAATAAAGACCACCTTGCATTAATGATAATAAATGAATCATATAAAAATATCTCAAGTAGCGAGAGACTACTACATAATATACAATCTTAGACTCCTCAACATAAAATAATTGGAGAATACATGCATATTTATAAGTGTAGAGGGATCATATGTAATAGAATTCATATTACATAAAATGACACTTCACATAGAAGCTATAGAAATGAGAATAGAGTAATATGAAAATATATTATTAATAAGACACACTATGACACTACATGCCAAGTACACAAAGTGAGGACAAGTAGAAGAGGATTCATATAAAGAAGAGAAAGAAATAAAAGAATGAAAACCATGGTACATGCCCTCATGATCCAAATTTGAATAATAGAATCCCAAACTAATTTATAGCATATAAAATAACATTTCAAATAGGAATTAAACATAATTTATAACAACTTTAATCATTACTCACAAGAATAATGGAAAAGAGTCTTTCAATTTTATAATGTACTATACATCAAACATTTTGATGGTATAAAGGATTACTCAACCCTTCTATATTTCAATATTCTCCTTATGTATCATTGGCATCGAGGTTCAATGACAATCGTAATAATTTGGATGATCCAAGAATGGCAAGAAAAAGATAGAGTATGTGCATTTAGAAATGAATGAGAGAAAGGGCAACAAAGTCATTGCCATTAATAAATTTAATAGTTATATTTTTTATAAGGTTTCAAATGTTTGGTAATAGATTTATTAGATTGTATTTTCATAATATTTGTGGTGGACAAAGTAGACAAAAATCTAAATAATCAAACACATGCCATTTCAGTGAAGCTGACAAAATTGTTTAATCCTAAGAATCTAGATTGGGGTTATCTAGGGTCAAAGGGGATAGAGATGGTCTAAGGTACAAAGGTGATAAACTATCTCTATATCATGTCAATTAAATACTAAAGTTAGATATAACATATATTAAATTCATTAAGCTGAGATGGGCTAAAAATAGTAAGTACAACTATACTACATATAAAAGTGAGGAAGAAATATTTTACTTAGTTGGATGCTAACACAATTTTAGATCTAGAATAGATAGAAAGAAAACTAGAAGATGATTATGGAATAGTCACCAGATTTTGAATTGTCTTTAGAGCTACAAACACTAGCATCAACCTTGGATGGTTGTGTCGATGTTATTATCTGACTAGATGCAGGTGTCATATATGAAAAAACCTACTGAAAAGGGGTGAGGCGACCTAGATGTTTTTGGGTTTGTCTTCGCCTTCGCTCTAGGGCATTCAGATCTAGGTCATGAATTATCATTCCTCATAAAATTTCAAAACCATAATTCTTCCTCTTCATAGTTATCTTAGAGGGAAATGGGTTAGAGGGCACATGATATCGATATGACCCCAAAGACCCCTCTGTCAATGAGCATTGCATACATAGCCAATAATTTGAAGAGGGTCTCAGATTGATGTAGTTCTCTCATACGTATTTGCTTGTGCGTAAATCATGCAATATGTGAAAAGTAAGTACAATAGTGATATAGCTTGTAACTTGGAAAAGATATCTCTTGGGCTACTCCTCTACTTCAGACTTGTGTGTGTTGTCCCTATGATTGATATGAAAATAGGAAAGCTTTTCTCACTTGAGTGCTAAATTCAATCCCTTTTGTACGTTGTTGGTGAGTAGATAAGAAGTTTCTAGGTCATGAATAAATAAAGTTTGATCTTTTATTTATATCGACCCCTTTGGAGAAATAACTCACATTAAATCACTTATGTCGATATTAGGATATCTTTTATTTATAAATTAGATGACTTTAGGGCATTGGACACTTGTGTTGGGACAAGACACCTACGTCGATGTAGGTTTTTGTCCAGGATGCTAATGTCCAAAGTCTTGGGGATCAACCAACAATATGATTACACTTATGAAAGCAATAAACCACGGAATTAAATCAGATAGATAAGTAACTTAGAATCAGATAATAGCAAAGAACAAGAGATACAAGAAACCACCCTGAAAATTTGTATTAAACTCTTTACAAAAAGAATACAATTGAAGAAACTTCTTTCTTCCATACCTCTCTCAGATGCACAAGATCTCTCTCTAGATCTCTATCCCTTAAGAGCTCTCTCTCTCTCAAGTACAATCAACTCCAACAACCTGGATTGATACAACTTTGTATTGTTCTTCAACATTCACATATAATGAACTACTACAATAATCACACTAAGCTAAGAAGATCTAATTCTACATATAGAATTAGGAAACTTGAGCATGCACTTACAACCAACAGTTAAGCCTCTTGAACAAGGGCTCTAAAAACAATCTTACTAATAATAGAAACGTGAACTTAAGACTAAGACTTAAACTCATCATGCAAACACTCGCTTCTGTCCTCGAAAATAGCATTCTGGACGCACAGGTAATTGACGTCGATTTCTGCCTACTTGCCTGTGACCGACGTTGGCCGATCATCTATCGACGCTGGCGTCTCTTCAACTGCACCAAACCGACGTCGGTCGCTCTTGACCGACGCCGGTGACTGTGTAAACCTACAACTTTGGTAATGCGCTCATATGTGAAGCTTTTAGGCTCCACACCTTAACAATCTCCCACTTGGAGATAAACAGCTGCACCAGTACCTGTACAGCAACATCTTCTAGCTCCTCCATCTTCAACTCAATCATGAAGACCAACAGAAGTTGAATGAAGATTCAACTTCTCTTTTGTAATCAGCTTAGTTAACATATCAGCAGGATTCCTATCTGTATGAATCTTCTCCAGCTTCAAATCACCATCTTCCAATACCTGTCGTATGAAATGGTACCTTCGTTGTATGTGCTTTATTCTTGAATGAAAGGCTAAATTCTTAGCCAAATGGATTGCACTCTGACTATCAATATATAATCTGCAACTCCCATGCTCCCTTCCAAGCTCTTCCATGAACCATGTCATCCATATTATCTCTTTGCTAGCTTCTGTGGCTGCAATATACTCTACGTTTGTAGTTGACAAGGCAACAACCTTCTGCAACTTAGATATCTAGCTAACCGTCGTTCCACCTACAGTGAAAACATAACCTGTAGTGCTCCTCCTGCCATCCAAATCACCTGCCATATCTGAATCTACATAACCATGTAGAGAAGTATCTGAACCTCCATAGCACAAGTGCCTACTACTGGTTCCTCTCAGATATCTAAGGATCCATTGAACTGCTTTTCAATGTTCCTTACTTGGATTGGCCATATACTTACTTACAACTCCCACTGCTTGGGCAATATCCGGTCTAGTACACACCATTGCATACATCAAACTCCCTACTGCGGAAGAATATGGAACCTTACTCATGTACTCTACCTCATCATGTGAATTAGGACATTATTTTTTACTCAATTTAAAATGTCCAGCCAAAGGTGTGCTTACCGGTTTAGCATTCTGCATATTGAACCGTTTCAACACCTTGTCCACATAATCCTCTTGAGACAATATAAACCTGTGGTTTTTTCTGTCTCTCTTAATGCTCATGCCAAGGATTTTTTTTGCTGCTCTCAAATCCTTCATAGCAAATGTTTGAGCTAATTTCATCTTAAGCTCAGAGATATCCTGCATGTGTGATCCTGCAACCAGCATATCATCTACATACAACAATAGAATAATATATCTACCGTTATTCAATCTCTTAAAATACACACAATGGTCAAATTGACATCTACTGTAGCCATGCTCAGTCATAAACTTGTCAAATTTCAAATACCACTGTCTAGGAGCTTGCTTGAGGCCATACAAGCTTTTTTTCAATCTGCACACTAACTTCTCCTTACCTTTGACCTCAAATCCTTCCGGCTGTTCCATATAAATTTTCTTCATCCAAATCTCCATGAAAAAACACTGTCTTAACGTCTAGATGCTCAAGATGCAAATCCTCAACAGCAACCAAAGACAGTACAATCCGTATAGAAGTCATTTTAACAACAGGAGAAAAAATCTCACCAAAATCAGTACATGGCTTTTGTGCAAATCCTTTCACTACCAATCTAGCCTTATATCTCATCTGTCCATTCTCACCTTCTAACCTGTAGGTCCATCTGTTCTTCAGTGTCCTCTTACCAGCTGGCAATTCAATCAAATCCCATGTTTGGTTCTCTCTTAAGGACTCCATCTCCTCAACCATGCCACGCTCCCACTGACTCTTGGACTCCACCTGTATTACTTCTTCAAAACTCTCTGGTTCTCCACCATCAGTTAGCAATAAATAGAATAATGAAGGAGAATATATAATTGGAGGCTTACTTACCCTTTCTGACCCCCTGATGGGTGTCTGAGACTCGTTCACAACACGCTGTCCACCCAAATTCTCTGACAGTGATCGACCTCGGTCACCTCCAGACCTGTTACTGGCCGACGCCGGTTCTGTCTGACCGATACCAGTGCCTGTCCTGCCGACATCGGTCTCTGTATGACCGACATCAGTTTCTGTTCTGCCGACGTCGGTTCCTATCCTGTCGACGTCGGTCTCTGTGTTTTTTTGCAAGTGATTATTTATTTTTCTCGCGAGCTCATTTTGGACCGTCACCTCGTCCAATTCACTATTGCTCTGCCCAGATTGATTCAACTTCTTCAGCTGATCACTATACATCACTTTTTCATTGAAAACAACGTCACGGCTCCTAATTATCTTGTTAGTTCCTAGATTTTAAAATATGAAACCAAAATCATCTGAGCCATAGCCAATAAATGTGCACCTTATAGACTTAGCATCGAGCTTCTTTCTATTTTCCTTATCTACGTGCACAAAGGCTTCACAACCAAAAACTTTGAGAAAAGAGAGATCTACCTTTTTACTTATCCAAGCCTCTTCTAAAATTTTACCATCTAGAGCTGTAGAGGGTCCTCTGTTAATCAAGTACACTGCAGTGTCAACAGCTTCTGCCTAAAACTCTAAAGGCAAACCAGCATGCAATCTCATACATCTTGCATGCTCCATGATTGTTTTGTTCATCCTTTCAGCAATATCATTCTGCTGAGGTGTCCTTGGAACCGTCCTTTGCCTACGAATTCCATGTATGTAACAATACCAGTTGAGCTTATAATTGCAAAACTCTCCACCATTGTCTGATCTCAGGCACTTTAATCTTTTGCCTGTTTCATTCTCAACCATAACTTTCCAAATCTTAAAAGTCTCAAATACATCATATTTCTTCTTAATACAGTAGATCCATACCTTTCTTGTAGCATTATCTATGAACGAAACATAGTACTGTGATCCTTGAATAGAAGCTACCTGAGCCAGTCCCCACACGTCTGTGTGAACAAGCTGCAACTTATGCTTCTTCTTTGTAGACCCAGTCTTGAGAAAACTAACCCTTTTCTGTTTTCCAAATACACAGTGCTCACAAAATTTTAGATCCATGCTTTTCAAATCTAAAAGCTTACCTTTAGACTTAAGAATTGACATCCCCTTCTCACTCCTGTGGCCAAGCCTTGAGTGCCACAATTTTACATCCACATCTGAAGTAGATAATACAGAAAGAGAATTGTTAGTAACACAATTACACAAATAGAAAGTACTTACTCTCTTACCTCTGGCCATAACAAGTGCACCCTTGGTCACCTTCCAAGATTCTACTGTGAGAGTTACTGTATAACCCTCATCCCCTAACTTTCCTGCAGAAATTAAATTTCTCTTCAAGCTAGGAACATGCATAACTTCTCTCAACACCCATGTGTTGCCATTTTGCATTTTCAACTGCACTTTACCTTTGCCAATAATTTTACAGGGTTCATCATCCCCTAGATATACTATTCCAAAATCTCCATGGATATAGTCACAGAAATATTTCCTATTAGGGGTAGCAAGAAAAGATGCACCAGAATCTAACACCCAAGATTCTATATTATTATGCAAAGAGAATATTAAAGCATCTTGTGCAATACCTGCAACCTTTGCTTCTTCTTTTCCTTCATGCTGATTGTCCTCCTTAGGCTTTGACCAGCAATCTCTACTTATGTGCCTCATCTTTTCACAATTCCAGCATTGTGGCCTTCTGCCATTTCTGGATTTGGATCTGCCTTTTCTCTTAGACTTGGATCTTGATCTCCCTTTCTTGCTCTTCTCTTATTGCCTTCCCTTGCTCTCAAAACTTAAAGCGTTCCCAGATGTTTTTTCTGTGTTTTTTCTGCGAATTTTCTCATTCAAGATAACACTAACAACATCCTCTACTTTTAAAATATTTGATGCAGATGCAGTATTGCTAACTGTCATTACTAAGCTATGTCAGCTTTCAGACAAAGAACATAATATTAAAAGAGCTTTTATTTCATCATCAAATACAATTTTGACTGAACTTAATTGATTTACAATACCATGGAAATCATTCAGGGGATTAGATACAGATCCACCTTCCTGCATATGCAAATTAAATAGCTGCTTCATAAGATATACCTTATTAAAAGCTGAGGGTTTTTCGTACAAATTTGCTAGAGTAGTCATCAACTCTACCGTTGTTTTTCCCTGTGATAAATTAGATATCACAGTAGATGCTAGACTCAGTCTTATAGACCCCAGAGCCTTTATGTCAAGAACTTCCCATTTTTCATCCTCCATGTCTGTGGGCTTCTTTGCAATCCCACCTAACGGTAAGTATAGATCTTTCTGATACAGATAGTCCTCTATCTGCATTCTCCAATATTGATAGTTTTTGCCATTGAACTTCTCCATTCTCAGTTTACTTTCATCTGCCATTGTTTCTCCCACTCAAACAGAAATCCCTGCAGAAACCCCTGTGAGCAACCTGTAATCAATACACACTACACAGATCTGAACCACCTGTTAGTGAACCTGAGTTTTGATACCAATTGTTGGATATCAAACTCTAAACCTACAACCAAGGCTCTGATACCACTTCTTGGAGATCAACCAACAATATGATTACACTTATGAAAGCAATAAATCGCGAAATTAAATCAGATAGATAAGTAACTTAAAATTAGATAATAGCAAAGAACAAGAGATACAAAAAACCACCCTGAAAACTTATATTAAACTCTTTACAAAAAGAATACAATTGAAGAAACTTCTTTCTTCCACACCTCTCTCAAATGCACAAGATCTCTCTCTAGATCTCTATCCCTTAAGAGCTCTCTCTCTCAAGTACAATCAACTCCAACAACTTGGATTGATACAACTCTGTACTGTTCTTCAACATTCACATACAATGAACTACTACAATAATCACACTAAGCTAAGAAGATCTAATTCTACATATAGAATTAGAAAACTTGAGCATGCACTTACAACCAACAGTTAAGCCTCTTGAACAAGGGCTTTAAAAACAATCTTACTAATAATAGAAACACGAACTTAAGACTAAGACTTAAACTCATCATGCAAACACTCGCTTCTGTCCTCGAAAATAGCATTCTGGACGCACAAGTAACCGACGTCGATCGATCATCTGTCGATGCCGGCGTCTCTTTAACTGCACCGAACCGACGTCGGTCGCTCCTGACCGACGCCGGTGACTATGTAAATCTGCAACTTTGGTAATGCGCTCATATGTGAAGCTTTTAGGCTCCACACCTTAACACAAAGAACATAAAAGTTTGTACAGACTCAGAACTTGCAAATGTGAAAGATAATCAAGTTTTTAGCATCTAGACAAGATAGAAGGTCTAGGTCATCAATATAAGACTGATCAGACCAAGAAATAGGCCAAAGGGCACAAGATAGAGTAGATGTAAAAATTCTGAAAGCGAAAAAGTCTAGAACTAAGAGGAATAGTTAAGGTTTAAATTTGTCAAGTATACAAGACTAAAGTGCTATATAATCCATAAATATATCTATATTTGTCCCCCCCCTTTAATATAGTATTTAAATTATTGGTTTAAAGGAGAATCAATATGTACCTAGATGTGTATACACACATTGTCTTTGCTTGAGTCCAACTTGAATGCTTTGTTGGTGACTAACCTACAACTAGAGCATGTTACAGTATATAATCAGTGCATATAATATTAAACTGAAAGTATTGAAAATATTGAAATTAAAAAATCAAGATTTAGGAGTACATGCGTATTGATGTAACCACCTTATCTATTGCCAAGTTGATTTGAAAATATATATCATTGTAAGGTTTTGAAACTGATATATATATATATATATATATATATATATATATATATATATATATATATATATATATATATATGAAAAGTACATATATCTAAGGAGATAGAGATATATTGGAAGGCACATACCCTTAACCTTGGATAAAATGTGAGTTACCATCTGGCAGTTAAAATTAGCTCAACTGTGCAACCCAATCATACTTATAACCTGGGGAGTATGAGTGAACCAAGTCAACTCACACTATCAAACTAATGAGGCTAGATGATACAATCAAGTCCACCCTGAAAACTTGGTAAGATTGAGTGATTTAATCATCTCAACCATACGAAAAGTGAACCAACTACTACAGTAGATTGACTCAATATAGTTCGTAAAATTCCATCCTAGGGTGATAATAGTCCTTGAGAGTATTTTGAATCTGAAACTGATTTAAATTTTTTAATATTAGGTGATCATTACATAACATATGCACCTTAGATATGTCTCATGTTGAAACTGTGTATAACAATGATACCAATGTATAGAATTCTATCACAAATGTGAATTTGAATCATGTAATTGTGTGTTTTGGCCAATTTAGAAAATGTGTGTGGAAAACATGCTTTCAAAGCATGCCTCCACTATATATGGAAGAAATTGAAAATTGAAATAAGTGCCAATGTGGACATGTTTCCAAAACATGTCCCCACTGAGTCTGAGTGTGTCAAATATTGAAAAAGTGTTGAGAACATGCTTCCAAAACATGCCCCCATTGAATCTGAAAATTGTGAATGTGTAGAAACCATGCCTATATGACATGCCCCCACTAAATATGAAAATTAAGTGTTAATGTGGAGGACATGTTTCTAAAATATTCTCCCACTAAATATGGATGTGTCGCATATCGAATAAGTGTGGAGAACATGCTTTCAATGCTTGCCCCCATTGAATCTAAAAACTATGCCAAATGTGAATAATATGCCTCTATGACATGCCCCCCTTTGAAATGATGGAAGAATAAGAACCGATAGTTATCTCACCTAAAAAGGATAAGACAAATGTATAATATATGAATGAAACCATGTAGCATATATAAGAATATGTCTAGGTAAATGTAGCATTGAAATGCATAGAAAAATGTGATCACATGAAGGCCTAAGATGCATGATAAATAACATGGCAACATCTAGATAGTAATAGTACAAGCTCAACAAATAAATTAAGGTTATAGACAAGAGCACTCAAAATCAAGTCAACATACATGGTCTTAAGAGACCACAAACAAGTGACATGTTCAAATGTCATACAATCGAAAAAACATGACTTAGTTAAATATATATAAAAGTAAGAATGGCATTCAAATGTTCATGAAATCACACATAGGCATGGGGAATGAAAACAAAAGAGCATATTCAAATGCTTGAACAATCAAGACAATAGCAAGGTAAGACACTCAATGAAGTGCATAAAGGAAAGCATAAGCAACCAACATAAACATATCATAGTAGCTCATAGATCAAATGTGTTAGTAAAAAGCGTCAAGTGCATAGCATATCAAGTATCCTATGAAAAATATAATCATGGATAAAGGCATATGTATGTGCATATAAGATCAAACATGGTAATGAAGGATGATCATGGAATGATATAACATGTGAGTATCGAGATCAAAAAATTGGATGCCCTAAATGGTCATATGACATGAGTAGAAGGAAAACCCAACATTCGAATAGGAATAAATCATGTATTTGTGTATGCCTATATCATCTTTAAGTAGAGGTGTGACACACAAGTATGTAAAAGTAACTGATATGCCATCCATCAACATAAAACTAACACATAGATGCTAACGAGCCAATAGAGTATATATGTGCCAAAAGTGTTTTTGGAGTTTTGAATGTTTTTTTTATTTTTATTTTTTTGTATTTTTTAAATATTTAAAGAGGAAATATCATCCTATGATTCCATCCAAAGAATGGTCATATGTATCTCCCCACTCGAAACCTGGTTCAATAAATTTGTGGTACTGCTAAGGAGCATGTGTAGGTGCAATATTTGTCATTATAGTGTCTATGATGTTTTATGCATGTATAATAGGATTTTGAGGTTGTGAAGTAGAAATAGAAGGAATAGGGGTTTGTGGAACCCATCTTTGTGTGTTATGTGGTTTCTCTAAAATAACAATAGTAGAAATGTGGTTAGGTGTTCAAGATGTCTTAATATGTTACGTAATAGAAAATAGGGATTCTGTGTAATCCACTATATGTCTCTGATGTAATGGTCTCTCAAATACTAGCCACCTAGTAAAGGGGATCGTTTGTTTCTTACCCCTTTACAATGGATTAACATTAATAGGTTTGATAGGTAGCTGCATGGGTATAAGTTTTTATTGTTCAAAAGGATGCTCATATAGAATTTCAAAAATTGTAATTATTCGATTGACATGAATGTATTTAACACACATATACACTGTAGAAGGTACTACTTGAAGCGTATGGATCAAAGGTCTTCCTAATCACATAACAAAGATTCTTGTGGAAGGTATAACTAAAAATGTAGTAACCACATGTGTAGGGTTGACTTGTAAACGTAGGTCAATCTCGCCAAAAAGCTTCTTGGAGGTTCCATCAAATTCTCTAATTGATCTAGTAGATGGATACAAATTGTGATGAGTATAACCTAAACACACAAGTAATGTCATGGTGCAAATATTGTCACTTGCACCATTGTCAATCATAACATTGTGTATAGGTTAATGATCAAGGAATATTTGAATGAATAAAGAATGAAAATCATAGTCATCATTAATCTCAGTGTCATCAAAAGTAATGTCTTTGAACCATAGGAGGTGTGTGCCATGTATAGATACCAATAATCTCATCTAATGGATGCCATTTGCACTTTTGATTATTTATTAGAATGGTCTTACAAAGGATTGTTAAATATTTTATGTTTTTGATGATTACTAGATTAAAAACTTGATTCTTTGAGAAGACCATCAAGTGTAATATTTTAGTCATCAATAAGATCTTGGATCTTATGCTTCAATGTAAAACATCTATTCATATAATGTTTTGGTCCCTGTTGATAATCATAATAAGCATTCACATCATATCTTTTGAATAGAGGTCTATTGATATCAACTTCTACAGGATGAGGGAGAGATATAAGATAACACTCTATTAACCACGAGAGTAATGAAACAGGGCACTCAGGGAAGCAGGTAAATTATCTCCTTGATGCATTAGATAAGATAAGCCTATCATACTATTGTGAAACTGTGTTAACTGTAATTGTTACTTCATTTTTAGGCTTAGGAGGTTTTATGTTATAACTTGGCTTGATTGTAAACTTGGTGCTAGATGTAGATGCACCTGGTGTGTTTACTACATACTTGAATTTATTCAATGAAATAAGTTTCATTTCACAGTCCCGTACAACATGGCATAAGTCATCAAAATATTTAAAATTCTTTAAAATAATGGACACATGTAAAAGATCAAACAAATTTTGCTTGAATATATCTAACAACTCTTTATCTATCATAGGATTGATAATTTTAACCAACATTGCCTTGTACGTCAAGATATATTCATTGATAGGTTCATTCATTCCTTGTTTGATTTTGGCAATTTGAGCATAGGAAACCTTTTCAAAAATATTAATAAAAAAGAGTGCTAAAAATTAATCTACAAGATGTTTTGAATGCTTTCACAGACTAAAGAGATAAATCATAGAACCACTTCAAAGCATAGTCTTTGAGACTTCTTGAAAATAATTTGATCAAAAGTTTATCATTGGAAGCATAGTCAAAGAATGCCACATAAAAGAATCGAAGATGTTCGAAATCACCCTTGCCATCATAAAATATGAACTTAAGTGCAACAAAACCAATTGGCAAAGAGTGTAAAGATATCTCAAGTGCAATCAGATTATATAGCACATCTTGATAATTAATAGTATGATGAGACTTTAAAGCATTTTGTTCAATGTTTGTAACCTTGTCGTGTAAGGTCCTTATAACTTGAAGTAGTGTTTGAACTGTGGACCCATTGAAATTTAGATTAGCAAGTTGAGTCATCACCAAAAGGGATGTAATCATGGTTTGAATAGGCATAAAATCCAGTGTTTGAGTTAAAACATTTGTTAGCCCCATGGAAAATGTAGCAATAATAGTTTCAAGAAACAAATGTTAAAACATAATCTATGCCTTCACTAGAAGTAGGTAGATTAATTGGTATGGAATCAATTGTAGTACCTTCTAAGGATTCAGTGGTGAAAACACCTTAGTTTTATCACGTTTATTTATTTCATCTCTTATAAGAAACAAAAATGCATCCATTAAGTTCTTGTTATTATTGAGATAAGTAATCAATGTTTTTTTATCTTCCATTTGGAATCGGGTTTTTGGATTAATGTTCTCCATTGCTTTTACAAATGAAAATTTTAATATTTGTAACAAAATATAGTAATCAAGGAAAAAAGAAACACAAAACCCTAAACCACCTAGGGTTTTCATCTCAAAAGTCGGATTTGTAAAATATTTAATCCTAAAAAAATTCGATTGAGGTTATTTAGGGTTAAAGGGATAGAGATGACTTAAGGTACAAAGGTGATAAACTATTTTTATAGTAAGCCAATTAAATGTTAAACTTATATATAACATACATTAAATTCATTAAACTGAGATAGGTTAAAAATAGTAAGTATAACTATGCTAGATATAAAAATGACAAAGAAACAATGTGCTTAGTTGGTTTTGATGCTAACATAGTTTTAGATCTGGAACAAATAGAAAATAAACTGAAAGATAATTTTAGAATAGTCATCAAATTCTGGATTAAATGCCTCTGGAGTTACAGATACTAGCATCAATATTGAATGATTGCATCAATGTTATTCTCTGAACCTAAAGCAATTGTCTTATATGAAATACCAATTGAAAAAGAATGTGACCACCTAAATGTTTATGAATTTGTCTTCGCCTTCTCTTTGGTGCATTCAAATCTAGGTCATGGATTGTCGCTCCTTATGAAATTGTAAAATCTTAATTCTTCATCTTCATATTGACCTTAGAAAAAAATGGGTTAGCGATCACATGGGGTTGAGCTGACCCCAAAGACCCCTTTGTCAATTAGCACTTCTTGCATAGTTAATACTCTGAAGAGGATTTGATTCTAATGTAGTTCTCTCTTATTTATTGGCTTGTATGTGATCGTGCAATATATGAAAAGCAAATACAACAATGAGCTAACTTGTAACTTGGCAAATATAGCTTTTGAGTTGTTCCTTCGATATTTCAAACGTGTATATGTTATCCCTATGACTGATATGAATGTCTTTTGTAAGTTGTCTGGTGAGTAGGTAAGAATTTTCTCGATAAGGAATAAATGAGATTTAATCTTGTATTTATAAACCCCTTTGAAGAAAAAAATTACATTAAAGCACTTAAGTCAACCATTAAGATGTCTCATTTACAAATTAAATGACTTTAGGTCACTAGACACTTGCGTCAGAGCGAGACATCTACGTCGACATAGGAGTCTATCTGAGATGCTAATTTTCAAAGAATATGAAAATAGGTATAGACTTAGAACTTATAGAAGTGGAAGATAAGCAAGTTTGAAGCATTTTGGGCAAGATAGAAAGTTTGGGTCATCAACATAAGACTAATTGAACCAAGAGATAAGCCGAGGGACACAAAATAAAGCAGATGCGAGACTTCTAAAAACAGGGAAAGTCCAAAACTGAGAAGAACAACGAAGATCTAAGTTTGTCAAGTATACAACACTGAGGTGCTATATAGTCCATAAATATTGTTTACAAAACACAACCATATATTTTTTTATTTTTACTGGATACATCTAATTTCATTCAAATTTCATGACATTTAGAAGGTCAAAATACAAGCAAACAATAGACCGTTTTCATCTCCATAAACACAAAATATATTACACAATCATGATGTTTGAAGGTTAAACGTATCCCTGATGATTTTGAAAGACTTCGGAAAGCTTCAACAATTAATTTCATATCAATTGCTTAACAAAATATTCGACAGTGGGAAAAAGAATTCAGAATTGACAAGTTCTTGAAGGAGACAATCATCAACAAATTTCTAATTGGCAGACACGATTTTATACAATATCCAGTCAACCCATTGACAATAACTACTTTCTAATACAACACAGAGTATAAAATAGGCTAATTTTAAGAGAATGGAACTGTATAAAAATTAAACAAGGGTAATATCTTGCCTTTTACTAAAATCTAGACAATCGTCTCACAGCTTATTTTAATTTATTCTTTTCCCATTAGTTGTCAATCGTCTTACCCCATATCCATCTTACATTAAAAACAACCACCTTAAACGGTTAGCATGGGATTTTAGCCGATCAATTAAAGATTTTTTCTATATTTTATCTCAGGGAATAATAACAAGCTTACTACACAAAATCCACTAATAAGAGACATAATTAATTGTTGGCTTTTAAGGATGGATATGTTTTACTCTTTACAATCCATTTAGAAGAAACCATTAAGAGGGTGAAGAGTGACTAATGACAATACCAACCCAGCTTTCCTTCCCAAGATACTTCCACATAATGACAAAACAGAAACCTCCACGCAACATCTAATTACATCTACCTAAATCCATTTTGGAAAACTACAGAAATATGTAATAAATAAATATTCAGCGCCCACTTTCATCAAAAAGGAAGGACAAAATCACAGAGAGCCCACAATGGGATGCTTCAACAAGACTGGGCTAACCCGAAGTCTGCGTATTCTCTTTCTCTTGAAGGCGCCTCTCAAGGACTTCCACATCCAAGCTAAAGATGCATGTGGACACATAAGATCTGCGTGATATAATGTAACTTAAAATGCTCAAAAGTCAATACTGATGTTAATCATTCATATCGGAAGTCTGAATTTAATGAAATAGCTTAAATAGGCAAAAACCAACAGATTTATCAACCAATAAGTCATTCGATTTTCCTGAGTTTGAGTTTTTTTCATCAATTTTCAAAAGCCAACGCACTACCAAAAATCAACTCATAAACCTGGAATGAAGTGGTGCCCATATCCATCTAACTGGGCCATTTAATCATAAGGAAATATTCAGATTATATATTTCTCATCATTGAAATGCTTCTAAAAAAAAATTAAATGATTTAAGCCAAGACAGAATAATAATCATACTGTGTGCAATAAATTATGCAATTTAAACCAATCACCATATTTTTTTTTTAATCATAATTTTAAAGGTCTAGAGTTCATGCATCTATACAATTTTGTCGCGATGTCCACTTGTTCGTTATTTGACTGGTCGGGAACACTGGCCTGAAGTATAGCAAAGAGTTGAGTTTATAAATCTACCAATTCCCATGCTCCATAAGAGCTTGCAGCATGTCACTCTTCCAATTGGCTCTCAAACTAAAACAATTTCTACCCCTTCATGAAGACTTAACTCTATAGTTTTAATCCTTTACTTAAGCATTAAATTTCGAGACAACTTTTCTCGATTGTCATTTATTCCATTCTAAAGACTTTTCTTCCTCAAAGTTGGCGTGGGAGGGTGAAGGGACCATACTTGAAGTTGTAATATCTTAAATACTACACAAATGGAAAAGTTATTCAAACAACGAGGGAACACGCCCCTAAAGGCGAGGTGTTACGAATGTCCATAAGCTATGCATTTGATAGTTATGTACCCTCTTGTAACCATATAACTCCTAAATGAATAATTATTCATTATATTGGAACAGGGGAGCAAACTGAGGAAAAGACATGACCTGTTAAAATAAATGAGTAAAATGAAGAAAATCCATTTTCGCGAGTGGAGCTCCATAATGGAAAATGGTGGACCCAATCTAAGAATCAGAACTATAGTCCAAGATAGCGAGTTATGCTTCAAATTTCTATGCCTTTTAGGAAAATTTTACTTCTTGTTACTTTATATTTTAATTGGAAGTACTTCTTGTACAGATTTTGGATTGGAAGTGCTTGCTTAAAAATGCAAATAGTTGAATGGATATACTATGGTATACAATTAGTTTTACACCATTTTCAATTTCAGAAAGTAATTTAAACCTTTAAAGGCAGTACACATTTTTTTATGGTAGCTAGGAACATCACCAAGCCTAGACCATTTCAAGGGAAACAGGGCCTAGTCCTACATATATATTCCAAGTTAGTTACAGGTCATCTTAATGCGGTGTAGCAATTTAAATTTGGTAACCCTCTTTATAAATGCACTTTTTTATGCTCTCACATAAAGACCCAGCTTGCTAGTCATTGCAAAATGTACCAGCAATTTATGTCAGAAACACAAATGTGGTGAGTCGTCGGCACATCCTATTAGTCAACAACGAGCGTACCTGCTCTATAAGCTCTTTCCCCTTTTTACAATTACACCCCTACTCTTTTGAATAGTATCCCTCATTTAAATACAAATGCATTTACTTATTAAAAACAAGAAATAATAACTACTTAAAAAATAAATACCATAAGAAAAATTACTACTAGAACATGCAGCTTTCCCCCACACAATGGTCAGTGTATTTAATTTTGTCCTATTTAATCTTGCATGTTTGCCTTTCCTGACCACGCCCAAGTTGTCTTGCAATATGGCACTTGGGTCATTTGTGGACAGATTTGCTATTTATAGGGTTGGAGCTTTAAGGTTCACCCGAAGAGTTCATCTAGATCTTTGCCATTCCAGATCTTATTCCCTTGTTATTCTAAAGATCATTGCAAGGTGAGGATATCCCAGATGCACCGATAATCAAAGTAGTTGGGCCCCCTATCTATATACGGCTAGGGGGGACCTCCTCCTTCAGCTATCGCCAGGCTAAGCTAAGCCTAAAGAGATATGGATGAACGAACGCATCCACTGGTGTGGTGAGAGTGATAAGATACATTCGCTCTACTGGTTAGATTGGATAGAAAATGAATAGCCGATGCCCTCCTCCTCAAGATATAGTCAAGAGTGGGAGTGGCCCTCCCCAACTCCGACCTAAAGAGAAGCACTCCAAACTGGGGAGAAGAGCAGTGTTGGTTGAACCGGACTGGTTAGCATCCTTTGTTCCATTATGAATTGAACAAATATATAGATAGGGGTGAAACGAACGAACAATAAATACCCTATGTGGGTTGGGTTCCCCTTCCTTAAGCTTGCATTTCGAGCATTTCTAAAAGAGATTACAGGGCATCTTGGTCATGTGATTTGGTGCAAGAGCACTGATAAATATGCCAACCTTTGTGTGCATCCTAGGGCTTGTGTTGGAATGGATCTCAATCAACCTCTTTAAGAAGCCATTAAAGTTGTGTTGGAATGGATCTCAATCAACCTATCCCAGAAGCCATTAAACTTGTTGGACTTATCGATGAATAATGGAAACCACTAACACACGAGGAAGTCATGAGGTATTTGAGCAGTCCCTTTGGCATTGGAATAACCCTTTCTTAAATGTGGGACAAGGTTGTTCACAAATTCAATAGAAAAATTGACCGCTGGGAGGTTGCGTTCTTGTCATTGGCTAGACGTGTTCAAATCATTGATAGCATCTTCTTAGCCACTCATGTCCTATATTCCTCTTGTTGGATGACATCCAAATATTGCTATCTTAAATTGATTCAAGAGGCGTCTAAATGGGATGATTAATGTCATCTCCAAGTGGATGATGGTTAGGACTCTTTGTGGTGATGAGAGCCTTGGAAAGTCCTCATTAGGCATAAATTCAATTAGCAACAATTAAAGACAAATGGGAGCATATCAATTTACAAGATAAAATCTTAAAAGCTAAATTCTTCAAAATCAAAAGGTCTCCACCGGTGATCAATTTGAGAAAAGCTTAGCAAGAACTCAACTGCTCAGTTGGAAAAACTCCTCTTAGACATAGGCTAAGCTTCCCTAACTCCTCAATTTGGTGGAAACATTTGATAACTGTTAATGGTTGTCCCTTGGCTCTAGGGAATGATCTCTAAGGGTCAAAAGTATTTAACAAAAGGATTTGTACTTTTAAAGCCATTTGGAATTTCATGGTGATGAATGGTTACCTTGGCCAGCTATTAAGAACTTTTTTCATCATGCTGAAAAGAATAAGACCATCATGGATTTCATTATTTCATTGGTCAAAGATCTTAACTTTATCAAAGACTGGAGTGGTCCAATAAAGCTAGATTTAGTCAATTTCCTCTTAAAACATCCTATCTTGATATGTTGCCAACTATATCTATTCAAAAAAGACCAAACCCAGAGTGGAGTTGTAAGTTGACAAGTGCAGTTGTCTTCAACTCTGTACCAATGTTTGAAGATCAAAGGCAAAGTCTAGTGCCCAACTGCTTGCTTAGAGAGTAATTCATTACAAGATGCCTATTGCTGATAGACTTGGGTGTATGTGGGAGGTTAAGTTGTCTTGCCCCTTTTGGAATAACAAAGAAACTATTATGCATACTCTTTGGACATACAATTCAATCAAATCGATCGCGAATCAAGTTCAACATGATTTACCAACCCTCTTCACAGGCAAACTGTCCTGGAAAAAAGCTCTTCGTGGAATGGGAATATCATATAATGTGATGCATGAAACATTTAGACAGATTATAATCAAGCATATTTGGAATTCTTCAACAGCACTACTTCTCAGGGAGTTGCTCTTTGTCAACTTTACTCTGATTTCTTGCTTCGGTTCTCCTCCATGCAATAGGTCATGCAATCTATTCTTCTTGCTAAGGATGCCCTTGAAAAGCAGATGAAGGATATCAAAGTACAATTGAAACCCCTAGAGGAAAATCATGAAGGCCCCAGCCAAAAAATGGAAGAATTCAGCAGCTAAATGACTGCCTTCTAGGAGGTTAGTTTTCCAATATTGTCTTAGCTATACTTTGTCATGTACAACTGATTTTGTGTAAGAATTTTGTTGTGTTGCATGTTTTAATATTAGTCTTCTGGTGACTTTCGCCATTTGGGGTTGTGCTTTGACTGGAATTGTATACTTCTATTTAAATTTTTTGCATCCTCCAATATAAAAAAAACCGTTGCAATATAAACATTCATTATAAATATGATGGTCATGATATTTAAGTGAGAGACTAAGGTAATTAGAAAGAATATTTTACCTATTCCTATAGTCTGATCTATTTTGATTATATATTGAACATTTTATTCTGTTCCAGCCCGTTGTCTGATCTATTCTGACACTTGGTTCCAGGGATAAATGAAGCATACCATAAAGGGCATGCAACTTCATGTTGCAAAACTGAATATCTCATTTAGTCTACAAGACATGTGTATACCCTAGGCATTTATCTAGAAGATATCAAATGTTGCAAACATATACTTCATTTGACGACTGCCAGGGCAAAGTATTTAAAAAGATCCAGTGAAAATACACGAGGCAGCTACATCTAGATGGTTTAATGCCAGGTGCATGTTAATGGAGGCTGATAAATGCCAACAAATATTTCACTTTGCCAGTAACAAAAAGACATCTTATTCATAAACAAGAAGAGGCCTAATGTAAAAAAATTGACACAGCTTGAATGCAAGAAAAGACCTGTAGCTGAAAAGAATAAGAACCCATTGTTTGTGATAAAATAAAGCCTAGGGTAAGAGCAGGAGGGAACAATCAAAGGCATTAATTCCTCTGCATATCATTGATAAAGCCTAAGCCCAATTACAAAATCCCTGTATACGTTGGCTTAACTCCACATGCACCATACCAACAGTAGATACCCCAGATTGTTGACCTCTAAAACACTCCCAAAGATAGCAATCACAAACCATGCAAAATAAAGCACATCAAAAAAATTATGAAGGTTCAATCAACAGCTGGAATTTTCAAAATGCTTAAGTATATAAATGAATATAAAGAAAACTTATTGCAACAACCAGATTAGTCCAGTCGGACCTCACCACAGGTGTGTCTCAACAGAATCATTTCCAACTAATCAGTTTTTCAACCACGGGATCTCATAGCAGTAAGTCCAAAATAATGTTTGCCAAAAGTTAATGAGTTGGCATTTGTCCACGAAAAAATCTATACACTTGATTCTTTTTCTTTAAGTTCCCTTAATAATTTCTCTCTCATTCGGACAATTTCCATTTCCTGTAATTCTCTCTCCCTCTGCATAGGGTAAGAAACAAAGTCAATATAGAACAATATCATACACTTGAAAGCTGTGTGTATGTAGGCAATTTGAAAAAGAGAACTACAAATCTTAATTAAGACACGATGTTAGAAAATGGTAAAGAACAAACAAAGTATCATTTTTTACTTTTATTAATGACATAAATAATATAGATGTAGAGAAACCACATAATATGAGATTAAAGAGGTTAAAAACAATCCTCGAAAATCCTACCATCAACAATAAAGCTTTTTTTTAATTCTTCCAACAGGGATACAACATACACATCCTAGCAACAAGAAGAGAATAAGAGCACTAGAAATATTTTAGAACAAAAAAAAAAGTATGAATATGAATAGACAGTTTTCAAAATGTGAGCACGGAAAATCAGCTGAGAAATATGAATATATAAGTAATTATAGATGATCTGTCTAGGGTATTGATACTTACATTATGGTGTTCTCCCAAAAGTGGTGTGACCATCGCTCACAACTACTTATAGTTGTTATAAAATTAGTTAATAATCTTAACATTTTATTAATATAGAATTTATAAGTTTTCCACTCTGCAATATTTTGACCTTAGAGCTTTTGCTGAAAATGATCCTACCTTTTGCCATCAGCAAAAAGTTATAAATTACTCTGAATTTTAACAGCCATTACACTAGGCATTCATTTCTATTTGTGGAAATTCAGGTATTGATAGCATTTGGCATTGGGCATATTTCTTTTTTATGCTCCATGTGCAGTGCTTGTAGCACCACAACTGGTAGGTTTTAATTGAACAGCAACATTGCTTTTCTGTGGTTCCATTCATATCGTTTTCTTTGTTAAGTAATTGCATTTGAGTCTTCGAATAATAGAATCATAGTTACCAGGAAACTGACAGGTACAAAAAAATTCAAAAAATAGGATACGAGGGATCAAGGAAATGCCAAAATACACAAAGTATATATATGGCATAAAAATAAAACTATTACAAGATTTAAAAACTAATTCAAGAAAAACATGCAAAATACACAACATGAAAGGCCATGATTCGTCAGAAAAAAGGATTTTACAGTACATGTACTATACACAACATGAAAGGCTGCGATTTGTCAGAAAACAAGCTGATTCAAAGGCTTCCAAACCAGATAAAATCAGAAATCCTTAGTCTCCATAGGCGTTTTGGAGAAATAGCTTTATATTTTATATTGTTGGAAATTATATACAAGAAAAAGTCCAAAATAATTATTGCTCCTGCACTTCCTTGTATGTCACAGTCCTACTTTACCAATATTGTCAGCAATGATTGAAAAATCTTTAAGGCCTTTTGGCACAAACTGATGACTACATAGAATTCCTCCTCCATGTATTTTCGTTAGTTACAAAACTAGTACCATATTGGGATTTGATAAAACTCTCTACTCCAGAATATCTCTTATATTTTCATGCAAAACTTAGCAAAATACATGTCTAGTAGTATTTTTTCAGTTTTTTTCTTTTGTAACTCTTCAACAAATTATTAACACAAAAGGAAAAACTACATGTATCCTTACATGTCATTATTTAAAAACCTCTGAAGTTTCCAGGATTTTGAGGGATGTTTTTGGGAGACATATAATGACATCAGCTGAAGCCCCCTAATGTTTGGAGATGTCCCTTTATGCATCTCCAAGGCAGTTATGCATTTCTGAGACAGGACAAATAATAGGGGCCGGTGTGAATTTCAGAATAACTTTGCTAGATACCTCATTTTTTGAATTGAATAATATTGTACCTATACAAACTGACATCTTGCAATTATGGCCGATGCTTTCCTTTTTATCATCTTTTTATTGTACTTCTTTCAATGTGAAGTTAAAAACTAGTAATTGGAAACTCAATTCAAAACTAAAGAGATTATCTAGCCATTTTGCACCTAAAATGACATCAATGACTCCTAGCGGATGTGAAACATAAGTGTCTGCAAATGTAGCTTTGAAGCACAACCTTTTAGCATTTAAATAAATGACAGACAATACTCCCCATAAGAAACCATGACTAAAAAATTTGGCATATGGTGAGCATATAGATTTAACCTTCAAGCCATAGCTGTAGCCTGTGCCAGTAGAATCATGGGTTCCACGACTAGAAAATTTGGCATACAGTGAGCATATAGATTTAACCTTCAAGCCATAGCTGTAGCCTGTGCCAGTAGAATCATGGGTACTTTTTGACACAATAAGTACTGTTACATTCACCCTTTTGGCATATTCACAGGCACTTAGAATATTAATCTGAGTATATTCTAATCCAAAATAAGAAAACTAAAACATAAGATCAATGGGAGTGCCTGCACGCACAGAAGGTTAATTGGACTTGCTAATCCAAAATAAGAATGGAGGAAAAAGGCTATAATATATCTCGAAAAAGAGTTTGTATTGATCTCAAAATAGGTGGGATGCATTATATAGAGGGGCTAAGCCCCTATTAATAACAAAATGAGTAGTTTCCCAACAAGCCCCCTTCATAATGACATTGAACAAATACAATGAACCTACCAAGAGGCTAGCTAAGCCCCTATTTATAATAAGTAGTTTCCAACAATTATCTCAAAATAGGTGGATGTTTTATTTAGAGGGCATAAGCCCCTATTTATAACAAAATGAGTAACTTCCCACAAAAGCCACCTACATAATCACAATGAACAGATACGATGAACCCACCAAGGGGGATCTGACTCCGCATAACATATACCATACTTGGTAGCAAAGCATTACAATATAAGTGCTTCCTAGCAAAATAACCTGTTTACATTAAATCGCAAAATATGTTTTTGTGTATACAACATGCCCCCTCCCCCTTGGGACGATTTTTCCCTAAAGCTAGAGGACCCCACCATCAAGACACACATGGTAATCTGGAAATGTACCTTATGATGGCTTAAAAACTTGGAAAGACATTGCCTGATCTGAAAAAAATACTCCTAGACTGATGAATATGTCATTTACCTTGGGAAAGATTTTTATTAGAAATGCATGAAATTTGATGTTGAAACTTGAGACTTCTCAAGAAAACTAAGGCACAAAATAACACCCGAATCATGAAACCCTAAACAAAAAAACAACCATCAAAAACATTTCTTTTGAAAACTAATACTAGCAAAGAGAGCAAGGTTTGAACCCCGAACCTCCCATCAAACTTTTCTCTTCATTTTTAACTCTTCCAGCCAAATGACTTGTGGTGGTTCTATATTGAGTGCTTGGGAGCAGCCCAAACATAGGCTAGAATGACCCTTACGTATTAAGTTTTTTCATTTGTTTCCCTTTTGTCATTTTTTCAATAGCCTTTTTTCAATAAATGACACTTCATTCCAAACCTTTGCATAAGAGTGTCAACAAGAGCATATGTTAATTCTCGAAGGATGATATGAGTTTTTGACCCAAGGGTTTGGACTCCGTTCCCTTCAAAATTTTGAGCTTCAATTTCTTCCCTCATTTCAAAGGCTTTTTTTGCCAATTTCTCTTCTACCTTTGTTTTTACAGCTTAATGCTCCTCTTACTCTTCTTCGTGAAAATTTTCATCCTATATGGGTGGTTTCTCATCATGGGGATCTTCATCCAGTATCAATTATGGTGCTTCCTTATCTTCATGTTGATAGAGTGGAGAATTATGTTTCAGGGGCATCAACATATTTTCCAAGGTTCCCAAAAATTGCTCCTTGATTTTCACGACTTCCTCCACCTCCACCCCAGTCACATACCAAGATTGGCTCCTTAGGTCTGATCTACAACGAATCTCCAACACCACATTTAGCATATCTTCATCCTAAAAGTCACAACTACACCAAAACATAAGATAAATAGGGGCACGTGCACACCCTAAAGGTGGATCTGAGGACTGCATATGCAAACCCAAAAGAAGAAAGTAAGAAAATGCTCCAAAAACATCTATAAGAGGAGCTTGTATTGATTTGAAAATAGATGGTTGAATTGTAGAGGAGTTAAATGCCCCTATTTATAGGCAAAATAGGTAGCCTTTGACAGAAGCCACCTACATAACCCACATTGAATAGATACAATGATCTTACTAAGTGGACATGTCCCCACATGGCATATACCATACGAGGTAGCACAACATTATTGCCTAACATCACAAAACAGCTCATTTTCATTACCCCGTAAAATATGTTGTCTCAATATGCAACAATCACCCCTTGGCTTTGATAGTTGAAAGAAATTTACATGCAAATTTGCAGAAGGGACAAGAAGTGTTCAAAGCTTCTTTGGCAGGAAAATGGCCCTTTTAAACCGCCACCAAAGGGTTTCCTGTTGGATTAAATTAAGCCACTCCAAACTGATATGCAAAAAACAATTTTGTACCATACAAAATACACTCATTAGATATTTGGGGGAGGGGGTGTTTGAAATATCTATAAATAATATTGAATTTGTGTAATTAACAACCGCATTTTCTATGAGGCAGTTTGGGTAGGTTCCGTGTAACAAAAACAAGCCACACCCCAAACCACAAACAGACTAGTATAGCTCGAGTAATAGAGCACCAAACATGTCAAGAATGGTCATAGGAAGGTCTTAGGTTCAAGTCCTAGCTAGTGCATGTTAAATTACATGGTATCAAAGCTGGACTAAAACCCAAAGTTAAGAAGTGTGGCCTGAGGGGGGGGTGTTGGGCAAAAACAATCTACACCTAGAACTACAAAAAAACTAGTAGCTCGAATGGTAAAACACCTGGCATGTCAAACATGATCATGCATGTGTTCTCTCAAAAAGAACAACAATAGGTTTGACTACACTCACTTAGCAAGAAATGCAATAGATCAGAGAATCAAAGACCAGAAGAAGCTCAGAGACTCAAAGACAAAAAAATCAGTTGTGGAGGAAACCCTCAAATTCCTCTAGTAGAAAAAAGGATATCCATGATAAATTTGAATACTTATCTTAAGAGCCAAAAACTGAGTAACCAGTTAAATGTCTAGCTGTGAAGCACACAGCTCTAAAAACTGAAGAACCATTATTTGAGTCATAGATCTGGGCTCAGATGGATGTGCTGGTGCAGGGTCAAATAATTTGGAAAAGAAAGCTAAAAAGAAGGTACAATGTAAACAATGGACTAGTCATCAGCTCGGCAGTAGGAAACTTTGAGGCTTTTAATCCTTTAAGTTAAAACCAAGACCTACAAGCTTGATTGAGAGGTGAAGTTATGCAGCTCAAAGGAAACTGCTGTGGATATTGCCTCCCAATGGGATCAAGGAAATGGACATGATACTTTGAAAAAGGTAGAATGGGAATCAGTAAACTCTGAGCAAAAGCCTCGTCTTGATTCCAAAGGAGGGGCACTTATATACTCCAAAGAATCATGTAAATAAAAATTATTTTATGAACATGGGAAAATGACTTGGGGCAAAATATAAAGTTGCTATGAGACAATGCAAATTAAAAAACTACATTTATTTTATTCTTCAATCTTCAAAACCATCTGAAGAAAAAAGGAAAAACGTTAGCAGTAGTGACAGCTCCCTAAGCAGCCGATTCTTTTTGGGTACAGGTTCAAGTATGGTGAATCAGGTTCTGATACGGCAAAAAATTTACCCCGGGTACAGCTTGGATATGGCCATATATATATATATATATATATATATATATATATATATATAAGACTTGAGCAATATGATGATGATGAATAATTTTAATTTAATAATTTATATTTATCATGTAGATGGCATAACCGGCGAGTAACTGCCGGTTGGTCGGTTACTCGCCACGAAAACCACCAAGCGAATAACCACCGCTCAAAACCGCCAAATTTGAAAAACTGCAATTTTTTTTACAAAGGCAAAAAATACTTGAAATTCGTCCAAAGCAGACAGTATATACTTTCAGGATGTTTGAGAGTGGTTTTGGACCTCTAGGAGCTATAATGCAAATTCTAGGTTTTGGAGGATCCTATCATATGTCAGACTTAGTCAGATTTCAGGGTTTCATACTTAACCATATTTCAGGGTTCCAAAATTTCAAGGAGACATCGTAAGAGGAATGAACACTGCATGAAGGGATGTAGGTATGATAGAATAGTATGAGAACATCTCTCGCAAAGTGTCACAAGTCGACCCCACCCCATTCCTTATGCATAGATTAGAACTGAAACAATGATACTTATACAAGAATCTGCAAGTACAAATTACATGAATCTATATTTTTCTCTTCCCTGCTCTCTAGAAAACTAAGGGAGACTGAAAAAGTCTAGTAATCTATAGACAGGGAATGGGGTGGCATTGACTTGTGGCACTTTGCAAGAGATGTTCTTATACTATTCTATCATACCTACATCCCTTCATGCAGCTTTCATCCCTCCTATGATGTCTCCTTGAAATTTTGAAACCCTGAAATATGGCTAAGTCTGAAACACTGAAATCTGACTAAGTCTGAAATATGATACGAACCTCCAAAACCTTGAATTTGCATTATAGCTCCTAGAGGTCCGAAACCATTCTCAAACATCCTGAAAGTATATAAATAAAATATAACTTAAAGTATAAGAAACTAAACTTATACTTAACATTTTATTTTATTTTATTTATATATTGTCTACTTTGGGCGAATTTCAAGTGTTTTTTGCCTTTGTCGGTTATTGCACCGAGCGGGTCAAATAACCACCGGTTACCCATTTTGGCCCCTTGGCGAGTGCTCGTCCCAACCAGTTATGCAAACTATGATCACGATATTAGCATTATCAATTAATCAGGAGTGTCTTTGGGGTTATTTTGTTTATTATATGCATAAGGACATAGTTTGCATATAATAAACAAAATAACCCCAAAGACACTGTTGATTAATTGATAATGCTAACTGAATGCCAATATCATGATAAACATTAATTATTAAATTAACATTTAATATTAGTATTCATCGTCATATTGCTCAAGTCTTCATTGAGAGCATCAACATCATAAGTTAATACTTGCATGTCAATATGTGTGTGTGTGTGTATTCTAGCCTAATAAACAGGAATCAACTACATAGTTTGCATGTAATAAAGTTATAAACAATAGAACCCCTAAGACACTGCTCATTAATTGATAATGCTAACTGAATGCCCAATATCATGACAAATATTGATTATTAAATCAAAATTAGTACTCATCGTCATATTGCTCAAGTCTTCATTGAGAGCATCATCATCAACATCATGAGTTAATACTCGCATGTCCTCTCCATTTTCTGTTATACAAAGAAGTAGAAATTTATGTTCTAGGCTGCAGAGAATAAATTGAGGTTACATGACAGGTTAATTTCATTTAGAGGTAAAATGTGCAAACTGACCATAAGATAATAGTGACACTGAGACCACCATGGCAAGGAAACATTTCCAAAACCCTAGAGATGGTATCTCAAGTTAGCAGGTGACAGCGACAAAAAGGTAAGACAACCAAAGTCAAGAAAGTCAGCTCAGTTATTGTGAATAGGGTTAGATCCACGAGGAAACAGAGTGGCCCAAATATGTGTGAAAGCTGTGCTTAGGCCTTACATACACAAGGTCAGGTCCACCTGGATCAAGGTTTAGCAAACATATAAAGAATGCCATGGAACCATTTCAATATCATCGGTATTCTTTCCAACATTTCCATCTGGAACCATAGCTTTAGCATCTAAGTTTCTAATCTGAACAAAGTTGGTATGCAGAAAAAATTTGGTGTTCTCTAAAAAAACTTGCCTGGATATCTATAGCATTTTTTAGCCCTAACGAAAAACATGGACTTGCAATAACCCAAAAAAAAACTACTGGAGCACTTCAGTCTTCAGCCCTGTTGTCCATCTGTTAGGCCTGTTTATTATGTGTTATGTCTTTTTCCCATTATTTTATGTCTAATTGTAAAAAAAAAGCATAAAAAATTAAAAAAAAACATTTTAAAATCAGTTTTTGACTTGGGTTCGCCCCACAACAGTCTGGGTACACCCAGGCTCTTCAGAAAAAAGTTTTAAGAAAAATTAAAACCAGCTTTTGACTATGATTTTGGCCAAGACAGTCTGGGTATGACCGGACTGGTACCAGGTGGGGGTACGATTCTGCTACTTAGAGCAGTACATAGTGGCATGGAAAAAAGAATGTTTGATTGGATGCCAATAGTTAAGCAGTGACTGTTTTGTGCAATAACATAATGAAGGTGTTCTTCACATACTAATCACTTAAGATTTCTATTTTGTTTCGACTAATATGTGTGTTTCTGCAATTATTTGTAATAAGAGTTTGCTGGGAAGAACTCTCCTTGCAAAGGGAAGCTTCCAAGGTTGCCAATGGATAGTTGGGAAATCTAAATGCCATTTTATTGTTGTATGAAAAAAAGGATGATCTCTTGTTATTGATCATTCAATCCATCTCCTAAATACAGATGGATGTTTGACCAAAAGATGAGAAGCGTACATCAAACACTATGCAATCCACATCAATTGTTGCAAGAAGGAATATCAATAGAAATCCACATGTCCTACTCCTAATAGAAAGAAGCTTGAGACCCAAAATTAAATACAAGAGTAAACAGTGATATTCTTGAAAATTTATTGTCTAAAGACTAAAGCTCTACACCTCGAATAGCTAGAATTGAATCCCAAAACAATATTCATAAGCATATTCCAAAGCTGATAATAAAAGCATAAAATTAGCAAATTATGAAAGTCATTACAAGAGTAAGCAGTTTGAAACCTTAACTTCTCTTATAGTAAGAATGGAATGCATGCCCACATGGGTTTCAAACTTCCAGGTGAATTTCTTACTAGTGTCCTGGAATAAAGGATCTCATTGGATTTGTACACGTCAAAAAGTTCAAGGCAAGTCGTTGAAATTTCAATGCAACCTCTATAAGTCCCCACTTTCCTTCGATAATTTCACACTATTCTCCTTTTGCAGCAAGACTACAAATTCATTTAAAAGGCAATTGCAAAGCACTTAAAAAAGATGCACCCTAGCATAATTTTAGATGAACAAAAGGGTTATGTTAAAACAAATTGTTACAATCATACTAATAGATTGAAAAGACATTTGTGTTATGGCACTGTGTTAAGAACCAGGCATTTTAATTAATGCTTGGTGAATGCATACAACAAGGCCTTTTGGAACCTCCATTGCAAAAAATAATCTGCGCTTAGGCTTCACTGCCAAATGTGAAAGCTAGATTAAAATTTGAAGTTATTTGACTTATTTTTTTGATCTTAAAAAATGGTTTGACAACTGCTTTTTTCAAGTCTGCTAGAAGGTCTTAAGAGGATCCTCTATCTCCCTGTCATTTTATAATCATGGCAGAAGATCTTGGAAGAGCAGCTAGAAGTCACAGTGATGCTGTCAGAATCAACACCTAGCTCTCAACCTATAGATTGTCTTTAAATGTATATTATACCATCTTAGCTGAGAAATCAAACTGGAGAATCATGTTTTTTCATAGAGGTGGTTTCTCAATATCTTGAGACTTTAAAGCCTTGCAAGAGGATATCAGTAATGATAACTCAATAATGCATTTCATAAATTGCCTTATCAGGGTGTAAATCAGGATCGGGGTTGTTATTCACAATAAGGATCTACTGCCATTTTGTGCCTACTTGGCACAAATGGATCCGTTTTATAGAGACCCCATTTCAAAAGGATCTGTTTTACAGAGTCCCCATTTCAAAAGGAAGTAAAGAGATTCTACGGGGTTCATCAAAAGAATTAATGCATCTAAAAAATATTGTATTTATGTCCCTTGGTCAAGAAGCTTATGCAAGGCTGTGTAAAATAATCTAATAAAAATGACAAGGAGATAGGCTATGTGAGAAATTAGACACTAAGTGATCGTCAAATTTGTTAGTTTAAATTATTCACATAAGATGAATAGGGAAAAATAATAGAATGTAAGTTGCATGTGAATGAAGAACCTATTTTAAAATAAATGCCCTAGGAAATTATGCATGATAGATGACCTGACCACGTAATTGCATATTATTTGAAATCTCTAGTGACTTGTATGTTAGAAAGTGCAAATAACGCAGTATGAAAAGGTAAAGGTGCAAAGTGAAAGTCAATGACCAAATCAAGTAATAAATTGGTGACATAAATATATGACCAGCCACAAAAGTCACATGTCATGCTAAAAAAGTATGTGTCATCTCAGTATGTAAAGGATAAACATGAAAAGCAGTTTTGTCAAGTTAGTTTATAACTACAACCTCTCATATATATAAACAAGGATGGAAGAATGAAACAGGTTGAAATCCGCCCTTATTTTTGGGCTCGTGATTTTTTTCTTTCAGGGGGTCAATTTTATGGTTTTAATTAATGGTGGCAAAATCATGTACAAGCACGAGAAACAGTAAATCTGTGCATTAATATCTCTCCGAATTCAGCTTTGCCATTCAGGCATTTTGCTACTTACAGATTTCCTCATTTTTATGCAGTTTTGCAATTGATATATGTAATGGCCATTTAAAATTAGTTTTGTCATTCATTGATTTGTATGTATTTTCTTTGTAAATTATGAGAGATTTGTTAAGTTTAATCTCCAGCTTGAAAGAAGGCTCCAAGAGGACTCTATGCTTATGTAACCAAGGTAAATTGTGCTACCATTTAGGGAGTGTTGCCATGACAATCCTGTTGGAATCCAAGATCATTGGCATTTCAATACGACTGGGTTTCTCCAAGCTTTCCTGTGAACTTTGTATCACTTGTATTTGAACAGATGGAAGTTTGAATTGTATCTAAAACCTCGATTAACCAGGAATAAATTTTTTATTCATTTTTTCCTAAGTAGCCGATCTTGATACTGGTACTGGTATGGGGTTCAGGTATGCCGGTACAACAGTTTTTTGGCCAAAGTGCAGTCATACAGAAAAAATATAAAATGCTAAAAATAAGCAAAATTAACCACATATTATGCATTGAGTAGACAAAATTAGTTTAATAACCACAAAACATAATGATAATTCAATACCAAATGTCATGATATTTAGTGGTAGAACTTAGAACAAGTACATAATGCAAATGTTTCAATGAATACAAGAAAATAAAGATGAATCATCATATTCATTATATTCATATTTCTATTAAATGTCTTCATCAAGAGCATCGACACCATCATGTGGTTCGTTAGAACCACAAGCAGTATCAATGCCACTCCCACTAGCTCTGCTCTGCAGGACATGTGAAGAACTCTCTAGCTCTGTGTCAAGCAATTAAAGGTGGGCAATCGAAGCATCCAAGACAAGATTTTGTGGGTCTACATACCAACACTATAAAATGGTAAAAATGAGCAAAATTAACCACATACTATGCATTGAGTAAACAAAATTAGTTTAATAACCACAAAACATAATGATAATTCAATACCAAATGTCATGATATTTAGTGGTCGAACTTAAAACAAGTACATAATGTAAATGTTTCAATGAATACATGAAAATAAAGATAAATCAGCATATTCATTATATTCATATTTCTATTAAATGTCTTCATCAAGAGCATCGACACCATCATGTGGTTCGTTAGAACCACAAGCAGTAGCAGTGCCACTCACACTCACTCTGCTCTGCAGGACATGTAAAGAACCCTCTAGCTCTATGTCAAGCAATTAAAGGTGGGCAATCGAAGCATCCAAGACAAGATTTTGTGGGTCTACATACCAACACTTTGTTGCCTCTTGCTTGTATTTATCCTATTTGTGTGTTAGAAGGCACGGGTTGGAATTTACATAGACCAGATCCTCCGCCTTTTTTGATGTCAGCTTGTTGCGCTTAACTGAGTGGATGGAGCATATACACCAATTCTGCTTAGTTGAAGAGAAACTTACAAGCTATTGAGGCAAGCCGCAAAGTCGATGTAAAATTAAAATTTATTAAAATAAAAAATTAAAACGAAACATCTAAAAGTACTTGTGATAAAAAATATATTCTAAGTGCTAGGAGGTGGGTAGATGCTTGCCCATGGAGGTAGTACCACCATGTATGAGCGCCCTCCTTGTGCTGGTCATGAAGAGCGCTAAAGGAATGACCCATAAATGCTATGAAATTCCCAAATTCTTCCATAACCGAGTCTTCTAATTCTAGATCAAGAAAGAATCTAGAGAATGTTGCCTTATAACCCTCACTAATCTCAATTTCCTCTACAATAACACCCTCCTAAGCAAAGAAAGCATCTCCTAGCTGTAGTGATTTGGAATTAGGGCAAAAGCAAGAAAATGCAATGGGGTGGTAATTTTGCTCCACCTATCAATGAGATGCCAATGCATTTCCTTGAAGATCTTCGTAGGATCTTGGTATTTTGGCAGTAAAACTGAGCAAGTGCTCCACACAATTCCACCACCAATCATCAAAGATCAACACTTTCAGCTTTGTGGCCCTCTCAATGTTTGATTGTTTCCATATACCCCAAAGGTTGTTGATAAGCATGTTGCTCAATGGCTCTCGCACTTTGACAAGTCATCTCAAGACGAGTGTGTCTGAGGCAAATCTAGTCTTAACAACCAAATAAAAAATTGAAACAAAAAAAAATCAAAAATCAAAATTCTACAAATTATAAACTTAAATTAAAATAATACATTAATGATTTTTTTTTTTTTAAATACCTTTTATAACTGCAACTTTGAGAAGGTTTTGAATATGCCTTGGGACATGTGATGATTGTTCATAAACATTTGGATTTCACTCACCTCCTTGTAGGCTTGTTTAATCCAATCAATTTTGGTGCCCAATTTTTGTAACATAAGGTTGAGGAAATGAACAACATAAGGTGTCCAAAATATGTGCTTGTACCTTGCCTCAACCAACATCCCTACAGCTTTGCATTTTTTTGTATTGTCTGATATAACTTGGACAACTTTTTGAGACCCAACCACCTCAATGGACTCTATAGGGATACCAGTGATGAATTGTGCATCCTTCACCTGCACCTCACAATCAACGGCCCTTAGAAACATTGCCCCTTTAGGGCACACTGTAACCACATTAATCAATGCCCTGTTTGTCATATATTTTCATGTTTTATTTCTTTTGCCAATTAAATGGTGCACAATTTTCATATTCTAGACTGGTTAACCCTTCAGGGGCTTCATTGATAACTTTCACCATATCCTACCACTATGGTGATTTAACAACATTAAATGGCAGCCTACATGTGTAAACAAAACGCACAATGTGTTGATGTGTCTCTAAATTCATTTTCGAATGCCATTTCCAATGGGCATGTACCTTTTATTCTCTTGTGAATGAGGTGAATCCTCTTCCTCTACAGTCGCAAGCGATGTAGACAAAAATGGATGTGATGTAGTCACAACATTGGCACGAAATTGAGCAACAAGTGGCTTGCTAGATTCAGATATTTTATTTGCCAAAGGATGCTTCGATTTTAGTGCAACTGTCGCATCTACCTCTTCTTGCCTTTTGATGTATGTGAGGATATTTGTAGTTGGGAACCTCTTTCCACTCGTCCACCATAAGCTTTGATTCCTTGAATAGGAATCACACAAATGGAATTTGACCTAACCATACGGCCTCTTATATTTGACATGTTCTAACATTGTCACATACTTCCAAAGGGGGAAGGATTGATTTTGAACACTGCCCCTTGGCCTACGGAACTAGCACTTGCAAACATTCTATCAAATCCCTATAGCTCCCTAGTTTTGAAAAAAACAGTATTACTATTAAAATTTCAAGCCCAAGGGGAAAGGAAACTTATTAGACATTTTTTGAAAAGAAGTTTAAAAAAATAAAAAAATAAAAACAAGTTACAAACTAAAAAACCACAAAAAAACTAACCTTGAATCAGCAATCCTCTTTGTTACAAGCTCCTTAAACTCCTTGGCACCAAATGGGCAGTTGTAGTGGCATAAGATTAGCATAAGGATGGAGTTTTAGCCAAGCAATTGAAGAGACAAAGGTGAGAGTGACAATGTACAATGAGAGCTAAATGTGGTGTTATTTTTGTTTGCTTTTGATTAAATGAATGTGAGAGTTGCTTTTAGGGTTCCCCATTTTTTAATTTCTTTTTTCTAATTTTTAAGTAAAGTTTGACTTTTTAAAGTTAAAACCATTATTAAAAAAAAATGTTGCATATCCCAATCAGATTCACCCCGGGTACTACCCAATACGGTTGGGTAAGCCCAAATTTGTCTTGGGACCCGGCCGAACTCCATCTTGTTGGGTGGTACCACGAACAAATTTGGTGCCAAACTTGTTCACCAAATTCGTACCAGGACTAGCCCTAGAGCACAAGTACCTGAAAACAAAGATTTTTGCCTTGTTACTTGATTATATTTTCCCCAACATTTTTCAGCCAACTCTTTCCTAGGAGAAAGGAAGTCATTTGGTCACCCTAGATATTTCCCAACTATGCTAACTTGCCTTAGGGAAATCATTCTTTTATCTCAAATATTTCTCAATTTCATTTGACATTTGTCAGTTATCATGTCTTGTTTCAAGGTCACCATTTTTTAGGTTAGACTTATCCAATTTTGTCACCTTTTTCCCTTTTGGAATAGAAGCAAATAAAAGTCCAATAAAATGTGATATCATACAAGGGAGCCGACCCTCTCCAATGATGAGGTAAACCTCGTCCTTGGTTTGTTGTTATCTTCCAAGTTTTGTCGTGTCCATTAAGCATAGGGTTGATCCTCTTCCATGTACCTCTGAATTTACCTCTCAACTTCTTGTTGGTTTCTTTCTTTCTTCTTCCAGTTGACCAAATATATTGTCAAAAAAACAAGGCAAATACTATCAACTATCCAGCTATCTTGCTCCACACAAAACTGTCGTCCACTTCTTCAAGTGTTCACTATGTTTCTGATATAGTTATCCATATCTAGCTCCGAAAGAAAATTGACATCTCGTGTCCATTCTCCTGGATATCTATTTTTTTCAAATAAATATCCCACCACTTTATGATTTTCCATTGACCTACTTTAGTCATTTGACTCATTTGTGGACATTAATATAATTAATTTCGTTATTCTTTCTTTCTATTTATAATTTTAATAAATGTTAGACAATTATGACTCCACACTTAACAAAGTTGTGACTTCAAAGTTATGATTACAGGGCTGTGACTTCAGAGGTTTGCACTTGAATGACTTCAAAGTTATGTCTAGGTCAAAATCCTCGGTATAAAAAGCACTAGAATCCAAATTTAAATGTAAACACATTCCTCATAAATTAGCAACATTATAAAATCAAAATTTTCTTTTAATTGTTACACATATCCACTTTATCTTTAAATTTTTTGAAATAAAACGGAAAACACATTAAATTGCAGATAATTTAATGTTTTATAAAAATAAAGAACAGAATTAAAGAAGTGGACACAACAATAACATAATACTTCAATGTAAAATGAACTTTACTAAAGCAATCTTTAAGAAGAGATGTGAAGATACAGCACTAATTTTTACATTCGGATGACAGTTCCTTGTTATCTATTTTTAACTGGAAATGGACAATTTAAAAATAGAATATGAAGCGTTTTGCCTTGGAATCTAAAAAGTCATGTGACGAGTGTCCCCCCAAGATGTCAAGAGGTGCCATCATGACTCAATACTCATAAAATAAAAACATCAATTTTTTTAATATTTGGGTATTTTATATATTTTTGTATTTTGTGATTTTGAGGCGCTTCTAAGTGGGATTTTCCCTCGAAAGTTTAGTTGAATGCCCAAAAGGGGTGGCACAACTACCATTAAGGTATCTAGGAATTGTTCATATCCCAAGCTTTCCAATGCATATTGCAGCTTCAAATTCCAAGCTACGGTCAAGGAGAAATGACCCTAGTCAAGGTGACATACAAGTTTGTCTGTGATCTATCAAAATGGCCACCCCGAACTGCCACCTGGATCATTAGCATCTTCTTAAGAAGCAACGTATAAGTGATTGTCTTCCACTTGAATGGGGTGGCCCATTCAAAGTTCATTTTTGCTAATATTAAACCAACATGTACCCACATTAGATTGAGAATGTTGTCCAATGTACTTGTAGACACTTAAAACCGAACACTCGCTAACTCCATCCAATATTGTCTAATCAATCTTCTATTTGTACTAACATCCCTAGCCTTCACTATTCATCCCCCCCAGCAACCAATTAGTTATTTCTTCCACAATCACAACCATTCCCACAAAAACCACATCACATCACATTAGTTAATTAATGTTTGTTAATTAGTGAATCTCATCAATAATGGAAAATTATGGAATGCATAATTACTATTTTTCATAAATCAATAAATCTTATTTCCATCTCAAACTTGTGATGTCATCAAAGGACCCACTTGGCAATTTAAATATCATAATCCAAAGTCAAAAGTGCCCTTCACAAGGCAAATTCATGAAAAGAGGCAAGTGTGCAAGAAAGAGCTATGACATGCTCTTACACACTCCATGCCTTCATCATTGCACCCTCTTACACACTTCAGCCCTCTTTCTTGCACACTCTACCTCCCACATTTATGTGTAGGACGACTAATCCTCATCCATTGATCTTCATCCTCATCCGATGGTCTACATCCATCAATAGAATCTATAAATGGAGAGGCCCCCATCTCATTTCAACATGACTATCCAAGATAGCGAAGCTATGCCAAATCCTAAGGTCAGTCATCAATCATGCATCAAGCATTATCAAATCAATCATCCATTTAGCAAGGGGAGATGTTCATTTGATCACGCGCATCCACCAAAAACTTGCAACTAAATCCATACATCCAAGCACATCACGAATTTTGGCAAGGAGACTAGCAAGAAGGTATAATAATTGTGTTTGTTTCCTCATTTGAATTGCACTCTTCTTAGTCTTGCTCAATCTGAGGAAGCACACTTAGATAAGTGGTATGCTTTCAATTGTTTTGATTCCGTATTAACCCAAAACTAATCTTCATAATCATGTGTTACATATGACACGCCCGGTGGGACAAGCACCCACAATCAACTTTGGAGACATCTTGTCATCATTCTAAGCCGAAATTTAGTCCAAATTTTGAGCTAATTTCCCCTATTTTGCTTCAAACTTCTAAAAATTTCATTTCCAACACGATGGCAAAATCACTTTGCTAATCCACAGAAACGCTCCCAACAACAACGATATTGTCCTTGTAAACAACAAAAACACTTTCGATTTTTCTGTCTATTTTGCAGAAACGGCAAAAATGTGATTCAAATCGATGGAAATACACTGCATATTAGTGGAAACGCTTGTCAGACTATGTTTGCAAGGACCAACGAAATCACTATGCAGAGGAGAAAAATCGTGTACGGCGACGGAAATGCGTTTGTTCTATTTGAATGTCTATTTTGCAAGAATGGCGAAAACGTTCTGCATAATAGCAATATTGTGACTAAACGGCGATATTGACCTGCAAAACAACGGAATTGTTGTGCAGAATGGCAAAAACACAGACAAAGACCTAAAACATTAACTTTTGAGACCTCAATCGCTTGTCAAAGATCATACTTGAGAGTACTAACTTGTTTGTTGCAGATTTCCACTTGTCAAGACGTAATTATTCAACCAAACACTCGTAACATTTTATTTCGGTGCTATAAAAAGAACAAACATTTTATTTGGTGCTTAAAATGAACTTGTTTGAGTTTACTTTTGTGTTTGTGTCTTTGTTGGCAATAGCTTGAAGTGTGTAGGTTCTCCCCTTGCTCGTATTCAAGATCATGGGTGATCAAAAACCCTTGAGGTATATTTCCCCCTTTCTCGAAGAGACGCTACGTATGCTCTCCTCTTGCCCCTCGTGGGACCCTGAGGATCAAAAATAGCTTATCTTCCTTTTTGCTTTTTGGCTGCACAAGTTGGACCTTACTCCCAACCACGAGTCTTTAGGGCATGGTGACTAGGATTTCAATCCCCAAATGCACGTACCAACTCCATGTTCCAGCGGGGTATACAAATTGAATTCAATTGTCGACATTGGCCAAGAAGTTGTGTTTTAAGTACAGTCATGAAGATAAAGAGTTTTTCTTTGACACCAAGCCATCAAACAGCACTCTCAAGAAACGATTTCCAACAACACTCCACTGAAATCTTACGACTAAAGTGGCCATGAAGGGACTAGACCCTTTCACGAAACCCGTTATTGACCTCTTCCACGGACTTGAGCCCCATCATACCAAAAGATATATAGGGGATGCACCTAGATAAACCTATTTATAACTAGCTTAAAACTTCGACTGCAAACCCACACCCATTGCAAGGAAAACAACATTCCCCAAGATTACCGTCATATACAGACGCTTGGTGAGGGTTGGGAGACCAACCTATTCATCGCTTTGTGCGAGTAAATTGATGCACTAGTGGTCGCATTGCACACCTATTTATTACTAAGCATAGGGCTTGTACCTGTGTGCTTGCTTGTTTGTTGTCAATACCCGTATTGTGTGTTATCATATACACCTCAAACAAGTCTAAATTTTCTAAGTCCAACCTTGTCACATCCAATTATAATGTTATGCATTCAAGCGTTACTTTGCCACAATCAAGAGTCTCCTATCCAATAGTAACGTTCGCTATCCGCATTATATCGTTACTTTGTCCAATTTGAATCAGGTCCAAACCTCAATCAAGTCTATTTTGTCAAATCCAAATCAATTATTCAAATCCAGCCCACCTTTTCCAAATCAAGTCAAAACAAATCAAAGGTCCAAAGTCACGCATTCCAAGTCACCATCCAAAATCAGGGCAACTTTGACCAAGGCAAATCCAATTCAAAAGTCCAATCACGTCAATTTGGACCAAGTCAAACATCGCAAGTCAAATCCAATCAACTTTGACCAAGTCTAATCAAAGTCAACATCAAAATCAAATGCAGTCAACTTTAACCAAAGTCATCAAAAGCCCAACGTCGGATCAACTTTGACCAAGTCAAAACAAATCCAAGGTCAACTTAGACCAAGTCAAAGGTCCAAAGTCAAGCATTGAAACAAAGTCGAATCAAGTCTATTTTGACCAAGTCACATCAATTCTAAGTCAATAACATCCAAAATCAAATCTTGTCTTTCCATTCAATCTCCCACACATGTCGATTGCAAACAAAAAAATCAGTGTCCATCTTTTCTTGCATCCAAATCAAGTCCAACATCAACAATCAAGATCCATTTTGAGCTTAATCAAATCAAACATCACATCAAATCCAAAATCCTAATCAAATCGCATCAATTAATCAAATCACATCACCTAGTCCTACATCAACTCCCATTTAGACCCATGGCCTCTCACAATCCCAATCTTGTTCTAGCATCATCATCCCAACGTCAAGAAATGATCGACCAAATCCTCCAGATTAGCCAATAGGTATCCAACATAGCATCCCTTATGGGCCCTTCATCCACCAATCAAACATCAAATTCCCCTGAGTCACAAACATCAAACAATCTACTATACAACACGCATCTAGCCTTAAAGCCACAACAAATCCAACAATCTAGCCATGCCTTGTCATTGCCCCTCCAAGAATTATCATTTACTAAAGAACTAGATCCATCCAAGTCCAAGAATCATCCATTAGCAATATGCCAAGATCCCCTTCCCAATCACAAGCAAACTCCTCCACTTCCAAGTATAGGTCAATGTAATCACTCTATCCTACGCCAATACATCTTCTATGAATCTATTTTTCTCGAATCGGCCATCTTTGTCCAAACCCAAACCATTGTTGGCCCGCCTATCTTTGATGAGCCAATTTTCGATGAACCATCATTTGGCCAATTACCCATTCTTGGTCAACTTGTTTTTGACCAGCCACCCATCTTCGATGAACCACCAATCTTTGATGAGCCAATCTTTGACAACATCATCCTTGGCCAATCACCCCATCTCCCTTCACATATCAAATCTTCCATAACCCAACACTACATGCCTCAAGTGGCAACAGTACTTTTAGACCACAAACATCCAAGTGCCTTCCATTTTGGTAGGCCCAACATCAACAACAAATCAACATCAGCATCCTACAAGTTTGGTACAACCATCATTTATCATATCCGACTTCCTCACAGAAGAAGGAATCAACTACAACAATTAGACATGGTTACATGGGGACAACCCCATGGCTTGTTTTCAAAGCAACAAATTTCCTATAGCAAGCAGAATCCTCCAAAGCATGAATTACAAAGGCAAAGGCAAAGGCCTTCATGAGCAAGGAATTATTGAACCCATTCATGTACGTGCACACAGAGGTTCTCACAACATCAGCTACAAGCTATTGGTTCATAAACATAAAGGGTGTGTTAGTGATACTTTCACAATTTTCGAGGAAGCTTCATTCAACACTGACACAGGCTTCGTTCATAGTCCCTATGAGGACCGTGTTGCCACTAACCCTTTTAACAAACATTTCCATCCCCATCAGCGATTTTGGCATTCAACCTCCCACACCCGTCGATTAGGACTGACAAAATCACTTACCATCAATGTTCTTCCATAGCAATCAAACCATCGCAGAATTCATGATTGGCATCCAACTAGAAGAGCATAAAGTTGTATTAGCATCCCCTAGCAAAACCTTGTTTAAGACACTACGGGACATTAAAGTCAAAAATCACCATTCCCTAGTGAAACCTTGTTTGAGGCACTAGGGTGCAAACCAGCTCATGAAGATCCGAAAATTGCATCCCCTAGTGAAACCTTGTTTGAGGCACTATGGGAGAATCGAAATCAAAATACAAAAAGTCAAAAATCCAAGTTCCTTAGTAAAAACTTCTTTGAGGTGCTATTGGACCAAAGTCGAAATCAAAATCAGGCAGATACTCTCCATCTCGCAGAACGTGAGATTGTTGGTCCCAACCCCCCTTCGCATCATGATTCCCACATCACTCCAGAACCTTCAAGCAATCAACAAACATCCTCCATCCAATACAACTTCCGCTTCACCCTTATTGGCAGCACCCTCTTTCGTAGGGTCTATGATGGCATCCTGATCAATTTGAAAGAATCCAATCTAGAAATCAACAATGTTCACAACAACATTTCTAGAATGCATACCTGAAGATCACACAGGGTCAGCATTATACATCTTGTAATCCTCCATTAGGTTGAAATGCTAAAAATTCAAATAAATCAAAAGAGAAATAATTCTGAAAACCATGCTTATGACGCGCCTTGAGCAAGTACCATGATGAAAACCAAGTTTCTAGTGTCATGCATAAATAATTCATCGTCTGCAAGTACCTAGACACTTGGGGACAGCCCCATCCTTCATTTTATCCATCCCATTTAAACCCCATTGCCGTCTAAGTCCTTTGTCCTATGTGTCCCTTCCAAATCATATTCAACCATACTTATCCATCATAAACATCATGCATCATCTTCATATCCATCCTATCATGCCCATCCTTTCTTCCCGTTTTGACCTTAATAAACAAGTGGAAGATGTTTTGAGGCCTGTTTTGGGAAGCATCTTGGCATATCATCCGAATGGTGCTTTGACGACTGGACACTTGGTTTCCACGTGGTATGGTCCTTGGAGATCCCTAATCCATTCCTAGTTGTCCCTCATCGTCCATTATCATCCAACATCCCATCCATCTATTACATCTCCCATCTCGGTGCTAGAAAAGGGTTCCCCTTTGCTAGTAGCCCTTGTACATACATACAGAAAACCCCCTTGTATATACTAATTCCAAAAAATCCAAAAACATCTGATAATCCAAAATCCCTAAACATCAATGGCCAAAATTTTCCAAGAGAGATACAAAGCCACAAAATCCAAAAACATTTGCCTTGTCCTAAAATCCGGTCAAAATCCTTAATCAAATCATTTCAGCTACCATTGGGGTGTGCCCTTCCCAAATTTGCCCACCTTGGGGGGAGTCAAAGCAATAATCCATCCAATCCAAGCTCGCAACGCCCACATTGTTCGGGGCAAATCAAGCATGCAGCTCATCATTGGGATATTTCATTCCCACATCCGCTTTGCTTGGGGCAAATCAAGCATGCAACTCATCATTGGGATATTTCTAGTGTTCATCAAGTATTTTCTTGGGGGCACCATTCAACTATCAATATCATTGAGCCTTCACACATGGATTTTGACTTGAATAATGATGAGACGTTTTATGTTGCTTTTGTTTTCAAGTTTTTGTGTGTTTGCTTGCTTGCTTGTTTGTTTATTTTTCCTGTTGTGCCTTGACTCGGTCCAATTGTATCCACAGTGTCATCATGGTTTTTCCATATCATGGTGCCTCCTATCATGTGCTTGTCTTTGAGTCCACCCACCAGCATATGACAACATTAACAATGTCATTTTTATTTTTTCACATCATGGTGCATTTTTGTCTTTTGTCATTTGGCTCAGGGGTCAGTGCTTACACTACAGCGATGTCATCATGGTGTTTTATATCATGGTTCATATTGTCGTGCACGACATCAAAAATCAAGTAGCAAAAATCGAACAAAGGCGCTAAAGCAATAGTTTATCCCCTTGCAAAATCAAATCGAATCATCTCACCCCTCTGACACTTGTCAACATTAGATCAGCATCTAATTTTCATCACATTTCTCCCTTATCGGAAGAACTATAGCAACCTAAGATCTATTTGGAATATGTAGACAATGCTTAGTCACATGGCATTTCTAAGGTCAGCTCAGCCACCACCATTCACCATTCTTATTCCTATTTCCATTGTCCCTTTATTCTAACTAACTTATCCATATCTAACAATCACTCTGTCAGCCAACGTGTGTAGACGTTCATTTATCACGTTCCCTATTCTTCCATAATTTACCCAATTCTCTTCAAATCATTCTTCATTATTTTCATCACTTTGGGGCATCCTTGTGTGCTTGTTTTTTTGCGGCTTTTTCATTCTTTGAAGAGTCGTTATACCATCCCCACATGTTTGCGTCAACCTATCAACTTCTTGTCATCCATCAATGGGATCATCTCATCCTTAATCCGTGCAATAGCTTAAATCCTTGATCTATGCTTGCAAATCAATCAATTAATTAGTCAATCAATCGTCCATCCAGTCCAAGCTCGTAGCTTTCGCCCTATTTGGAACAAATCAAAGCTTGCAGCTCATCATCAAAATAGGTCATTACCCAATCCGCCCTGCTTGGGGCAAGTCAAGCCTGCAGCTTTGTTGGGATATTTTTCCCACATCCACCTTGCTTGGGGCAAATCAAAGAGTGTAGTGTATCTTGGGATGTATCCTTCCCAAAGTCCACCCTGCTTGGGGCAAATCCATCCATCATCATCAGATATCAAAGTTGCAAGCATTAACTCAAGTGGGTTTAATCTCACCCACGAGTTAATCATCATCGTGCATCCCAACCCCCCTTTCTTCATCACCCACCCATTGTTCCTTCCATTCTAGGGGTTGTCCATAGATAATAGATATAGATAAGCAACTATATATCCATGCCATGGGGGGCTCCATCTTATTATGCCCATGGAACCACCGAGCCTTGTTCACATCCCTCTGCCCCATAGAGTGATGAGGGGGGGAGGGCAGGAGGGCGCATAAAACTATAGGCCCTCCCTCTTTCTTCCTCTCTTTTTCAAGAGCCTATCTGCATCTATTTATCCCCACATGTCCTCTCGAGGGGGCATCATCCATCACATTCTTCATCATCGTCGTCTAACTTTCATCCACCTTTTTGGGGCTTCTTTCTTTGAAGGCATTACTCCACCCATTGTGTCTCGCAATGCCTTCTCAAAGAGGGGCAAAATATAAACACTTAAAATCGAACATTTCGTGTCAATTTTATCTATCTTACTAACTCGCGCTATCACCATCCTAAATTGTCTAATCAATCTTCTATTCGCACTAACATCCCTAGCCTTCACTATTCATCCCTCTCTAGCCAATTAGTTATTTCTTCCATGATCACAACCATTCCCACAAAAATTAAATCGCGTCAAATTAGTTGATTAATGTTTGTTAACTAGCTAATCTCATCAATAATTAAAAATTATGGAATAAACAATTACTATTATCCCTAAATCAATCAATCCTATTTTCCATCTCAAACTTGTGATGTCATCAAAGGACCCACTTGACAATTTAAAAATCATATTCCAAAATCAAAGTGTCCTTCACAAGGCAAATTCAATGAAAAGAGGCAAGTGTGCAAGTAAGAGTTATGACATGCTCTTATACACTCCATGTTTTCATCATTGCACCCTCTTACACACTTGATCCCTCTTTCGTGCACACTCTACCTCCCACATTTATGGGTAGGAGGGCTAATCCTCATCAATTGAGATCCATCCTCATCCAATGGTCTACATCCATCAATAGAATCTATAAATGGAGGGGTCCCCCTCTCATTTCAACATGACTATCCAAGGCAACAAAAGTTTGACAAATCCTAAGGTCAATCATCAATCATGCATCAAGCATCATCAAATCAATCATTCGTTTAGCAAAAGGAGATATTGTCCGTTTGATCACGCTCATCCACCAAAAAGCTTGTAACTACATCCATACATCCGAGCACATCACGAATTTTGGCAAGGAGATTCACAAGAAGGTATAATTATTGTGTTTGTTTCCTCATTTAAATTGCACGCTTCTTAGTCTTGCTCAATCTGAGTATGCACGCTTAGATAAGTGGTATGCTTTCAATGGTTTTGATTTCGTACTAACCCAAAACTAATCTTCATAATCTGCCTCTATAGGTTTTTGAATTTCTTGACCAACGTATCCCTGCTTCTTCAACAACTTTGAACCAATTCCTTTGGTGTGCTTTTCAAAACTATCACATGAATTTGATGAATAATCAAAGTGTTGTAAAACGTAAGGGCTTACCCTGTACTCATGTTTCTGATTGGCCATATTTTGTTAAAGTCTTCATGCTCAGCAGCCCTTTATACTCTAAAAATCAACCAACAATTCTTCCTTAACAGCCAATTCTTAATAGAGTCTTTGCATGTAGCTCGGTTGCATCTTTCCTCTGCTCAAATAAATTCCTCAACAACAGGATTGTCAAAGTGGGAAAGATTCCTTGATGTTTTTGTAATTTGCTCCATGACAAGACAAGCTAATCTGTAACCATTTGTTCTTATCCCTTGGTTGTTGAGTTTCTTCCTTGAGCAACTTGTGCTCAACTTGAGACATACAAGGCAAATCTTCATATTGGTGATGTTCAAAGTGTACAAAATTCTTTGCAACGACCAAAGATATTTTTGTTTGAATCACCTTTGGAATTTTGATAAACTGATTGCCCAAGGTGATGGAGAAAGCATGGGCTCTAGATTAATATACACCGTATAGTTTTCACATAAAAGGTTGGTTGAACAGAACATCATACTTCTAGAGGCACCACATAGTATAGCAAGTGAAATATTAGCTTTTTAGTAATCTGCCAAAACATTACCCTGAACTGCCACCTCAACCATTTGCCCCTCCTCAAGAAGCAATGGTCCACATTGCTCCTAGTACTGATTTGTGATGAACATAAGGACTTCTTAGTGCATAAGCAATTGTCTTCCACTTGAGTGGGATGGCCCATCCAAAATTAATTTTTATTGATTGTAAAAGATTCAGGAGCAGAGGTGCTATTAAACCAACATGTGCTTGCAGTGGATCGAGAAGGTTTCCCAATGTACCCAAGACCAAAATTCTTGGGCCTCATCTCTACCTCTATAGGTGTTTTTTAATTCCTTAACCATCTTTGCCAAGACCTTGACTATTAAATGAATTTGATGAGCAATCCCTTTGATGTGTTTTTCAAAACTATTAAATGAATTTGATGAGCAATCAAATTGTCAAAAATCAGAAGGGCTTACAATGTCCTAATTTGTTTATGTTTGGGCATTTTTGTTTAAGTCATCTTGGTCTGCAGCTCTTCATGCTTTTATCTACAAATTAATAAGAATTCCTTCCTTAGCAACAAATTCTTCATAAGGTCTTTGCACAGCTAAATTACATCTTTCCTTTGCTTGAAGTAATCCCTCAATAACAAGGTTTTTGAAGTTGAAAAGATTCTTCCACATTTCTATAATTTGCTCCATGACAAGAATGAGGTTACTCTACAACCATTGGTTCTCATCCCTCAATCGTTGATTCTCTTCCATGAGCAACACATGCTCAGTTTGAGACATAAAAGGCACATCCACATCTTGGTGTTGGTCAAAGAGTACAAATTTCTTTGTAGTGACCAAAGATATTTCCACAAGTCACCTCTAGAATTTGGTAAGTTTGATCGCCCAAGTTGATGGTGACAACACAAGCATTGAATTGAAAGACACCGTATTGTTTCCACATAAAAGGTTGGCCGAATAAAACATCACACTTCTAGAGGTGCCACCTCACATGGCACTTCATCTCAGAATGCGATGATTAAATACGAACATTGACACTATCATATAACATGTATATCTCTACTCTGATTCACCTAACTAATCTTGTGTGGTTGAGGGTGAGATGTTGCCTACATATTCAACCTTTTGACAACATATTCAGAAATTGGGTTCTTTTGACTGCCAATGCCTGCGATAAAATGTAGATATTCCCTTCACCCATAGTTTTGAGTGGGAAAGACAATTTGCCTCTAACTCGCAAAAAGACTTGTGGCAATAATGGTTTAGGGATGGGTCTATATGACTTCCTTTCCCTTGTCTAGCAAAGGTGGTGGCATCGGTGTTGATGCTAACAATGGTCCCAGAATCTGAATTGGCTCAAGAACTCGGCGGTGGGTACGTAACTCAACCAATAGCGATTGTCGAACACAACACTCTTCATGTGAGTGTCACTTTCTCTTGCGAGTATCATTCTACTTCCACATGTCCTTTTGTGGACCTTTATCCAATGGCTCCTCCTTTGGACGAGCCTTCAACTAAGGGTGTTGGCCCAATTGCTTACTCTCAAATTTGCTGCCAAGACTAGTTTTTGTTTTCCCCTTCTGTTCAAATTTTTCTTCAATCTTAATTACATAGTGGTAGGCCTCTTTCAATGTTTTGATGTCTGCACACTCCATATCTTCTTGGATGTAAAACTGCTAACCATTGTCATACTTAAGAATTCTATGCTTCTCATTGTCATGTGTACCAACTTCTGCCAACTAGTCATGAAAGTCGTCGACGTAATCTTACATTGTCTAGTCTCAACCCCGACACAATTGATTTAGTGTTTTGAGCTAGTCACCATAATTCTTCATAGGGTAGCACTCTACTTTGATGGCATCTACAAATTTTAGCCAAGTTTTATTCAGGGCATCCTTTCTTGCTAGTTTTACTCCATCTTCATCCTCTTCTTCATTTCTTTGAAGGCAATACAATTCCCACCATTTTCTGGTACAGATTGTGGCTTTTAAGAGTGCAAATGTTGTCTTTTCATGTTTAGAAAAATTATTTTCCAGGAAATAAGATTCCAATTGGTCGAGTCATTTGTCTACTTCATTTGCATCAATTTAGCCTTCAAAAAGCAGTATATCAAAATTCACTTGTACCTTAAAGGGTGTCAAACCTCCAAACGGTCTAGTTGATAAAGAGGAAAGCATTGCAAACATGATCTGTGAAATAATAATGGGCAACTATGCCATCGTCTCCCGCCATTTCTTTTCAAGGGCTTTGTTGAACAACAATTTGAAAAAACCTCTTGTTCCCTCTTTTACATCTAAGATCATTTTGAACAAGAAGGACAATAATCTGATGGGTCAAATTTCTCAAGACAGTGCTTCCTATTATCTAATCTCATTCAATGGGACATACAAGAATGGAACGAACTGCTTCGATACCACTGATCTAGATTTAATTGGAAATTTGTTGGACAACATACTAAATTGCAAAAATTTAATGTGTTATAGAAGTAATGACCAAAGTAGTAGCACAACAATAACATAATACTGCAATATGAAAGAAGCTTAATTGAAGCCAAGACTAAGAAGGTAGCAATCTCTAAAAGAGATGTCGAGTTACAACACTCTAATGTTTATGTTTTTCCTTGGAATCTAAAAATTCATGTGACAAGAGTTTCCCCAAAATGATGAGAGGTTCTTTCATAACTAGAATCTCATACAGATATAACATTTGATTTTTCCTATAATTAGATATTGTCTACATTTTTGAATTTTGCTATTTTGAAGCCCTTCAACCATTATTTGCCCTCAAAAGTTTAGCTAGATGCACCTAATAAGGAACAGAGCTACCTCTAGGGCATCCAAAAATTGCTAATATCCCAAACTTTCCAATGCATATTGCAGCATTGGATTCCGACCTATGGTCAACAAGTTAGTACCATGCAAGGTGACATACTAGTTAGTCAGTAATCTGCCAAACGACTACCATGAACTGCCACCTAAATTACCACTAATCCTTCTTCACCAAGCATCCATTCCATCATGTAGTCACTCTCACTCTTTTACACCAAAACGAGCTCCTTTGGGTGCTCGAACAAGTCATATTTTGCAAGCTAGCCAAACCCCATGTCCATGGGGTCAAACATGCTCAATAGTCTTGCCCATGATAGACATTCGACATCAGACAAGTTCACAAACCTGCTCACCCAAATGAATTCACAAGCTTGGAGAGATCCACTCACTTATACAAACACTGGGCACAATCTGGTTTGTGTAATTGAATGGATGCATGGGCCCAATTGTATCCAAGTGCTCTAAAAGTCTCAACAATCACTGAGCAATGTAACAATTCTTGATTACATTAATTTTTTCCATATTTTATCCCATACCGCTTTGAAATGTTCCAGTAAAATTTTCTCAGGGTCTCTCCCTATTGAATTTTCCAAGAAGGTTTGATCACATCTCTCTCCTTCAAATGAAAATTTTCTAAAATTTCTTTTTGTTATTAGCAAGGCTAGCAAGGCCTACATTTAACAATTTTCTAAACAAAAATGGAATTCGGTCCTTTGCCTACACTATATGCTTTTATCTTCTTCACACTTGCTCAGATAGACCATGTTCCCAACCTTTCCACAAATTTTCCCATCGACCATGTTTGGAAATATGTCAATGAAGAATTTCAACAAATGTTCTCTCTTGCTCAATTTTATCCTATTTCATCGAAACATGTGGTTCATCCTTGGCTTTATATAATTTCAACTCTAATCAATTAATAACTAAACCACCTAACCATTAAGGGTCTTGAGCAGAACTATTATGTTGTGTCTCACCTCTTACCTAATAAGGTCCTTAACATAGGACCTTGAACTTCATAGTTTTAATTTCTCTCTTTCTATTAAACTTGAGAATTAGAACCATTGGTTTAAAACTCATCAATATTAGATGTCAATCATGCTAATGTTTATGCCTTTGTTGAACTACCTCTATCGCCCATTACGCATACAAGGGCTTCTCATCAGTTCATCTCAATTGCACGAGTTTAGTGATCAAATTCAGAATTCTAATCTCCAATTTTATTGTCCACAATGATGGGCAAATTTGGTACCAGGTAGAAAAATTTGGGACTAGGAACCCCATCAGGAGTTCAACTTCTTAACCATTCATCGATTGAAGTATGCCACTTTGTTGCCTTATAAGGTCCAATCGGCCCATATTGTCAAATATTTTATCGCAGCAGTGATGTATCTACTTCTTGTTACATTTTCAGACTCTCAAATGGACCACATTAGAATATTGGGATGGGCCCATGATATGTGAATACTAGACAGGTTCTAGGATATGTGAAGAAGCAAACTCAAGACTTTCACCCACGATTGCATGTGCATATCTATGAAACATCAAATCAAATAGACACAGAGATTAATAAGGTAGAATGGCCACCATATATTAATAAAGCTCAAATGTGCAGGAGGGCCAAAGGCCCTTCTCACATGAAGAATACAATACAATAAGAACCAAAAGACTTTGCCCTCCAGCTTCTTATATAGATAAGGAGGTTTAAAATTGGAAGAAATCTCTACTTTTTAGAGATATTAGCTCAAGTTAGACAAAGCCTAATTTAAGGAGAACCACTAAAATGATGTTTTTTATTAATAAATACATAATCGATAATGATGTGCAAATAAAGGTAGGCTAATCCATAAAGAGTACTAATACAAGTGCACCTTAAACAAAACAAAAGTTATCCATAGATTACTAATATAAGTGCATCTTAGACAAAACAAAAGTGTATGTCTTAATATACATTAACATCCTCCCTAATGATGTACTCTAATAAAGGAGAGGACGAAGAAATCTATACTAGCCTAAGTAAGCTTAGTCAAGCAAAGACATGCACTAATTCCATAACATCAACACCCAATCACCCCCTTCCCTGCCCTGACTCCCCTCCACTCTTACAAGCAACTTAGAGAATGTGAGCAAGGCAAAACCTTTTATATAGGTCCAAGCAACTATGCCATGTTGCGTACCAATGTATAGTAAGAACAAAATGGCAATGATCATAAGAATGACTGCGTTGATGATGAGGTGAAAGCTTTCTCACAACATGAGAGTGTACTTCACAAAATCTCCAATCTAATGTGCAAGCATATCACAATGGATAAAATACCATTGACTTTATGTTGAAGAATACCAAACAAAACGAAGGTCCTCATGGACGCCATTCCATCTTGTTGGAAGACATGGGTGTCAAGTCATTGTAACCACCAAGTCAAGAAGGAAATGGTGTTAAATACACGTATCTCTTTGAAATTGTAGTATATCTAATATAAAAAGGCACACTTAAGCACTAAACAATGTATCTTAGATGATCAGGGCATGAGAGGAAACCCACTACACAAGGTGTCTAGTAAGTGCTTGTCAAGTTTTCAAGAAGCAAACTGGCATGCCCAAGGACAAACCATCCTCAATATGGATCCCAACAAACTAATGTGCCATGTGTACACATATGTGAGGTATCAAAAAAATAATTGACTAGCCTTACAAAATACAGAAAGAAAATACAATAGTGAGACCTGCTTTAGCTGACATGAAATCAGGAAGTCAATTGCACCATTTTATTTTTCTCAAGAAAATAAGCAATTTAAAAAAAAACTGAAAAAAAAAATCTTTTTAAATTTTCTAGTTCGGGTTGGGCAAGTGCGGATAATCAGCAGCCTCTAGTTTCCAGGAGCACGACAGGTGGATCCAAAATTAGCAGTCGCTAGTTTGCAGGAACACTGTGAGTGGTTCTTGAATTAACAGTTAGTTTGTAAGAACATTGGGGGTGGTCCAAGAATTAGCAGTCACTAATTTGCAGGAGCACTGTGGGTTGATCCAGAATTAGTTGGTGCTAATTTGCACAAAACTGCCAAATGGATCTGAAATTAGATGGCGCCTATTTACACAAAATTGCCAAGTTGATCCAAAATTATTGGGCACTAATTTACACAACTTTAAGGACCATCCAGAATTAGTGAGCGCTAATTTGCACAGAACTTCCAAGTGGATCCAAAATTAACAGGCGCTAATTTGCATAGAATTCCCAGGTGGTTTCAAAATCGGAGAGTGCTAGTTTCAAGCTTTGGCTCATTTCATAAATGAATAAGTGCACTACACAAGAAGTTCAAAGGGTAGCTAGGTGTAGCCAAAATTATCTAGTGAGGTAGCATAGAAATACCGAAAACTGAGAAAACTGGCCCAAGGAGCATAGGCAGCATGCCGCCTAGGTAATCATCGAGACAAAACCAGCACGGCCACAGATCTAAAGGAGCAAAGGATGGCAACATGCAAAATGGCAACTTCTAGAAAACGTCGGGTCATGTAGGAAGGGGACCAATCCAGGAGCATTGCCAAAAGCCATGAGCCCAAGACCACCTGAAAGAAATTGCAAAAAAAGGCTTCAATAATTTTTTTATTTTTTTGTTGTTTTAAACAATTTTTAAAAATAAAAATAAAGTTAAAAAAAGGTAATGCCTACAAAACATTTTGCATGCAAAGAAAATTTTCAAACCTACATTAACTAAGCACTGGAGCTCCATTTCTAACGAAATGAAAATCAAAGCTGACTTTCTCAAACACTCTAGATGCAATGAAATAGCTGAAACTTTTCCAAAGAGCTCCGAAAGTGGAAAAACCAGCAACATTCCTCCAATGCAACTTTGATGGAAAACACAAAAAACTAAAGAGAAGATGATTCCAAAGATGGAAATCATCAATGCAACAAAATCAAGCTTTAGAATGCTCTAATACCATGTTAGACTATTGGGATGGGCCCATGAAATGTGAATACTGAACAGGTTCCAAGGTCTTTTGAAAGGCAACCTAAGACTTTCACCACAATTTCAAACTTGTGAAACATTTAAGCAGATAGACAGATATGAATAAGGTAAGACAACTAACGTATATCAATAAAGCTCAGATGTGCAGAAGGACCAATGGCCCTCGCCACATCTAAGTCACAAGGTTCGAGTTCGAGTTCGAGTTCGAGTTTGAAGAGGTTAAATTCGATTCAAGTTCACCAAGGGATAAAGTTTGGAAAAAAATCGCCATTAAATTCAAAACATAAATATAAAAATAAGTAAAAAATTAAAAATACATAAAATGTAAATAATATAATAATATAAATTATAATTGTAATATATAAATGTAAAATTAAAAAATATATAAACTTTAAATTTTTAATAAAAAAAGATAAATGACAAAACAAAATTTTACCAACATTAAATATAATAAAATATAAATATTATTTTAAAAAATAAAAACAAACACAAATAAACATTATGAAATATCTAATATACAATATAAAATTTTTAAAAATAAATAACAAAACAAGTAAAGATCGACAGTATTAAAAAATATTTTAAAAAAATAGAAAAAAAAATCCCACAACCTAGCTCCTCTACGACCTCACTACTCCTCTACGACCGTCGTTCGCTCTGTTCACGCCTGCCAAGGCCTTTGTTCGCTTTATTCAACGTCTGCCCCGACCGTCATTTTCACAAGAAAATAAATCACAGGAAATACGTCTCGCATTTTTTGGCCGCATTTTTCCAACGGCATTTTTTGGGTTGTTTTCCCTATATTTTTTTTACCGCGTTTTTTTTGGGCGAACATTTCGAACTTGCCCGATTTTTTCTACCGCTTCAAAAACTCGACGAATTTCAAACTTCATCTAATAAATTCGCCAAACCTTATGACAACCTCACATTAGGAGTACAATATAATGAGAACCAAAAGACTTCTCATTGGAATACCTTCACCCTTGCCATTCAACTTCCAATATAGATAAGTAAAGAGGTTTGGGGTTGGAAAAAAACTTTATCTTTTAGGGATACTGGCTCAAATAAGACAAACCATAATTTGAGGATAGCCACTAAAAAGATATTCTTATTTATAAATAAATTATAAGTATAAATAAGTTATGAATAATGATGTGCACATAAAGGTGTATTTATCCATAGAGTACTAATATAGATGCATCTTATACTATATGAAAGTGTATGTCCTATTTACCCTTAAGATGTACTCTGATAAAGGAAAGGATGAAGAAAGTTACATTAGCCTAAATAAGGTTAGTCAAAGAAAGATAATGTGTGCTAACTGCATAAAATCAACAACAAAAAGTTGTCCTTGTATCTCAAAGAGTTCTTGCAATTACATCAGTTGTGATGCATGTAATCTCTTTTCTAGGGTTTATTTGTTCTTTGATAGGCATCACATCCTACCGCCCATTCTTTTGCATCTCTAAAAAAAGTAGGCCACCACACACTTGCAAGGAGAACCTCCTCGTTGAGGCCATCCTATGTTTCTCAAAGCTTTGCAAATCTCCTCTTCTCAACACATGTTTTCTAAGCACTTGGTTTGGCAACATTTTCTATAATAACCCATCATTCAACTTGAACATTGTCAATTTCGGAAGTATATTATTTTGTTCTTATTTACTCGTCCTCCAAGAATCTTCCCATTGATATAAAGTTCCTAAAGTACTCAATGTAAAACAAGTGTACATTTGGGAAATCATCTAGTACTCCATCAAGTGACTCTCCCAACCTAATTGTTGACAGTTGATAGAACACAAAATCATAGTTCCCTGGTCTTACAATAATCTTCATGTAAACTCTTGGATTAAAAGCAGACACCTACTCACCCACCTATGATCATCAACGTGTGCACAAGATATATCAATGCCTAATGATCCACATGGAACACAAAAAGGTTTCCTTGCTAAGACAGAGGATAATAAAAAAACAAGGAAGGAGAAGGAGAACATGAATATAATAGTAAGAGCACAGCAGAGACATCTTACATGAACATGTTAACAAGTTGGCGTTGGCAGAGAACTATCTCAAGCACCACATGTGTAGAAGATGCCAAGCTGATTGCAAAGGTAGACCATTGGAAGTAGCGTAGAGTACAAGAAGCACTTGATAGAGAAAAGACTACTTACAATTTGAACAAGGATGATGGACTTATTATAAGTAATTCTTGGAAACCCTTAATACCTTTATTGAAGAAATAGATATTTAAGGGTTCGCGGAATGTGGAACGTCATGCGTCAAGCAAGATCATATTTATATTGTATCAAACTTATCAGTGGAAATAAAATTCATTCTCTCTTAACGATGGGTCCTGCAGATGGACCTAAAACGTGCAGGTTTTGTGTTTCATTAACAATGTCTCCAAAATATCACATTCAAGGATGTGATGTATTTCCTCAAGCCTAAAATCACTAAATTATTCAAAGTTTTGAAGTCCCTATTGGACTGTATAAAGAAAACCCGAAGGATTGTTGAACAAGTTAAGAAAGTACTGAACAAAATGGCTCCAACAAACACCATTAGGTCCCCAAGCTTTTACATTGTGATTGATCTACCCTCCAGGGTTGAATGGGAGCATGATGAAGTCATAAAAGAAAAGGGTGGACAAGTGGGTAGGAAGTTAAGGATATGTTGGCTTGTGCTTTGGACGTATGCAAGGGGATCAAGAAACTAGCCACCCAAATTCAGCAAGCGAGGAGCCATTTGATCAATGCCAATGAGGCTCTCAAAGACATGGTGCATGCCAAATTACCTAATAGTGTTACTAAGAGTGACACCCTTTGTAACAAAGTTGGAATGACAAGAAGAAATTAAGGCCCTCATAGACGTATTTGGGAAGACCATCAAGCTAGAAGATATCCCCATGTCTTAGGATGTCAACAATGGCTTCGAACAAGTTGTGTTGCTAAACTTCAATGTTGAGGCATTCATAAAAACATGTGGAGTTGTTAATGACAAAGCATGGGTTGCCATCTTGAATTTTCTCTCCAAAATATTTAAGATTGATCTCCTTGATGAACCCAACGGAAGAAGTAGGTAAATGACTTCCCTTCTAGCCTTAGAGGTGGTGCAACTCAACTACAACTTCATTCTGTCTAATTTGAAATGTTGGCTATGCATTAGGCAATTTTTATTTTTAAGTGTTTATATTGTAATGCATATTTTGCATGTTAAATGGTTTTGGCATATTCCCTTGGAGAGGGATGTGTAAGACAAAAGTGTGCATGAAAGCATTAAATGACAAAATAGGAGAATGTTTTTATTTTGTAAGGTAGTACGTCCCTAGAAAAATAGAAACACGGGTGCATGTGATGCACACATTTGAAAAGGATAATGTATATTTGTCTCCTAGGGAAATGTATTAATTTTGTATTTGTCTCCCAAGTGTGAGGATAAATGATCAAACCATCTCTTCTAGGAATGGGAACTTTTCTTTGGACTCCTCATCATCACCCTCCATAGCTCCTATCTTGCATTGACCATCCTCTTCTTCTCCTCAAAGGGATCAGGATAGACCACTTTCTTTGTTTGAGCTCTAGTCATCACTGCATTGCATTGTGGCTCATTGGTGATCACTCGCTAATCAAGGATATTTTCATCATTGTGGTCTCCCATTCCAGTCTAACAATAAATCAGAGATGAAATTGTCCCCTTGGCTTTGTTCAAACAAGCCCTTACGAAATGCCCCCACTCATTATAAGCTCTAGATTGAATGATGGGCCATCTATTTGCATCCCTTTCCATTCTCCAAATAAAATTCCCTTGATTTTGGTTTGTCATCATCATCCTTGTTGAGAGTTCTCTTATATCCTCCACTTCTCTCTTCCTTTGGTGTCCATTGCTCCACCCCCAATATTTGTGGCTCCTCCTTGATTTTCATATTAAGGGGATAATCCTAAAAATCTAACAAATATGGCACAACATGTGCATCGAAAAATTTGTGTTTCCCATGACCCTCCACACAACATGTTATGCACCACAACTCCTTATCTTTCTTTGTCTTCCTTTGTATCTCTTTAAACATTCTCATCATATCTTTTCACACACTCGTTATGGTCTAGGACTCTCATGTTCTCATCTTCATCCGAATCACTCGTAGCCTTTGCCAAAATATTCGCTTTGTCCTCACTCTCCAAGCTCTTTACACGATCATATGTATTGATATACATGATCGGCGGCACAATCTTCAATTTGGTTTGGTAAATTGGTCTAAGACCCTCTATGAACCATCTTTTCTTCACTCCATCCACAAGTTTCTCAAGCTTTGAGATCAACTCCATAAACTTAAGGCTATGCATCTTCATTGGATCATTATTTCCCTATTTTGTGTTGTATATTCTCTAGGACAATCTCATTTCCATCCCTTAATGACATAAATTTCTTCTCAAAAGCTTTTTGAAGATTCTCCAATGTGTTCATCTCATTCTTGTTAAATTCAACATACCAATCAGTAGTAATACCCCTCAAGGTTGCTAGAAACAATATGTACAAATAACTCTTTCTTGTCCATGCTGTGACAAGCATGTTATGATGTCTAATAAGATCTTGGTTACCCTCATTCATTAGCTTAGGCAACTTTTGCCTATCTCCCACCACTGGGTTTGCCATGGTGTTCCCATGTGTCAATGGTGACATTGCCATAATTGGTGATTTCCTTTCTCCATAATTCAAATAGAATAATAATCTTTAACTTCCCTTCATTTTCAAACCTGACAACCCCCTTGCCCGAATTGGTTGGCCCATACCCTTGCTCACCTAGCACTGCTAGACTCGATTGCCACACCACAATTCTCAATGCACTTGAGTGCAACCTCAAACTCTTAAGTTGCTAGGTATCTGGTTCCCCTTGGTTTCGATCTTCTCCTCCCCTTCACCAGTGAAAGCTCTTACAAATGCAAGGGCATCCCAGGGCCACCTACCTCTCACCTACCTCATTAACCATTCAATTACCTCTACCATAAGAATCAAATGATGTTTGAGCAAGATTTTTGGAAGTTGAACTGTTTAAATCCTTTTATAAAGTATCAGGCATATGGCAGCAGGGGAGTAGATATACTAAAGAAGAAAGGGGAGGCTACTTCTCATACAAGAGAACAGGCCGTCAAAACAGGAAAAGGCTGAGCAAATCCAGTGGGCAAAAGGGTCTATTTTGTCCATATAGACAGAAGTCAGAGAGCATGGAGACAAGAGAACGGAGCATTGTTTCAGAAAAAGGAAAAAAAAGACCCATATGCAAGCCTGCATAAGATCTGCAGGATTTGGAAGACTGCCACAAATTTGGGAAGACTCCCCACTCCAAGGAGATATTGAGAAAAGATATTGTTTGACAGGTATTGAAACAAATCCCTCTTAGCTTGACACAGCAGTGCATATATATGTAAGAGCGAGAGTTCATAAATAAGAGGAAAGGCGAGGGTTTTGGGGGAAGAAGACGGCATTTGCAGGCCTCGGAGCATAGTTTTGTTGGTGGTAGCATACAGCAAGTTGTGAGCAGGTGATGAGTTTTATTATGATGAAGAGCTTGCAAAGGCCTGAACCAGCTGCAAAACCTGCATTGGCTAGTTTATGTTAATAGGAAGTGTGTGTAGATGTTGAATGGCACTTTATGGATTTTTTGCATTTAACATTTTGTGTATGTGAATTTTTATAGAGTACACGTCAATGGGTGGAATACGTGTAGAGAGAGAGACTTCAGGCAGAGTAGAACAAGTAACAAGTCTATAGGAAAAGGAAAAAAAAGACTCATATGCAAGCCTGCAGAAGATCTGCAGGATTTGGAAGACTACCACGAATTTGGGAAGACTCCCCACTCCAAGGAGATAGTGAGAAAAGATATTGTTTGACAGGTATTGAAACAAATCCCTCTTAGCTTGACACAGCAGTGTGTATATATGTAAGAGCGAGAGTTCATAAATAAGAGGAAAGGGGAGGGTTTTGGGGGAAGAAGACGGCATTTGCAGGCCTCCGAGCATAGTTTTGTTGGTGGTAGCATACAGCAAGTTGTGGGCAGGTGATGAGTTTTATTATGATAAAGAGCTTGCAAAGGCCTGAACCAGCTACAAAACCTGCATTGGCTAGTTTATGTTAATAGGAAGTGTGTGTAGATGTTGAATGGCACTTTATGGATTTTTGGCATTTAACATTTTGTGTATGTGAATTTTTATGGAGTACACATCAATGGGTGGAATACGTGTAGAGAGAGAGATTTCAGGCAGAGTAGAACAAGAAACAAGTCTATAGGCTTGTGTGACATCCAGGCAGCCCGGGAAGACCTTTGTTCATTTGGAACTCTACCCAGGTCTGCACCACTTACTCACCAACAGGTTCCTCTATGGCTTGCTCCCCTTCAACAGCCGCCACATTATCGAGCTGAACTTTAACCGTCCTCCCACTGTCAAGCTCTTTTTCAATAGTCCTCCCACTACCAAAGCTCGTCTTTGTCAATCCTCTCATTGTCGGATTGATGTGTTTCTTCCTCAAAGGTCCTTCCACTGTCTGCTACCTATGAGTCTCTTTGTCCCAATCTTCCAAACTTCTAAATGGCTCTTTCCATTGTAACTGTCGTCAAGGCCACCTCTTTCCCTCCCAGCTCGTACGATATTTGGACCTCTAATTCCTTTGATATCCCCATCTTTGGCGCTATCTTGCTTTGTCTCTCCGTTATCAATGTGGAGCTTCTTTTTTCGACTCTTCCTTGTAATCAAGATCAAGCATTTATTACTTGTAATCAAGGTCAAGTGCTTCTTACTCGTAATCAAGATCAAACGTTTCTTACTCCTTTGAGGCAATTCCAAATTCATAAATCTCCACATCAAAGGTGCTCCTATCCCAATCCTCATCTTCCTCCCTCTTCACTCGCTCAACATTTGGTAGTGCATTCTCTCTCCTCTTGATTACACTCTTTGTGCATCCTTACCAGTTCAAGGTAGCAATGAGTAATGGAAGATGGATGGGAGACAAAATATGCACATGTTCAATCTATGTCAGTTTATCAACCACATCCACAAGGAGTTTGTGTGTTCACAGACTCTAAAGAAAAGTCTGCAGTGACCAGGTCCCAAAATTCTGCAGCGACCAGGTCCCAAATGTTTGCTGCGACCAGGTCCCAAAATTAAGTTACAACCACATCCCACATCTAGGACGTCTCTTCCTACTTCCTTTTCCCTTTAATGTGCTTCAATCAAATCAAGTTCTAGTCCCATCAATCTGAATTTTCTCCATTTTTATAAGTTTTTATTTTTCTTCAAATATACCACTACACAAATGAGATAAATGTTATACACATGCAATATGTGATATTCAACGTGAAGGAAACCTCTCAACCATACAGACCCTATTGAAACGACATAACAGTTGGAGAACCACCACCTTCTTTACAAACCCCTAACAACAAAACTTAATTTATGAGTGCATCACATACTCTCATAAACACAACTCTCTTTTGTTATATCTCATTCTTCTATTACAATACATTATCATCCGTCTACAACCTTATATCAATAGAGAGCTCCATAAGTGCCAATCATAAAAATACATACAAAATGAAGTCATAAAAGGTGTGTCAGTTGGACACAATCACCTATAGATAACCCTACCAGAAATAATACTAATCAAAAAAAAAAAATAGGCCAAAGTGCATTACACTTTATTATACCATACGCTTAACTGCAACAAAATTTAACATCCAAAAGACTCGCCTACTATCTGTGTCTCTTGTGGACTAAGCTTGTACGTCATTGATCATGTTGTTTTAACACCTATCTCAAGTGCCCCTATGTTTTGGAATATTCTTGAATATATGAGAGACTTATTTGTATGAGGGACCCCTGCAATGATTTCAGATCAGTAGGGTATCAAGGAGAAGTGCAATTAATTTAGAGGCCAGCCTAGCCTACTCATTTCAGACTCAAGTTATTATTCCAAGTAAATACTTGACAAGACAAAAGCAATTCAGATTGCAAAACTAACAGTTTGTTTTAACTCAATTAAGCATTGCAAAGGAAATACTCCTGGTGTAGCGGATTGGCAAGCACAATTTATTCTTTAGTTTGGTCATGAGGTCGAACCCCAATGTGTATAAAATTTGAACACTATGTATGAGGTAAAGTGAAAAAAGTCCTCTTGTTCTGAAAAGAGGGCTCTCATATGCCCACGAGGCATGCTGCTGAGACGTAAAAAAGACCCTTATTCAAGCATCCTATGTGACAACTTGATATCAACATACTGCTATGTACTGTTATTCTTTCCCAGTATTCAAATAACTACTCAATATCAACACACCAATATCTAGGAAAAAAGACCCTTATTCAAGCATCTTGTGTGACAACTTGATATCAACATACTGCTATGAACTGTTATTCTTTCCCAGTATTCAAATAACTACTTAATATCAACACACCAATATCTAGTCCTACTTTATACCGATCTTCAAAGAAGAGTTGCTAAAAACGCAACTTCAAAGAGTGTCAATGGCCATCCCAACAAGACAATGGTTCTGCTAAAATGTGTGTTTGTACTTAACTCTTACAGGGTGTTGGAGGATTTTGATCAAGAGGAGTGATGCAGGAGCATCCAAGGGTTCGTGCAATCTTGCATCAACCAAAAACATAGTGCAGTGTGTTTGCTTAGGTTTTTGGGTTGTGGCCTTGTTGGTGTGAGCTTGTTAACCTCTTAGAATGATGTTTCAAAAGTATTTCTTTACCGCAGGAAAAGTGCGGAGATCTTTAGTCTGATTCTATCAGTCTGCGTGGACTATTAAGACACAAACATTTGTCTGAAATGGTTCTTCAACTGCAATAAGAATTAGATAATGACATTTGGTGAGGTCATAGCACCTGACATTTACAACCTTTGCACTAAATTTTATATCATTTGGAGCCACTGTGGAAACGTACCTTTTCATTCTGCAATAAGAATTGGATGATGAAATTTGGTGAGTTCATAGCCCCTGACACTTACAACCTCCGGACCAAATTTCAGGCCATTTGGAGTCACCGCGGAAGTATACCGACTAATTCTATCAGAACACTTCAAAAGATGTTTCTCCTTCTGCAATAAGAATTGGATGATGAAATTTGGTGAGTTCATAGCCCCTGACACTTACAACCTCCGGACCAAATTTCAGGCCATTTGGAGTCACCGCGGAAGTATACCGACTAATTCTATCAGAACACTTCAAAAGATGTTTCTCCTTCTAAGATATGCATTGGATGATGAAATTTGGTGAGGTCTTAGCACGTGACACTTACAACCTACATACCAAATTTCAAATCATTTGGAGGATTTCGTCAGACTACATATGCGACACTTGGCAAGATGGTCATCTTGTTGCGATAAGAGTTGGATTGCCAAATTCGGTGAGATGGTAGTTCCTAACACTTGCAATCTACATGCCAAATTTCAGATCATTTGAAACTACAAAGGTAATGTACCGTCCATTTCTGTCAAACTATGTCATATGTCTAGTCTAAGACACTTGGCAAGATGGTTCTTTACCTGCAATAACAATTGAATTGCCAAATTTGGTGAGATGATAGAAAATGTAGTCTACAAGTTGTGTTTCAAATTTCAAGTCAATTGGATAAATTACAGTGAAGTTATGATAGTTTTGGTAACTATCGTTTGGCTTGAAAATGTCTCCTGAGTACACAAGAGCCATACTAACAATTTGACGTTTAATCACTAAAATTGAAAGATATCTGACTATTGTATGTTTTGTGGAGGTCAAGGAAGTTGAAAAGACACCCCATGAAGCTGGAGATGTTAAGAGGAATATGTGATTTAGATAAAAAAGGAGTTTGAGAGGGAAAGACAAATTGTAAAGGAGCAGAACTCTCTAAGAGCATAACAGAGAGTTGTATCGGTTTAAGAGAAACTGTATAAGAGTCTAGAATTCTTTCATGTAATGTAATAAGCCTGCAGAGGCATGTGCATGTTTGAGAATTTGAGTGTGAGTTTGCATTATGTTCTTTGTGACAAGTTGTTGAATGCAATAGAGGTGTTGTGTTAAATGAGTCAAGTCTAAGTAATGTGTTGAATGTGTGACCATGGATAAGTGTTTAATCCTAGCAACACAGAGATAGAGGCAAACCTTAATTGGTTTCCCTCACTAGTGCTTGCACCAAGTGGTATCAAAGCAAGGTTTTTTTCTTTGTGGGTTGTGTGTGTTAAACTCTTGTATAAGTTTGTTGCAGGTTGTGAAAGATAAGTTTGTTGAGTGTGTTGCAAGTTGTGAAAGAGAAGCTTGCATAAATTTGTTGCATGTATGAAAAAAATCTTGCAAGTTGAGAGAGAGTTTGAGAGGCTCTATTTTGAGTCCGTTGCAGGTTGTGAAAGAGAAGTCTGTTGATTGTGATGAGACATGGCACACAAGAGGTGGACAACTTCACATAGATGTTGAAAAGATTCCAAACAAGACTCTATATGATGGGAATGACTGCACAAAGTGGTTATTGCAACTGCATGTGAAGATGAGATAATGGTGGGGTTGATGTCCCTAAAAGTGAAATTGGATGCTTTGGAAAGAGGCCAAGCAAACAGAGGAAAAGATTCCAACAGAAGGAAAAGCCCAGCATAGGTCAGGGTGAAGGAAAGAGGTAAGTCTATTTGTGATGTTTTGTTTTATGGTAAAAAGAACCCTGATAAGCTCTTAAAACGGATAGTGGAGATAGAGGTTTATTTTGAAGATGAGAATATTGAAGACCCCTTGACGGTGAAGGCTGCATGTAAAAGATTGTGAAAGTGCAATTGTGTATTGAAAAGATCTCCAAGAGAGAAGACAAGATAAAGGAAAGAAGGTGGTGAGTGGATAGGAACATATGGTTTCCAAGTTGTTGGGTCGTTTTGTACACCCAAAATTGCAACAGTGGCTGAAGAAGCTTCATGTGTTGAGGCTTGAGAGAGAAGAAAATGAGATTGCCATGAAAGGCAATAAGAGACGTAAGTTGCCATGTGAGCAGCTCAAATCTACATTGAGAAGTAGCAAGGGGAAGGATGTGTATTCGGAGAATAAGGTTGTCTTGAAAAACAAAAAGGTAAGTCTTCCATGTGAGGAGCCCAAATTTGTTTGTCAAGACAACAAGGAGAAAAAGAGTTGTGAGCATCCTGTATAGGAAGAAATCCTCATGCAAGAGGATATGGAGGTGATAGTAGTTGAAACGAAAGAAAGAGACCCATTGTTTGATGATGAGAAAGAGTTTGTGATGTCCTATAAGTGGGAAGAATCATAATCATCCTTGATGAATGAAGGCAATGCGTTTGTCTTTTCTATTTTGGAGGGTAGAAGGGTTGAGGACAACCAAGGAAATCTACATATTTATTTGAAGAAAGAAATAAAGGTGAATGAAAAAGACAGCAGCTATGAGAAGTTGCAGTTTTCCATGAAAGAAACAATAGTAGTGGAAGAAATGTAAGCTAATGCACATAAAAAGAGTATGGTTGCAGACCATCCATTTGCAGAGGAAAGAACCATGGAGGTTGTTGAAAAAGGGCCTATGAGAGTCCATCATGGGAGAGAAATCTGTGAGAAGACTGTGAGCAATAGAGAAGACATGGACAGTATGTCCTTGCGGTGTGAAGATGAGATGGAAGAAGTGATCGTGGGAACTCTTGTTTCCTTAATATGTTTGTTCAATGTGCAAGCATAGCAAAGGAGGTGGAGATAGAGATGGTGGACATGTTTCTATCAAGAGGACTAAAGGGTGAAAGTGGTATTGTATATGTGGAAGCAGCCCATATAGATGTTGGAGGAAAGACTCTTATGAGTCAAGGTATGCATTGTCATCATATGGATAAGGAGAGTGCAAGGTTATTTGCACATGGCATGGAGGCGATGACAAAAGAAAATAGCAATCAGCTTAGCGCTGATAAAAAGAGGATGATAAGTGAAGAGTTGTAAAAAGCGCAGTTGAACACTATTTTGAGTAGTAGGCAGGATGATAGAGGCTTTGAGAAGCGCATACTTGAGGAGAAGAAAGCTTATAGTGTGGAGATGAAGGATGAGATGGGGCAGCTGAGTTTGATATCAGCTCAAACATGTACTGTAGAGCATGATGTTGCAGGTACAGAGGTGAAGAGAATGTAGGCATTCAAAAAGGCTGTCCAAGGTCAAAAGAGTGGTTTATTGAACTCACAAAATTTAAGGAGGAGCTGCTGATTTGTATGACAATGATAGCATGTAGAGAAGAAGGTGATATAGCAGCAGAGGTGGGTGACTTGCATGACACAACAGTGAAGACATAAAGAGATGAGGAGGTAAAGACTATCCTTGAGGTGGTACTAGAGGCTATTGGCTATCATTTGGATGCACCTATGTTTGTTGAGTTTGTTGTAATGATGTTGGTGATGAGAGAGGAGATGGCAGCCATGAGAGGAGTTGTAAACAAAGAAGAGTGATCCAACGACAGAGTGGATATTGAGTAGCAAAAGCCAAGAAGGCTTTCGGAGGAGGTGGTCGGTCTGCAGCGGGTTTAAACCCACAAGGGAGAGTAAGATGCAATAAAAAGCATCTTGGTGTAGGTGGTCGGATGAAGGTGGGTTCCAACCCACAATACGACAGAGAGTAAAAAATATGAGCCTTTGGCGGAGGAAGACGGACTATGGTGGGTTTAACCCCACAAAAGGAGTGAGGAGAGATAAGAATAAGAGGGAATAAGAATGGAGAAGAGAAAAATAAGAGCGGAGATAAGAAAAGAATTAAATTGAAACATGCAAGGAGAAGCTAGAGATGGAATAAAAAGCACAGCAATCAACTGAACTACTTGGTGTGTTGGACGGGAACGCTATGACCATTATACTTCACGCTCAAAAGAGTGGTTTTGCCACTTATTCCATCTATGTGAGCAAAAGCTCACATTTTATAAACCTTGGGTATCTAATGCAAGAGCATCCAAGGGTTTGTGCAATCTTGCATCAACCAAAAATAGAGTGCGGTGTGTTTGTTTAGATTTGGGGTTGTGGCCTTGTTGGTGTGAATTTGTTAACCTCTTAGAATGATGTATCAAAAGTATTCCTTTGTTGCGGAAAAAGTGTGGAGATATTGTCTATCCCTGTTAGTCTGCATGGATTGTTAAGACACGGACATTTGTCGAAAATGGTTCTTCAACTGCGATAAGAATTAGATGATGAAATCTAGTGAGGTCATAGCACCTAACACTTACAACCTTCACACCAAATTTCAGATCATTTGGAACCGCTGCAAAAACATATTGTTTGATTCTGTCAGAACACTTAGAAGGATGTTTCTCCTTTTGCGATAAGAATTGGATGATGAAATTTGGTGAGGTCATAACACTTGACACTTACAACCTCTGCACCAAATTTCAAGTCATTTGGAGTCACCGTGGAAGTGTATCGTCTAATTCTATCAATACACTTGGAAGGATGGTTCTCCTTCTGCAGTAAGAATTTGATGATGAAATTTAGTGAGGTCTTAGCACCTGACACTTACAACCTACATACCAAATTTCAGATCATTTGGAGCTACGGCAGTCACGTACCATCTAATTCCGTCAAACCACCTGTACGGCACTTGGCAAGATGATTCTTTTGTTGCGGTAAGAGTTGGATTGTCAAATTTGATGAGATGGTAGTACCTGACATGTGCAATCTACATGCCAAAGTTTAGATCATTTGGAGCTACAATGGTAATGTACCATTCGTTTCTATCAGACTGTGTCATTTGTCTAATTTGTGACACTTGGCAAGATGGTTATTTCCCTGCAATAAGAATTGGATTGTCAAATTTGGTGAGATGATAGAAAATGTAGTCTACAAGTTGTGTTTCAAATTTCAAGTCAATTAAATAAACTACAATAAAATTATTGTAGTTTTGGTAACTGTCGTTTGGCCTAACCTAAATACCTGGGAGTTGTTATTGACAATTTGGTGTTTAATCACGGAAACTTAAAGATGTCTGACTATTGTACATTATGTGGAGGTCAGTGAAGTTGACGAGACACCCCATGAAGTTGGGGATGTTAAAAGGAATACGTGATTTAGAAAAAAAGGGAATTTTGGGAGAAGAGGACGAGTTGTGAAGGAACAGAACTCTCCAGGAGTAGAACAAAGAGTTGTATCAGTTCAGGAAGAACTATATGAGAGTCTAAAACTCTTTCATGTAATGTAATAACCCTATAGAGGCATGTGTGTGTTTGAGAGTGTGAATGTGAGTTTGCATTATATTCTTTGTAACAAGTTGTTGAATGCAATAGAAGTGTTGGGTTAAATGAGTCAAGTCTGAGTAATGCGCTGAATGTGTGACTATAGATAAGTGTTTGGTCCTAGCAACACAAACATAAAGGTAGACCTTAATTGGTTTCCCCCTCTAGTGCTTGCACCAAGGAGGAACTCAACCAACCCAAATTTTCTTCTGAGCAACCAAATATTTCCTAACCACCATCAATTTGAAGAAAAACAAACTTCAGAAGAAATAGTACAGGCCATAGCAAACTAATAGTGAAGACCAATAAACTCCTTTAGGAGTATGATTTAGGAGGTCCTTCCCCTCCAGCTTTCCAAAGACCACATCGAGCAAAGAGAAAACCCATTTGGGAATGAAACAAGTTCAGCTTCTAAACTCTCCAACTAAAAAGATGAGACAAAAACCCAGATATGTGACATTCCAAGTGTAAACACATGATTTAAATGATCCTATAATCAGCCTCATGTTATTAAGAAAATCGGGCCATAGGACTTAATTACCAAATGATTTTGCTTTCCTAGCCATAGTAGACTAATATTGAAGACCAATAAATTCCTGTAGAACATGATTTAGAAAGCTCCCTCCCCTTCGGGCTTCCAAGGACCACCTTGTATATCTATATGGCGGGTGGGGCATTTCCTACTATCTGGTCGAGGGGAGGCCTCTCTAGAGAGGTGGCCAATGAGCAAAGAGAACACACTTTGGGAATGACACACGTTCAAGCTTCTAAACTCTCCAGCTAAAAAGAAGAGGAAGAAAACCAAAGATGTGACCTTCCAACTGTAAACACAAGATTTTACAGATCATGTTATTTTCAGCCTCATGTTATTCAAAAAACAAGACATAGCACTTGGTTTCCAAATGAATTTACTTGCCTCGTTGCCATAGTAGACTAATAATGAAGACCAATAAACTCCTCTAGAACATGATGTAGGAGCTCCCTCCCTTCCAAACTTCTAAGGACCATATTGAGCAAAGAGAAAACCCTTTGGGAATGAAACAAGTTAGGCTTCTCAACTCTCCAGCTAAAAGGAAGATCAAGAATACCAAAGGTGTGACCTTCCAAGTGTAAACACAAGATTAAACCAATCCTCGCAGTCAGCCTCATGCTACTAAAAAATTGGGGCATAGCACTTGGTTTCCAAATGATTTCACTTGCCTTGTGGCCTATGTCTACATTGTGGTAAGCTCAGTAATGGCAGATAATCTTGTGTGATTGTCATTGTGTCAAATGTATTCCTCTGAAATATAAAGCAATCGTTTTCCCTTCACGAGTAAAAAATGTAGTAGCTTGATTATTGACTATTACTGCAATAGAATAATTAGCAGTTGCCCCCTAGCGGCAAAGCACGCCAAAGGTGGCAGAAAACAAACTAACAGTAAAACAAGGCCAGTCAAACAGTAAATCCCAGCTGTCAAATCTATTTTCACGTGGCAAAAAGTCAATGGGAATATCCCCTAATTTGGTTCATAATTGAAATTGATAATATGAATAAGTTTTAGTAGTTAAACACCTGGATTATGTTTTATCATGGGGGCAAATGATACTTATTATTATTTGACAATGTTGTGATTGTCATATTTACATTGATTCTATCATGTGTTGGTTATGCTTTAATTATGTACTTCATAATGGATTATTTATTGTTCGGCATTTGTTAGCATTGTTATGATGTTGTATAGTTTCAGATGTTGTAGATGGAATTTCGTGTACACTGGGCCACAGGATTGGAGGCATGAAGTTGGCTTCATACCCAATCTGGACCCGGCATGCGTAATGCTAAAACATCTGATGGTAAAATGATAATGTTGATATTAATGTTATTTCGATGACTAAATTTGTCTCCATCTGAGCTTGTTTGTCTTGCGGGATATTACAATCATTATGTTGATAACGCAAATAGCCGCAAGCTATCGCATTACCAACGTAAGATGATCTACAACTTATCGGGATTCTAATTCAAAGATCGACACCCGTAGAGGCACTAGCATTCAGCGGCTCGTGCCACTATTGATTCTGATTTCACTCTTATGAATTTAGTGCTTATGCAATTTATGCTTTGATTAGTGAGGCTTAATTTGTTAGCATATGACATCTGCCTTGTTAATATAAACCTTACGGAAACATTGTGGATATTGTTGTTGTAAGACATTACAATGCCTCATAACCCATTGAGGCACTCAATATGGAATTAAACAGGGAATGAAGGTAAGAAGGTTAAGTTGTTAAATAAATTGCCATTTATTAAGATCATGGTAGCTAAGCCACTATACAAGCTTTGAAACCCTAGGTAAGTTGTAAGGGGGAGACCGCCCCTCATTTGGCAATTGTCTAGCCATTATTGGCTTGGGAGAAACTTTGGAAAGTGGCATTAGCCACATAGGGGCCCGAACCCAACCCATTATCCACTCAAGCTAAGGTAATTTGAGGTTTAGAAGGTCAAATTATTTTATTTTGTTGACTCAATCCGAGTCAAAGGTAGGTAAAGGTAGGTTAGTAAGTGGTTAGGGTTTGTGGGCGAACAAATCAATAGGCTCATTCAAGCCATCATGATTTGTAGAGGTTGACCAGCAATGGCAAAGCCCTGCCAGTTTTTGTGCAGGCAATCCACACTTCAATCAATGGCACTCAATGTCAAATATTTCAAGAGAAATTGAAGGCACAAGCCTGGTAGAATCATGGCAAAACCAATCATAAGGTAAGTAGACATAGTCAAAATCAATAGAGGCAAGTGTTAATTAATTTTACATGAGTTGTAACTGGTCGTGCCCTCTTGCTATTTGAGTGCACACAACACGTTTTCCTTGTGCATTGAAAAACCATGACAAGTTCATTTCAGTAGGGTTCTAACTGCCTCTCTTATTGATTTGACTAGGGCTATTGCATGTCATGATAAATGGAGAACATTAATGGCCTTAGGGCCTTATGGACGTCCAAGGTGGGAATCTTTTTTTCATTAACAAAGGAGGTTTTGAAAGGTTCTGTGTGGCTATATTTCCATGAAAGATTTTGAAGGAACCCACCTTAGGACCTGCACACTCAAGTAAGGTCTTAGCCCTTTGCATTTTTTAATGTTTTCAAACTTTATTTGCTAATATAAATTTGGGTCGTACTATTCTAGATATGAAAATGGGGCTGCATTGTTTCATGATTGAAATATTGTTTAAGGGAATGGCCATGCTATGTTTCAGGACTGCATTTAATTGCATGGGTATTTCGAAAACATGAAAATGAGTTGATATGTTGACCTGGGTATATGATATTTTGCATAACTTGGTTGTGAAAACTTAAGTTAGACTTGTGTTGTTTTCTGTTTAAACCCTGCTGTTGGAAGTGAAACTAATTTCAATGGCTCCTTTTATTTGTTGGAATTATTAACATCAAGCTAGTATACATCCCTATGCTAGTGCATTCGCACAGGCATAGAGGAGTATACACAGCTTGGTATATTATTGATATGATAAGGACTCGATACAGTCTTGCTAAAGGTTTTGTATCGATATTGAATAAATTCTCCTCACTGTCCTATGCGCTTGCTTGTTGCTCTAGTTGACTGACTTGCTTAAGAACTTAGCATGAGTATTTAATTTATATTTGGAATGATTAGCGGATGAAAACAGTGATGCATGGCATTTTCTTTCCTTTTGTTATCAATTGTAGACTGAAAGTTGTGAAAAGCTTACAATTGTGCAGACTTGAGAAACTGGTTGAAGTTGGTGGCCAGAAAGAAGTGGAAGATATCATCCAGTTTACAAAAGAGAACAGAATTGCTCCTCTGCTCAATAAAGTCTTCCCATACTTCCCCCCAGAAGTGGAATCTGACACTACTGCGCAGTTGGGACCTGTTGACATTGTTCAGAATGGACCCAGTTTTTTGGTGAAGGATGGCTCTGATGGCTCTTCTAATGATGTCGCTACTAGGAGGGCACCAGATACTCCTGTTTAGTTGACTCCTGCTTCTAGTTTTCTGGGGTTCTTCATGGCCCGCGTACCTTGTTTTGTGCACCCTTGGGTGTATTGACTTTTGTTAACGATCCTCCAATATTTTAAAAAAAAGCCTACAGTTGTCAACTAAAGTATGCAAGTCGTAAACCAATCTTAAATAATCTTTATTCATTGTCTTCTTTCAATGAAATTGATTGAGAAGGAAGTTTGGGTGAATACATAAAAACATGACTGGTTGCTGGAACATTGGAATGTGGATTTGATTTTGTATTGGAAGAAGAGCATGAATCTTTAGGATATATTCTTCGTGTTGCTTCACTTTGCATTGAAAAGAGAATGAGCTATGGGTGAAGTCCCAAATTAGAACTTGGTTAATTGTTGGATTTTTTTTTGTGTTTTGATAATGTTGGGCCTGAAAGATTAATAAATCTTGTATATACACATTTGTAATGTTGTTTTATTGGCTGAAGAATACATGTTATATTCTTTGTTTGATGTCATGGTACGGAATTGTATCTATGGTCACTTAGATCAATTCAGTTGTACTTACTAGTTGTTGTGACATTAAATGCTATGGTAAATTTAGTTTGATCTCGAGGAAAGAGTACGAGGGTTCGTACCTTTTGCTGCGGTCAAGCAAATTGTCAAATTTGACAAAAATATGCCAAGTGCTCGCATAGGCAAACCCTTGACAATGTTGACGAAGAACTTGATGTGAAGCACAAAAGATGGATTCTCTTGATTTCAACCAATTAATTGATCCAAGAAAACTCCACAGAACTACATAGGGCCTTAATCCCACATCAAGTGGGTATGTACGGCAGCCCATTTCACAAACGCGAGCACAAAACACTTTTTCAGCAAAGGCTCGACCAACTCTCTTAAGTAGGCAAAAACCTAAGCTGAATGGATTTCTTGCTCAAGTTGTTGGTATTGCATGTTTGATTGTTGATCACTATGTTGAATCTAAGTAAATAAGGAAATTGCATTAGATTGAAAATAGCTTATGTGCTATGTAGCAGCAATTCTTAAGAGTTATGTAATTAATATAATGTTGTTAACACAAGCCTAAATGGCACAGGTATATTACTGCATTGTACTTAGTAGACTTATGGGTCATGAACCATGCTTGTTGATTGGGTATCTGAAGTTCATATTTAATATTTGAATATGAAATGATTAAGGAATCATGTTAAAAGATATTGTTCTCTTGTGTATGGAACTTGAATATGAAATGATTAAGGAATCATGTTAAAAGATATTGTTCTCGTGTATGGAACTTGACTTGCAATTCTGTTTTGCTTGATAATGAAGCTAATGAAATGGATCAAAACTCTTATATGTATGAACTCACAGCTAATTCTTGGTTATGGTAACAAGAAAACTATATGTCCTAATGAGTAGATTCTAATAAGGGAACCTCAAAACAAACTGGAACATGTGAATGGACAAGGCATTGACAACTTTAAGGTTAACTCTAAGAGTACGGGATATTAATGCCAACTCTTGAACGAGGACAATAATTTGTATGTGTAACAAATAAATTAAGTCACCAGTTCGTTTTTGGTTCTGGTGCGGGTTCGAAGAACCGGGTTTGCCCATACGGCGATTTTTTTCCTTGGATTCATTTTGGGTTCGTTTGTACAACAATTATAAAAATAAAATAAAAAATATGTAACAATATTGTATATATTTGTTATTGATCCTAGGAGTCTAGTTTAGGTATCTAGCTTTTGTCTTGTAGCGTGTAGTTGCACATTTGCTTTCGTCTTGTAGTGTGTAGCTCAAGAGTCTCGTAGGTAGTTGAAAGGACTTCTTGGTAGATGAAGTGATAAGTTGACTTCTTGGTAGTTGACATTGAATCATGAACTAGAATTTCATGTGCATTCTGAATATATTGTCCGACCTATCAAAATATATAAATTCTAGCCTGATACATAGGAAATAAGCGACATTAACATTAACCACATAGTATACATATTGATAATCATTAAACATAAATGTTTATACTTGGCTTTTAGGGTTTAGAAATGTATTTTTTATTATTTACTTGCATTGGTTTTGGTGAAAAAATGAAAAAAAATAAAAAAAGACAATTTTGGCTGCTGACGACCACCGTATGTTGCTGGTTCATCATTCCAATGCCCGGGGTTCATCCTTGGGCACCCAAGTACAGCAGGGTTCTTTTGCCAGAAGAACCCTGTTGTACCCAAGTCGGAGAACCGAACCCGTACCCACACCCGGTTCGAACCCAAACCCCCAACACCTGCAAAAACTGAAGAACAATAACGTAGCAAATAAACCTAGGCAAAGTTGTGATTTTCGAATTAGCCTCTCCTTAAATCCAAAGGTCTCTTAAATGACTAGTGCCAAAGCCCATTATTTCCTTAAACAAAATTGATATATCAAATAGGTCAAGAAATAAACCAATTGGAACGAATGCATGTGTTGCATACGACAAAATAAGTCTATAATTTGCAAAGGATCACGCAACAAAGGCTTTTTACGGGGTCATGGCCTAATGAGCTACAAACGAATTAAGATAAGAGAAAACCAATTGAGAAAATTGATGGCAAATGTCGTGATTGCATTAATGCCATATATCCTCGACTATGGACAAATTTCATTAGTGTTAAGTTAATTATTGGAGGGAAGGTTCCCTTCAATAACACTTGAATTAATAAAATTTTAAAAAAGGGGTTGTAAAGTACCCCATACCTTCCGCTTGAACAAAGCATGACGCCTATGACAAAGGCATATTTGTCTGTAATGCAAATTTGTCATGTCCCCTTTTTCACACTAGCCGTTTCTGAGGACCCATAGCCTATTTTCATTTCCCATAGGCTATATGGGGGTTATAAAAGGGAAATAAATTAATAATAATTTAATTAAGTTGCCCAAAAGGTACTTTAAGTCATAATGTTGAAAAAGGACAATTAGTTATTATTAAATGGGGGCCAAAAATAAATTACTAAAGTGACTTTATAAAAGTAACTTTATTAAGTGACTTAATTTAAGTGCAATATTTCAGCCAATCAAAAATAAGATGCAATTAGGGTTGAGGATGAAAAGGTAAAATACTAAAGATTGAAAAAGTAAATTTTTTGGAGTATCAATTATCATTCAACAACTTTAGCAACCAAGGAAAAGAGAGCACTTAAGCTTTTACCTTCAATCCGAGGACGAAAAGTAAAACCCTACGGATAATCAGATCAGAAGGACAAAAACCCTTTCGACCCATTGGGCAATTCCATCCAGGGATTGCAACGCAATAGATGGATTCGAAAAATTCCAAGTAACTCATCAGATTTCAGATGAGCACCATTCCCAAGGTGGGTGCTAGGGTTTGGAAATCAAAAATTCAGAAAAATAAAAAATTTAAAAAAAAAAAACAGCAATTAATAAATCCATACAGCAGGTCATACAGATCAAGAGTTCAAGGGGGTTCCGTACGACAGCATATTCCCTGTCAAAAGATTTCCATAATCAACAACTACCTTTTTTGCCTCGTTTTTTGTGCTATTGATTTGACGGGTATTTATTGCACTTTCAGATTTCATGTAATTTGTCCCTAGGCTTTTATCAAAAAAAATCAATAAATATAAGTTCTTGCATTTTCCATTTCTGATTATTTTCATTTTAGTAGATTTGCTTGTCTAGGGTTTGTTTCCCATTTCCATATTTTGAAAAACACCGAAAAATCAGAATAGCAAAATTTTTAAAAAAAAATCAGATTCAAGGATATTTCTGTGAGGGGATATTCCAGTGGTATCAAAGCACAAATCTTGCCAGCGTGTGGGTGTGAATCAGATTCAAAATTGATACATGCAAGGTAGTGGGAAAGGTTTACAGTTTTACCAACACGGGACTCAAACCCCAAGAAAAGAATTAGCAATGGGTGAGCACGAGGAGATGAGGCCAACCCCCACAGATGAGGCAAGCTACATACAACGGCTGATGAGCCGTAATCAGAGAGGCATGGAACACACTATTCAACATACTTTTAGGAAGTCTATGTCAAATTTGGTTCGTGCTAAACAAGGTTTGAACAATAACAGGACAAATCAGGGTGAGGCATCATCTTCAGGGAATGATAGGGTTAACATCAACCCACCGCCCAAGACATTCAGAGCGAAATTCTTACAGAGAGGATTTACAATTCGTTGAGATTGAATTCCAAGGACACCCACCAAGTAATGAGGTGGCAGCTTATCATGAGGAGTATATGGAGCTAAACCCAGATGTACGTGATGCGTTGACTTTCAAGGAGTTATGTGATCTTCAAATGAGAAACAACCCAAGGAGAGCTAAGAGGCCACAACAGGACCAGCCAAGGAGGGACATACAACACAGGATGCAAAAAATCACCTTACCTACATATGATGACTCCAATAAGTGCACAACGAGATCTTGGCTTCAAAAACTTGCCACCTATTTATCTTTGAACCCCATGTATGAAGAGGAGGCACTTAAATTTGTCACACTCCACCTTGAAGGAGTGGCACATGAGTGGTGGTACCATGGGATGATTACCCAAGGACATAGCTCTATTACCACCTTAGAAGAATTCAGCCAAAGACTCACAGAAAGATTTGATAGAAAAGACCCCGAGATCCATTCTAGAGAGTTGGCTCAATTAAAACAGGAGGGTTCCATGGAAAATTAAATATCAAAATTCCAGTGCGTATCAGTGATGGTACCGGATGTCACGGAAAAAAGATTGATTGTTTTGTTTGTGGAGGGCTTGGCTGATCTGTTGAAAGGCTTGGCAATGGCCTTTGATCCTTTGTATTTGCAAGAGGCTATCAAAAGAGCCTTGAATCTAGAAAGTACAGCACCTAAGGGTAAGTTTCAGCCTTTAGGGCAGCAAAGGCTAACACCTTATGGGCAGCAAAAAACAATACCTTACGGGCAGCGAAGGGTAGCATCTTATGGGCAGCCCAAAACAGCACCTTATGGGCAGCAAAGGAATCAATTACAGCCAAGTGGTGGTCAACAAAAAGAGCCTCAAAAGGCAAGCAAAGAGGTAGAAACTAGAGAAGAGTTGAGACGGAAAAAGCTTTGCTTCACATGCAAGGATCCATGGGATCCAGGACATAGATGCCTTAGCAAAAGGCAAATACACTACATTGAGGTAGTTTCAAATGATGAGACCGAACTAGATGGACAAGACGAGATTGTTGAAGGAATCAATCCCGAAGTTGAAAGTAATGAACCGGAAAAAGCTACAGGTAGTGCATTAGCCACACTTTCAGGTGCACCTCGATATCATCCTTTTTGTGTCCGTGGAGTGCTCAATGGTCATAGGGTCACCATTTTGATTGATAGTGGGGCAACCCACAATTTTATAGACGAGAGTCTGGTAGACCAAAGATGGCTGAAAACAGAGGAGTTTGAGGGGTTCAATGTAGCAGTGGCAGATGAATTCACTATCCCTTACACCAAGAGGGTAATAGGTTTAGACATCACCTTGGGCAAATACAAGGTTCATGATGATTTTTATGCGGTTGGCATAGGAGAGACCAACCTGGTGTTAGGAGTTCAGTGGCTACACTCCCTTGGTGAGTTCACCCACAATTACTAGACTATGGAGTTGAGGTTCGCATCAGATGGGGAGGAGTTCGTGCTTCGTGGTATGGCGAATATAGCCCCGACAGTTGTCATGGCTAAGAAGATGGAGAGATTTTCTCGCAAAGGCTACAATTGCATGGGCGGCCCATTGTTTTGTGAGTACTACAGAGTCATCCAATGTTAAGAGATCTTATCATGTGGATATACAATCTATTAGGGACAAGCATGGCCGAGTCTTTGAGGATATACCAGCAGGGTTGCCACCAAATATAGGGTTTCAGCATGTGATAGAATTGGAACCAGGTTCCAAACTGGTGATGATTACACCCTACCACCATCCTAGAGTGTATAAGGAAGAAATTGAGAAAGTAATCAAATAGCTTTTGGAGATGTGGCACATTAGGCCTAGTTTTAGTCCCTTTGCTTCTTTAGTTGTACTTGTGAAGAAGGATGAAACCATGAGGATGTGCATTGATTACAGGGTATTAAATAAAAAAACTATTAAGAACAAGTACCCTATTCCCAGGATCGATGAGCTTATTGATGAGTTACATGGAGCGGTATATTTTTCGAACATAGATTTGAGGTATGGGTATCATCAGATCTGCGTTAAAGAGGAAGATGTTCCGAAAACAGCGTTTAGATGTCATTTTGGGCATTTCGAGTTCCTAGTCATGCCATTTGGCTTGACAAATGCCCGAACTACTTTTCAATCTTGCATGAACCATATTTTCAGTGAGTACCTTCGAAAATTTGTGCTTGTATTCTTTGACGATGTCATCTTGGGTTATAGTAAGACATGGGAGGAACATTTGAGGCATCTTGATGCAGTTCTGGATATCTTGGAGCAGCAGACTCTCTTTGCGAAAGAGTCTAAATGTGATTTTGGCATGACTGAGATTTTGTATCTTGGGCACATCATTAGTAAGCAAGGAGTACAGGTGGATCCTCAAAAGATCCAAGCAATCATGGATTGGCCCACACCTACTACCTTGACTCAATTGGGAGGCTCCCTTGGACTTTGTAGCTATTATAGGAGGTTTGTCAAAGGGTTTTCTCAGTTGGCTGCCCCTTTGACAAATTTGACGAAGAAAGGAGCTTTCAATTGGCCAAAATCAGCACATAGAGCTTTTGATAAGCTCAAAGAGGTAATGAGTTCTTGTCCAGTTTTGGCTGTTTCGGATTTTTCAATTCCATTTGTGCTTGAGTGTGATGCATCAGGAGAGGTAATTGGAGCAATACTCATGCAGAACAGGGATCCTATAGCATTTGAGAGTAGGAAACTCAAGGATACGGAGAAGGGATTCTCCATTTATAATAAGGAAATGTTGACCATTATGCATGCCTTGGCCAAATTCAGACAATACTTGGTGTGTGGAAAATTTGTGGTGAAAACTGATCATAAAAGTTTGAAGTTTTTTCTCACTCAAAGGGATCTGAATGATAGACAACAAAAATGGGTAAGCAAACTCCAAGCATATGATTTTGACATAGAATACATAAAAGGAAAAAACAATATAGTTGCAGATGCCTTGTCTAGGAAGCCCACTTTATGTTCTATGTCAGAAATTACAGCAGATTGGAAGATTGCAATTATCGTTGAGTATGCAAAGAATTCTTTTACGGTTGATATCTTTGAGGAAAAATTACAGGATGACAGGTATAAGATGGTTGAGGGCCTCATTTTCTACAAAAATAGAATTTTCCTTGTACCTGAATCAAAGTTGAAACAAAAGATTTTGAGGTCACTTCATGATACATCAATGGCTGGTCATCCAGGGTATTTACAAGACCTACAAATTGATCAAGGAGAGATTTTATTAGAAAGGACTTAAGGGAGAAGTCCTTCAATACATTAGGGAGTGCATGACTTGTCAACAAAATAAAACAAAACAGGTATTTCCAGCTGGTCTATTGCAGCCCTTGCCTATACCAAGTCAGAAATGGAAAAGTATATCTATGGACTTCATCACCGGATTACCCAAGGTACAAGGTAAGAGCTGTATTTTTGTAGTGGTTGATTGCTTGACCAAATATGCACACTTCTTTGCTATTGCAGCTGAATTTAAAGCGCCACAAGTGGTTGATTTGTTCATCAAGGAAGTGTTTAAACTACATGAGCTACCTAAGAATATTGTTGGTGATAGGGACAGCAGATTTCTCAATTTGTTTTGGCAGGGGTTGTTTCGTTTGACTGGAATTGATTTAACTCCCAGCACTACTTACCACCCTCAAACAGATGGGCAAACAGAAATTGTAAACAAATGGATTGAAGGATATTTGAGGAATTATGTGGCAGGGCAATAATCGGCATGGATTAGATGGTTGTACATAGGTGAGTATTGCTACAACACCACACATCGTATGTCTACTAGTATGACTCCTTTCAAAGCCTTGTATGGTTATGATGCTCTTCATTTGTAGATTTAGTCTTTTTTGATAGCAAAGTGTCGAGGGCTAAGGATTTGGTAACAAGGAGTCAAGAAATAAAGCAAACACTCAAGGAGAACCTACAGCATGCACAAAATCAGCAAAAGCTATATGCGGACCAGCATCATACAAAGAGATCTTTTGAGGTTGGGACATGGTTTTCTTGATATTGCAGCCATATAGACAATCTTCTCTCAAGAAGAGTGGAGTTGAGAAGCTCAAACCACGTTTTTATGGGCCTTACAAGATCACACACAGGATTGGAGGGGTTGCTTATGAGTTGGAGTTACCTAAACAAAGCAGGATTCATAATGTTTTTCATGTATCATGCCTCAAAAGGGCATTAGGGCAGCCTATTACTCCTTCGATTGAGTTACCTCCAATGGATGATGAGGGTAAGTTGATCTTAGTCCCAGAAGCCATAATTGATATAAGGGCGAAGAGGTTGAGAAACAGGACTTTAACAGAACATCTGATACGTTGGAAAGATCTTCCAATAGAAGATGCTATATGGGAAAGAGCTGAAATTTTAGAGCATCCGAATTTACAATTGCTTATAGGCAAGCAATTTCGGGAAGGGTGGACTGTCATGTCCCCTTTTTCACACTAGCCGTTTCTGAGGACCCAAAGCCTATTTTCATTTCCCATAGGCTATATGGGGGTTATAAAAGGAAAATAAATTAATAATAATTTAATTAAGTTGCCCAAAAGGTACTTTAAGTCATAATGTTGAAAAAGGACACTTAATTAGTTATAATTAAATGGGGGCCAAAAGTAAATTAATAAAGTGACTTTATAAAAATAACTTTATTGACTTAATTTAAGTGAAATATTTCAGCTAATCAGAAATAAGATGCAATTAGAGTTGAGAATGAAAAGGTAAAATAATAAAAGATTGGAAAAGTTAATTTTTTGGACTATCGATTATCATTCAACAACTTTGGCAACCAAGGAAAAGAGAGCTCTGGAGCTTTTACCTTCAATCCAAGGACGAAAAGTAAAACCCTACGGATAACCTGATCAGAAGGATGAAAACCCTTCCAACCCATTGGGCAATTCCATCCAGGGATTGCAATGCAATAGACGGATTCAAAAAATTCCAAGTAACTCATCAGATTTCAGCTGGGCACCATTCCCAAGGTGGGTGCTAGGGTTTGAAAATCAAAAAAAGAAAAAAGAAAAAAACAATTAATAAATCCATACAGCTGGTCATACAAATCAAGAATTCAAGGGGAAAAAAGTACAATTTCGTATGGATCCGTACGGGAGCATATTTCCTATCAAAAGATTTCCAAAATCAGCACAATGTTTCTAGAATCAACTACCTTTTTTGCCTCATTTTCCGTGCTATTGATTTGACGGGTATTTATTCCACTTTCAGATTTCATGTAATTTCTCCCTAGAATTTTATCAAAAAATTCAATAAAAATCAGTTCTTGCATTTTCCATTTCTAGGTATTTTTCATTTTAGTAGATTTGCTTGGCTAGGGTTTGTTTCCCATTTCCATATTTTGGAAAACACAAAAAAATCAGAATAGCAAAATAAATAAAAAATTCAGATTCAAGGGTATTTCCGTAAGGGGATATTTCAAAATTGCCTATCAAAAGGAACCCGACCATGGTCATCAACAATAATCATATAAGTTGACCTCAAATGACATTGCTTGATGGCATAAATCAATTGATGAATCATATAAACGGACAATAGGTTTGGCCACCCTAGTTGTAATGGTATTGCTAGCACTTTATTAAGGGCATGACCCAAAGTGAGCAAAGTAAATGACTACGGGTTTAGTCAAATGCAATGACTATGGGCTTAGTCTAATCAATTAAATAACGACATGTATCGTAAGAATGTTCCTTCACTATGAAACAAAAAAGTGCACAGAATTTGCAGGCTTAACTGAAACTGATAATTGACAGCAACTACAACTTGCTTAGTATGCAGTAATTACATGATTGGGATAGAAAAACCGAAAAAAAATTGTAGTCCCGATCCAGGTTTCTCTACATAGTTGCCCCATGGCAGCAAAGCACACCAGAGATGGTAGGAAACAAATCAACACTAAAGAAAAAAAGAAAAAAAGCCCGGCCAAAGAGTAAATCCCAGCTTTCGAATCTATTTTCATATGGCAAAAAATCAATGGAAATATGAGCAAAAAAATGACAAGTTGATTATTTCTTGAGTTAACATATAAATAAAAACTTGGTTTCTCCAACCAAAAAATGGTTTTGGTTCTTACTTCAGTATACTAATAAATGTTGAGTCAAGGAATAGCCTTATTCCTCCTCTTGTTGCAAGAGCGAATATGTAATGTCCCTTCCAAGGGATATTAGAAAAATAAACGATTTATTCAAACACTTCAATGTTTAGATATTAATTTCCAGAATTTTCTATAAACCCTAGCAATCTGAAAATTGACGAAATACTGTTGTAAATGGTTTGAAATCAGCTCCAAAATTATTATTCAAGCTTACCAAAAATAACAGAATTTATATAAATATTATTGACCAAATAATCAGCTAAAAACCTGATTTTGGACAGTCAAATAGATGGAAAAATCAAATAAAATAAGAGAAAATCTTGTGTGGTTGTTCCACACCTCCCAAGGCCTTAGAAAGACCCCAAAGTGGGTCGCCCACCTCCAAAACCTGTTCGCTGCCCCTGCAGACCTGCGCAGACCCCAACCAAGGTGATCATTGCCCCAAAACAGTCCTTGAAAGCAAGCATCCAGCTCCTTTCTTGGTTCGCTCCCCTTCCGAATGATCTTTGGTGTTAAAAACACCCTTCGAACTTGATTCTGCTCAATGCAACTCCTAGATGAAGCTATCTTAAGTTTGAATTTTGAGTTCTCCTTAATTCAGATCCTTTGAAAGGGTTTTCATCCTTCAAGTGCAAGTCCTTGCTTTTCGTGCTTAGACTCCAGAAAAATCCTTATCAAAATGAAAACATGAATCATTTAATTAACCATTTATTTGCTTTAAATAATCCTCCCAAGTGTAGCGCCCAAAATTGAGAAGAGAGGGTAACTTAAAAGATCTTTAATAGGTCCTCTCTTATGATCTTTTCTTTTTTTCTTTTTTTCTTTTTATTTTTCATAAAATCACTTAAGTCATCCAAACCCTTAAAGACCCCTCTTCTAAGTGACTTTGAAAACATAAAGTATTTTTTAAACAGTACTTTTACGCATATTCATTTAAAAACATTTCAATCCTTACTTCCCTTTAAAATTGTCCTTTAGCCCCCGAGAAGGGTTTTAAGGCTAAAGGTCTTCCATCATGTCCCTATCAAAAGAGGGACATGACAATCCTCCCTGTCCAAAATTGCTTGTCCTCAAGCAATAGAAGCAACCACAAAGCTATCTTCATGGTTGGCCTTGTGCCACTTTCGAATCTAGGCCCTTTCCAAGGAAGAGACCCCTCTTGGTGATGTTTGCTACAGCTGTATATGAAGCTTTTGCATGATTTACGCAAACTGAAAATGCGAAACCAGAAGTACCTTATGTTGCCCTTTTTCCTTCTTGACCCCATATATTCAAAAGAAGCTCCTAAGATGTGAGAAGCAATAGAATCTTGGAATTTGTCATCATATGGGTGGCTGGAAATTGATGTTCCAGCTAGGTAGTCTTTCTTTGCCCTTGTCTTCTTATCTGCACATGAAACAAACATGTTAGTCAAAACAACTCCTTTTCCTTCCTCTTAAGGGCTGTTGGCCAAGGTTGGCTTGTGAAACATGGCTGCAATTCTCTGTATGTCACCAAATATGCAGCCCTTCTCAACCTTCTTAGTCTTATTTTCACCGATTTTTCTCCTTTTCCTCTTGCTGCCCCACTTGTATCATGTTGTATGCAATACATGATGGCTGAAAGAAATCTTCAATTTCCTCTCTTGATGCACTCTACAAACTGAAATTTTATGTGTAGGGATGTCAAATATTTTTTTACCATACCATTTTCCTTGCACCGTGGCCTCGGAGTGAGCCCACTCCTTTGTCATATAACTGCCATGTTTCTTTACCACCTTGCCGTTCTTGGTTAGAGTGAAATCATTCAACTTTTTAGTGCTTATGTCACTTTCAAGAGATATTATGTTCATAAAAAATCAGATTTGGAAGAAATTGAATAATTGCCCTTCTTATGTACCTTGGGATTTTTTGAAACACAAATTGGTTTCCCCAAGCATGTATGTTGCTTGTTTGGTCCTTTGCTTTTAAAGAAAACCTTACCTTGTTTTTCAAAACCAGACCCTGTAGTGGGCTGTTTATTGCCTCTTTCAACTTGTTTCCAAGCATACAAACCCAACTGAAGTAGATGATTTGTTCCCTCCTTTATGACTGTACCAAGTGACCCTTTGATTTCAGATTTTTTAGCGTGTCTTCTCCACCGGATTGGCACTTCAAGTAACATGTTTTCAATTTGTATGATAGGCTGGAATGGCCAAAAATACTCAGAATTTTCTAAGTGTGTTTGGAAAATCTTCCCCAATTCATTTTCAAATTTCTTGTCTTTCTTAAAACATGGATTTTTAAACTCCCCAAATATCCAAGTTAAGCACAATTTCCCAACATGGGCAAAGAAAGGGGTAGCTGAATAACTCATCCCAAATCCTATATCCCCAACATCATTAGTTTTTCTCAATATCCTCTCATACTACCATGCATGGGGATGCATACTATAATGTGTTAAAAAAAACCAACTGATGTTCATAGAGTTTTGGAAACTTTTTCCATACCTTAGAGGCTGCCTTAAACTCTTCACATTGCATTTCCCTATTGGGAACTCTTCCCCATCATACCTTCCCTCCATGTGTCCTCAATCAAATTTTTTTCTTTCAAGATAGTTGGCTGCCCCAACTCAGAAAATTATGTTTGTTTAGCTGCCCCAAACTGATTTCTTCCTTAATCATACTTTCCAATCTTTTGGACATGGCCCCCTTGGGTGCCCTATCTTGTAAGCCATGCAAAACCACTTCCTTCCCATTGGTATCGAATTTGAGCTCCATGGTTTGGTAGTTTTGGGTGTACTCTCCAAGAGAGTGCAACCATTGTATACCAAGCACAAGGTTAGTTTCTCCAATACCAACCACATAAAATTCATCTTCAATGAGGTGTGTTCCCATCATTAGATTGAGCTTGGGAAATTTTGTGGTGCAAGGGATGGTGAAGCCATCCGCCACAGTTACACGAAAACCACTGAATTCAATAGATTGCAAACGACATAAAGCTACTAACTTTTTATCGATGAAATTATGTTTGGCTCAACTATCAATAAGAATAGTGACCTCCATACCTTTTAAACTTCCCTTCACACAAAAGGGATAGTACTTGGGTGTCCCTGATAGTGAAGCAAAAGTGCCTTCCAAATCTTCTCCTCCAAAAACTTCCAATTGCTCCTCTTCATAGGTGGCAGCCCCATCTTCAACATCCTCATCCTCTCCATCCGAATGCACTTCAATGTAGTGTACTTGACCCTTTCCACAAGAATGATGACCCGGTGACTAGGGGTCTTTGCAATCAAAACATAACTTCTTTCTTCTTAATTCATTTCTTGTTTCAAAATTCCCTCTTGGCAGCTCTCTATGCTGCCCCAAACCCTGCTAATCCTGCTTGTCCAATTGCCCCAAAGGAGTTGTTCTAGGTGGCCCAAAATTGTTGCTCCTTGGCTGCCCCCAATTATTGTTTTTTGGCTGTTCATAGGACTTTAAAACATTAGTTTTCTGAAAATTAACGGGCAGAATTTTACCTTATGGAGTTGAGGACTCAAGATCAAGAGCCTTTTGAATGGCTCCTTGGAGAGTAAAAGCTTTAAAAGCTTTGTTGACCAATCCTCTAATTGAATCCATCAAACCTTCCATGAAGAGAACCACTAACCTTCTTTCTGAAACATCCATTACCATAACCAAAAGCCTTTGAAATTCAATTACCCTTCCATTGTGTCTTTCTATTTTAGTTGAGCCAATTCTCTAAAATGCAATTCCGGATCAGCTCTATCAAATCGCTCAATAATCTTTTTGTTGAATTCCTCATAAGATGAAATGTGTTGGTAACCTTGAGTAACCAACCCATGATACCACCATTTATGGGCAGCCCCTTCCAAGTGCAAGGCAGCAAATTGAATGGCCTCTTTTTCCAACATAGGTCTTAGTGAAAAATAAGTATTTACTTTTTGAATCCAAGCCCTAGCTGAACTTTTAGGGGAACCATCAAAATTTGAAAGTGCAAGCTTACCCAAAGCCTGGTGGAATCCTCCTTGGCTGCCCTTGTGTTTGTGGCCAACCCTAGTGCCTACTATTTGAACATGCTTCCAAGAAGTGAAAGCTGCAAAATTCATTTGCTCTCTAAAAGGGGCTGGATATTTCATGTACTCAGAATCTTTTAACAAAGTGTCCCTTAATGAGGGTTGTGCTTCCCCCTCGGGAATGGCCACCTCATCCTGCAAAAAGGTAGGTTGGTTAGGCCTACATGAAGCTCTTCCCAAACCCATAGGAGGCTGATCCAAGACATGGTGACTTCCTGAAGCACTGCCATCCCCATTGGGTGGCTTGTCAACCTTCAACTCCTTCATGGTTCGCACAAACTCTAGTATCATAGCCGTCATTTGTTCTTCTCTATTCTCTGCCTCTTCTCTTGATTGATCTTGGTGAGACATGTCTTCTGTGTGTGAAAGCTCTCCCACTTTCTTCTTACTTCTCAAGTTATATCCTTCTTGCATGTATCACTGCAAAACCCACAACTAGCCAAGATTTGGCTCTAATACCACTATAATGTCCCTTCTAAGGGATATTAGATAAACAAAAGATTGATTCAAACATTTCAATGTTTAGATATTAATTTCTAGAATTGTATATAAACCCTGGCAATCTGAAAATTGATGAAATACTGTTGTAAATGATTTGAAATCAGCTCCAAAATTATTATTCAAGCTTCTCAAAAATAACAAAATTTATATAAATATTATTGACCAAATAATCAACTAAAAGCTTGATTTTTGGATAGTCGAATAGCTAGAAAAATCAAATAAAATAGGAGAAAATATTGTGTGGTTGTTCCACACTTCCCAAGGCCTTAAAAGGACCCCAAAGTGGGCCGCCTACCTCCAAAACCTATTTGCTGCCCCTACAAACCTGCACAGCCGCCAACCACGGTGATTGCTGCCCTAAGACAGCCCTTGAAAGCAAGCGTCCAGCTCCTTTCTTGGTTCGCTTTCCTTCCAAATGATCTTTGGTGTAAAAAACACCACTCGAATTTGATTCTGCTCAATGCAACTACTAGATGAAGCTGCTCGAAGTCTGAATTTCAGGTTTTCATCCTTAATTCAGCTCCCTTGAAAAGGTTTTCGTCCTTCAAGTGCAAGTCCTTACTTTTTGTGCTTAGACTCCAGGAAAATCTTTATCAAAATGAAAACATGAATCATTTAATTAACCCTTTTTCTGCTTTAAAGAATCCTCCCAAGTGTAGCGCCCAAAATTGGGGAAGGTAACTTAAAAGATCTTTAATAGATCCTATGATCTTTTCTTTTTTTCCTTTTTTCCTTTTATTTTTTATAAAATCACTTAAGTCATCCAAACCCTTCTTTTAAGTGAATTTGAAAACATAAAGTACTTTTTAAAGAGTACTTTTACCCATATTCACTTAAAAAAAATTCAATCCTTCTCTTTAAAATTGTCATCTAGTCACTGGGAAGGGTTTTAAGGCTAAAGGTCTTCCATCCAAAAGAGGGGCATGATAGAATACGATTTTGTTCTCTCTACTCTTCTCTAAACCTTCTGTGTCACCACAATCTAACTATTAGAGTACCCTAATCCCTTTGCTCAAAGCCTTTTTGCCACCAAAATAAGATTTTTTGAATAACCTAATTCCTTTATGACAAGAGTTATAATTGTTTTCTCTCAATATTCAATTAAGTCCATATGCAACAAATAAAATTCAACAATAGTATCAACCCTAAATTGGTTGTTGTCATCTTGGATCATAAAATAGCAGCAACATTATTTTCTTTGAATGAAGAGAACCTTTGGAAATATCCATGTAAAGAATTTTTTTCAACGTTGTTTCAGATCGCACTCATAATCCATCATCTGGATATAACAGTGAATGGATCACAGAGCATGATCCGAAATATTGATCAAAAAAATTCTTTACATGATTGTTTCCAGAATCTCTCTTCATTCATCTTATTGACAATGAAAATATTATATCTCTAGTTGCTTTCTTCATTAGCCATGGGCTTGCTATTTTCCCTTTTGGATTAATTTGTTTCCATTAGATTTTTGGCATTGATCAAAGATATTTTCCTTCTGATGCTTCCTCTTGGCAATCATCTATACTCTAAAAAGGATTGGAATCTCTAAAATGGATGTTACTTATGACTTTGTTACTCTCAGCTCAATACCAATGAATTTTAGAGGGAAAGCATCCTTATGAAAATATCAAAAAAGTATAAAACAGGAAATAGTATGCAAGCATGGAATATAAATAATACTCATTACGAAAGTATACTATTAGTAATAGTTATCATAAATTGCCAAAAAGCAAATCATTTTGTTTGTTCTTTCAAGAAAATAATTAACAGAAGAATGTCAAATGACTCAAATCAATGGAAAAAACCCAGGTTCAAAAAGATATCCCTTTGCTTGCCTCTCGTCTAAGAATGCTGCCTCATTTCTTGATCTTAATTGGCATTAGACCAACATTTTGGCCCCCCTTGCTCAATTAATCCTCTTGAAACCACCTTTCGGCCTGCCTTTACACATCTATGTATCTTTGTACTCTTCTTGCAATGTTATAAATAGAACAAAATTTGAGATTCCATACTAATTCATACTTCAAAATATTGAATCGCCAAGCAGTCCTTAAGATAGTTGTTGCACACTATATAGCAATATGCAAAACCATTAAAATGCAAATTGCCAATCAACTCCTGAACTTAATAACCATCGTATGGCAAAAGCATAACAAGAACCATAATTAAAAACAGAGAAAACCAGTAAAAGATATGAAATAACAATATCAATAGAGGATGATAAAAATAGATATAACACATAGAATATGGTTAATTTGACCAACAGAAACTAGTCGTATGTGATAATTGTGGTTTGAAAAACCTGTATCCAATTCCTAACACAGCCCAATCTATTGAGGATAATTGAACAAATTAATATATTTCCTTAATTTTTACTTACAACAGCAAGTAGGATCTCACATCTTTGATTATTATGTGAGAGAAGCTTCAATGTAAACTAAACCTTGATTAGCATATGAATTGCATTTTAACAGTAAACAGATTCAACCTGCAGGTATGACTAAAATCAAATTACAGCTTATAACCAGGAACCTGAGATGCAAGCCATACTCAATATTTAATAACAGAAATAGTATAATGTTGTAGCTTCATTTTAAGCTGCGTTTCAATCTACAACTGCCAAAAACCCAAGCAATGTTCTCAATCTATCTACAAAGCATGCTTCAATCCTAGAACCAGGTTCATTAAGAGTAAGACACAGCATTGCATGCTCTAAAGGCAGGTTCCCATGAGCTGGACATCTTATTAATGGTAGTTATAGCTTGTATTCTAATGGGCAGAATATTACATTAGAATATACATAATCTAAACAGTAAACATTGTATGTATTGCCTTTTGGTTGAATATACATGTATATTCCATGTATTACCATATACCTTATAGATAATACGTCCAGAGATATACCAGTAAAATAAATCAATTTACATTTCTTGTGGCATGATCCCATGCAGGGGGCTTCCTAAATTTTATAAGCGGTCTATTGAGACCATGGTTTTTTGCTATTGCTGCTTGTTTTCTATCTGTTCAGTAAACTATGGATATAAAATGTGCATGGAAAAAGTAGAGAAAATATTTGGAGGGAAGATGTAATCTTCAGTCACGCGGCAAAAGAGTTGTAACGAGTGACTGCATAATTTCAGTCCCCCACTCCCCTCGATCTATAACTGAAATTCTCCATCCTAAGCTCTAGCCCCCCCTCCTTTTTAGGAAAAGGTTCCTTCAAAACCTGCTGTGACTGTATATAAAAAATGCATGAGACCACTGGTGTCTAAAGAAGAGAAACACCATCCCCTGCTTGGGACCACACTGTTAGCAGTGCCTATGCCTAGTAGATCTGCTTGAACTGTAGTCTATTTTTTGACTTGATATATCGTAGCATTCACACAACATCTTCTTGCACGGGAAACACAGCGACGAAATTGGACCATAATTACACTTAGAAGACATGTTCGACAGGTTTTTATTCTTCCAAATTGCACACAGTCTTATCCACATATGGTCCAGACTCCACATTAATGTAGCCTCCTTAACACATGTACCATGCCCAGTAGGGGTTCAACCCGAATCATCGTCAAGACGATTGCTCCAACTTCCCACTGGACAATCGCCCCTCTTAACCCTTCAACTCTGGTTTTTAAAGTTACGAGGCTTTCTTAGTTACAATTTAATGTGAGGTTTCGTTCGAGGTATTGCCCCCTCCCTCTCTCTCTCCCCTTGTAAAAGAGATCTGTAATTAGAGAGAGGCCAAAGGTGGAACAGGGATCTCAACTAAACCCACTTTGCTTATCAGATATAGATCATTGTCAAGGAAGGAGGCGTAACAGAATTTTGCTATGGAAAAAGAAATGAAACAAACGCTCCGGTTTAAACTCTAAGGTAAGCAACACGATCTCATTATGGTTAAATTTTGAAAGTAAACGTGACATCAATTTAACAGAGGAAAAAAACCTTTTCATCCTGGTGGAGAGCGATATAGACATGGAGTTTATCCATGGTCTGCCAGAAAATGAAGGCGCCCACTGTCATCGCCGCGAAAGTTATAACCTTCACCATGATTCTTTCTCTATGGTCGCCCGCCTGCTGCGGCAAATATTTTTCGCACCGCCTCAAACCGGCTATGTTTATGTCAAGCGGTATGTACTTTCAGTATTGAAATTAAGGATGTGGTCCCGTGAAGGGGATTTGCTAAAATTTCTCGCCGGTGTTGTCATTGAGAAAACACTTTCAATCTTCCTAGTGACTTCTTGAGAGAAAAGTTGCATTGGCAAGGGAAAATCTGCCGAGCCACGGGGATTGGAAAGATATGTGATGAAATGGATAGATCTATCAAAGTTGTCATGGTATATAGGGAAGACAAGCTCCAAGTCTTGAGCAAAAAGAGACTTTTGAGGGGATCCCGCTTTTTTCTAGATGAGGATTTAACAATAAAACAACAAGAGGAGAGAAGGGTAGAATTGGCTAAAATTGGGACATCAAGGGATGAAGGAAAAAGGGAGTGGTTATACAATGGAAAAGCGATCATCGCAAATATAAGATCCCACGGTAAGTTTAAGCAACAAAATGACAGCAAAGAGAGTGCATATCTCTAGGTTCACAAGAAATGGAGGTCAACAAACGATAACAAAAAGGGGCAAAGACTCAACTTTGAGTTTTTTGCACCAAAGTAAATAGCAATCAGGGACCCCCCAAGCATACTTAAATTTAGTGTGCTACAATTGTAGAGGTTACCCTCGGAGGAGGGGCCCTGGACCAAGGCCTATTGCGGAAGAACGAGACATAATTTGTCTTATTGAAATACATGAACAAGAAGGCTGCAAAACTCCCAGTTTTGAAGGTTACACAAAGTTTGTGGTTTGGAACAAAGTAGTGAGCAATGGCAAAGGGTATGGTGGCATAATGGTTTTAGTGAAAAAAGTTGAAGGACACACAATTCAATTGGTAAGAGAAGACACAAATAAACAATACATTTGGGTCAAAATTTCAGAAAATGGGAATCACATAAACATTGTAGCGTGTTATTTTGCTCCCCAAATCTCCAAAACCTACAAAAGAAATGGTTTGGATAGCAAAGATCCATATGTAGCCTAAAAAAAGATATCTCAGTGTATTCCCAACAAGGTGAAGTTCTTATTTTGGGAGACTTCAATGCTAGGACAGCAAATGGTCAGGCTAATATTTTATGCAGCAAGGAGGATCATAATCCTATCTGGGCGAGATGTTCAGAAGACAATAAGGACATCAATCATTATGGTGAAGAATTGCTTACTTTGTGTGGCACCTTTGATCTAATCATTTGTAATGGCATGGACAGATGGAAGAAATCCCGCACTTTTACTTGCAATACATACAACAGGGCAAGTGTTGTTGACTATGCAATTTGCTCTAAAAGCGTGCTGGAAAAGATAAGAGGAGGTCACAATTGGTGAGCACTTGTGAGAGTTAAAATCTGATCATAGACCTATGTATGTAAGACTTGCATGGCCGATAAAAAGTCAGTAATTGAAAAAAATGCAACCCCCACAACAACGAATTACAAAGGGTAGAGTTCTTTTAAATCAAGAAAACCATAACAACTTCAAGGTAGCACTAGAGCAATTATGTGAAAAGGGGACAACTAGCTCACAATCCCTCAACAATCATGAGTTAAACACTATGATCCAAGGAGCGCTTGAGAAGTGCAAAAGGGCAAAGAACAAGAAGTTGGCAAAAAATTATCTTCCAATAAATATTTGGTTTGATGACGATTGTAAAATTGTAAGGAAATCTCTGAAAAAGCCAAGCAAGGAGAAGATGAGCATAGAGTGTTACAAACAAATCATAAAAGCAAAAAAATAGAGTTTATGAGCACAAGGCGGCAAGAGTTAATCTACCTAGGTAAGAATAATCCTAAGTTTTTTTGGAAGGAACTTCAGCCAAAGAAGAAGCAAATAGAGAATAACATCACCACTAGTCAATAGTTTGATTATGCAAAACAACTGTATGAGCAGGAAATAGAGATTGAGCCTCCTCCCGTGATCAGCGCAACACCTAAGCTTTTCACTATACAAGAGGTCAAGGTTGGTATAGGGAAATTGGGGGCTAGAAAAGCTAAGGACTTGGTTAAACTTTAGGTAGAATACCTTAAGTGGGGGGTGGAGATTCTTGCACCCCATATTACAAGAATTTTTAACAACATTAGTCAGCATGACTTCCCTAGAGATTGGATCACTAGCCTAGTGATTCCTCTTTTTAAGAGTGGAGACATTAACAATCCCTCCAACTATAGAACTATCACGATCAATCCATTGTTTGCAGAGTTGTTTGGTAGCATGGTTGAGAGAAGAATCAGTGAGTGGGCAGAGGAGAAGGGTAAGAAGGCACAAGGGCAAGCAGGCTTTAGATCTAAGCACTCTACTTTAGATCATGGAGTTACTTTGAGACACATCATTAAAAAAAAATGGGATCAAAAGGAAGAGGCTTATTATTGTTTTGTTGAATTTAAAAAGGCTTTTGGCACAGTTCCTAGAGATAAGTTATGGTGTAGAATGAAGGGACTTGGCATTCCAGAACATCTTAGAGCGGCTGTCTACAGACTCTATGAAGAGGTTCAAGTTAAAATTAGAACTTCAACAGCCATCTCTAAAATTTTTAGGAGTGACATTGGAGTTAAGCAAGGATGCCCTTTATCACCCACTCTTTTTGGCTTATACATTGACAAACTTGAAGAATGGTTAAATTTACAAGGTGGGGATGGTGTTCACCTAGGGGAATATGTGATAAGGATCCTTTTATATGTTGATGACCTTATTCTGATTGCTAAGTCCCCTCATGGATTGCAAGAGCACCTTAATGCCCTTGAGCTTTTCTGCAGAGATGTTGGTATGCAAGTCAATACCAGTAAGACCAAAATCATGATTTTCTCCAACAAAAAGAAAAAGATCCAGCACACATTCATCTTTGAGGGAAATAGTCTTGAAGAGGTAAATGAATACAAGTACCTTGGGTTTGACTTTAATAATAGGCTTAGCTAGGAGACTTAAAAAAAGAAAAGAACTTTACGAGGTTAGAAAGCATGGTATGCCCTTCAAAATAGATGTAGAGAAGCTAAATTATGGGATTGGAAAACTATTCAAACTCTTTTTGGACTATTGGTAATCATGATGCTGCTTTATGGGTGTGAGCTTTGGGCTAGTAGCGTGTTAAAGTTCAAGTGGAAGCAAATAGAGAGAATTCAAAAACACATGATCACCAACAAGTTTAGGTTAAAAGTTTCAACTCCATATGAGATCTGTTAGCTGAAATAGGGACTGTTCCAATGGAAGCCATGGCAATGGTGTGTCTCCTAAGATATCTCAAAAGAATTGAGAATTTGGAAACAAGTAGGTGGCCTAAAGTAGTTTTCAGTGAGGTGCCCAACAAAAGAAATAAGTCTTGGATGAAGCAAAATAACAAGTGGATGATGAAGTGGAATATCTATTTGAACACTTGTCCTACTGATATCAAAGATATAAAAGCTTTTGTCATAGATAAATTCCACAAGTCTATATGGGGTGGTATGCTATGGAGAAATAAGAATTATTACCTTGAGGTGTTCAACTCCACATGTGATCATCAACAAAAGGCTTACATTGGGGCAAATATCCCTTGGAGAGCTAAGACTTTGATTGCTCAGCTTAGAACTAATTCCCATCAACTTCGATGTGAAATGAGAAGGTGGAAAAGGCTTAAAGAAACTTGGGAAGAGAGAGTATGTGAATTCTATAATGCAAGGGTAGTTGAATCAGAAAAATACTTTATTTTAGATTGCGACGCTTACATGGACATCAGGGCAAATTATGTGGACTTCCTAACAACAACTTCTTGGCATGGTATGTTTATAGAGGGGTCTTTGGAGAAAGTTAGAGAGCTCATTCTTTCTTTGAATAAAAGAAGAAATACAAGGCAAAAGCAAATTTGACTGCACTGGTTGTCTCATAGGCTATTTATTTAGCCTCGTGGACGTTAACTTTTTCTTCTTCATTAATAAATTTTATGAGCCTTTTTCAATTTACTAATAGTTCTATAAATTTTTGGTGAAATGTTTTTGAAAAATTATAGTAATTATATTTAAATAAAATATCTAGATTTTTTTTTTAAAGAAGATTTATTTTAATTATGATGTGGAATTGTTTCAATCTCTTAGATCACTCTTATATTTAAAATAGGAGTCCCAACCCCTTCCCAATGGACATTATAAGGGAAGCCATAATCTAAAACCAAGGTCACATGTAAAGTTCTAAGGACCAAATAACTAGCAATGGTCCCATTTTAAGGTCGTATGAGTACATCAAAAGGACAAGTTGAATAGTAATCATTCTGCAAAATTAATTTTTTTTAAAAATATCACGTTTACTTTATGAATAACGAGTAACATTTGAAGGGCTCCCTAATTAATAGAATTAGAGGTAGTGCATATACTTCCATATTTTAAATGCTTATAAATGAAAATATTCAAAACTAAGCCCCTTCCATGGAAGTGCATCTTAAGAGAAGCCATGATTTAAAACCAAGGTCACGTCCAAAATTCTAAGAACCAGATAACTAGCAATGGTCCCATTTTAAAGTTCTTATGAGTACACCGAAAAAGTAAGTTGAATAGTAATCATTCCACATAGTTAAATTTAAAAAAAAATCGTGTTTACTTTATGAATGACAAGTAGTAAAGGGCTCCCTAACAAATAGAATTAGAGGTAGTGTGTATCCTTCAAGATTTTACATGCTTATAAATGAAGATATTCATATCCTAGTGTTTTGATTTTAAAACCAAATTGTATACCTATAAACAACAACATGAAAAGGGAGTGATGGGTTTAATTAATTGTATTATACATATATATTTGGTCATGATTTGTATAAATTCACTCAGGGATCGATACATTATGACTGTCAAAATATATTACAAATATACAATGGTTATGTTTTACTAACCAAATTAATTGTAAAACAAAATGAAATGAATGATGTTGTAATACGATGTTTGTAAGAAGTGTATGTTAAGGAGCGCAAAATGAAAGACATAAGAAAAGCGATTAACATAGAAAATACATAAAGTGAACAAAGGTAAGTGTCAATTTTCAATCGTAGACTTACATATCCAACTTCAAGCATATTATAGATGGAAGACTTGTGACATACTACAATGAGTAATAAAATGATTAGTGATATGTATGACTATAATGAGTGATTAATATTTAAAAGACTTGGCATAAATCCAAGGGAGCTACAAACGAAAAAAAATGATGACCATTCAAATATGAAGTCAGCTATTAATGCATACTTTTATATGTGTGGATAGTTCAAAATGGTGCCATGTACTTAAATATATGACTTTTATGTGATTGGTAATTGATGTGAATATTTACTATGATATCTAGATTCGTATGTGCCTAACACATGAATGTGCCACGATCCCTAATAGGATGAATTACAATCAATTAAAAAGCAAGCATCATTCTAAAAATTATACTTGGATTAATTAATCTTGAATGCAATGAGGAACAATATCAATAGGGTGAGCATAGAGACAGTAGCAGTTGCAAAAAAAGGTGGTTCAGGGGCAGATGGAGTGATTCGTCACCTTCTTGAGGGTTTGTAGGAAGGGAAATTTGCATCCCCTGATCTAAACACTTTCTTGTTGGGAAGATGCAAAAAAATAGGGAAGGTAATGTGGGTGGAGCTTAGCAAGTTTTTTCCAACAAAACCCTCGATCACAACGACTCTTCGGTGGAGCAACTTACCCTAGGGCTCGGGGTTATTCTATGGATTTATTTGTTACGACTTTGATGGGGTCTTTGATCTTCAAAGAATGCAAAAATGCTCTTAATCCCTTTCATGAATGTGGTGTTTTTTGCAAAAAATAAATCTCTCTTTCTTTCCCCTCTCTATCTAGTTTTGGTGGATAGGTGAGTGGTTTGCTAGCCCCTATCAATTCCTACCTCTTCTAAAAGGTTTTTTGGGGATGACATTGATTCTCAAGGCTTTATGTGTTTCTTCTAGTAAGAAAATTATGGGTTAAAATTGAATTCAGAGACAGTGGTGCTTTCATCAAGGGAGGAGCCACTTCTATTGTCTCTCTCCTTGAGTGGCACGATGGTTAGCCTTTCCAATATCCCTCAACTTTGTTTCTTAATGATTAGTGGATAGATTATATTTATGAGGATATTGGCAAAAGATCTCTGATTTTTCATTGCATGGGAGTCCACCCACATATGTAAAAGATCTCTTTGTGGATGAAATCCAGTTGGAGCAGTATTCCAAATCTCTCACTTTTGTGGCTGAAGAGGGGTTTGTTGTGGTTCAGTTCAGATCTATGGCAGACAAGGACTTTGTTTAGAATAGTGGCCCCTAGTTCCTTGGTAGAGCAAGAGTGTTTATGGTCCCTTGGTCACCCTTCTTTGACCATATGACTAATGTGATTTCTAAGATTCCTATGTGGGTTCAGTTGTATAACCTCCCATTGGTTATGAGAGACTCTAGGATGATCAAGCAGTTGCTAGAAAAGGTGGGGGACTTCATCAAAATTGATAGAGAAGAGTGGGTTATCCATAACAATTTTGTAAGAGCTTGTGTTTTGGTGGATGTCATTAAGCCTCTTTCTCATAGAATCATAATTTCTTCTTTTCAAGGTACTTGGTCTCGATCTATTAATTTTGAGGGGTTGCCTTTCATATGCTTTCGTTACAATCAATTGGGGCACAAGATTGTAGATTGTTCTATAAATTTTTTTGGGGGATATTTCAAATGCAATCTTCAGAGATGGATAAAAAAAGGCATTTGCAATATTACAGTTATGGCACAGGAAAACAAGGGCTTCACCAATTAGATAAAGAGTAACAAGTCAAATTGTGATGATCCCCTTCATGAGGCCTCAAAGCTTGGCTCTTTAAGAGAGGCATGGCCTAGGGTTCTTTCGACAATGGGCATTGACAAATCTAGAACTATTGGGGCATCTTGGGTTTTGAATCTAGATTCCCTTAGGGATATAAAGGAGGCTTCATCATCAAAGCATCAAAGCAAGGATTTGTTCAAATATTTTGATGCAACTTGTTTTTAGTCAGAGGAGGAAGAACTATCATCTAAAAAAGTTTTCACTGTCTCTCAACCCACTTGTTTGTTGTCTAAAGCAAATTGTGGATCTTCAAGGCATAGAGGAAGAAGAACGAAAGAAGAGAGGTTGAAAATAGATGCTTTGAATTCAATTGAAGTTGGGTCGTAGTGGACTATGGAAGACCTATTGTCTTATCAAAGGAAGAGATTGTTTATCTTTATAGGCAAGCCTTCATCTATTGTTGGAGGCATAGTTTTTTGGGTTGTAGGTTTTTTAGGTTAGATTTTTTTCTCATTATTTTTTCTTGTCTTTGTTTTTGTTTAAGTGTTGGTTCGCTTTGGTTTTTTGTTTCACTCTTTTGTGGTTGCTTGTTTTGTCTTTGTACTTTTAATGGCTAGTGTGGGTCATTGGTTTTATTTTAGTGTTTTTTGGGGACCAGCCCCCCTATGCTTCCTAGCTCTAGTTGTAGTTTCGGTGAAAAGTGATTATCTATAAAAAAAAATTGATGTGAATATTTTAAAAAATTAATAAATAAACAAATATTCAAATATTAAAGACATTAATAGGCTTGATGGAGTAATAAGTTGGGGCATTTTTTATGGAGAGACCAAAGTTCTAATGTTATAAGCAAGCCTTGCCTCGGATTATTTAATTTGAACCATTGAACAGTTCTACAATATATATATATATGTGTGTGTGTGTGCGCGCGCGCGCATGCATTAAAACTAAAATAAAATAATGTTATTCTTGATAATAATAATAATAATAATAATAATAATAAGAATATAAACTTATAAATAGACTTATTACCTTGATTAATGAAGGGCAAGAAGAGAGGTGTTTCCACTAAGTGTTGCCAAGGGTTTGAAGTTAATCTCCGTATACATTGAACACCTTTCTCAATGTTACCACGTTGCCTTTCATTATGGTTTTATCTATATTTCCTTCCATCATAGGAACGAATAAGGCCTCAAAAGTAGTGGCAATATTGAATGATTGAAATTCCAAAAATTCCAACTGAGACTGTTGCTCCACTAAATCTTGTTCGCATAGTGTACTCCTCGATAGATTGTTTCCATTTTCGTTGTATCGATAAAAAATTACATGAAATGGTGAAGTGAGTAATTTGGTTTTGAATAAGGTGAGATTATCATTCTCAATGGCGGGCAGATGTCTGGATGGCTACATTCAAAGTGAAATCAAGAAAAAATGCATTGCATGTCAAGAGGATGGTCGAATAATTGGAATTATCACAACTCTTTTTAAGTGTTCGCTATTATTTTCAACTAATGCATTATTTTTATTTGGTATATTTACCTACATTTTATACCAAACATCACTAGAGCTTTCGGGGTATTTTAAAAAAAAGGTATATGTTCCATTATGGTTATAAGTTAGGGATTTAGATTATTTCTTGGTTAATGGATTAATTGTGTTCAAACATATTTTTTTGTGGTTGTTTTGTTCAATGGGAGCAATATGATTATATTTGATTTTTTTAATAATAAAATACAATCAAATGTTTTCGCAGATTGTATTAAATACTTATAATATACTGTGTAATCCATTTTACTGTGAGGTCATGAAGGAAACTCTAATTCAAGATAACTAACTAGTTTTTGAATACATGTATTCATATGATACGCAATAGTTATTCCTCACTGAGCATATCTTGTCAGTGCATTTAGAGTTGACTTCTAGCATGGTTGTGTACCCTCGAATGCCCAATTAACACCCAATGCTCCTTCATTAACCACCTTCCATTATTATTTTTCCATTGGGGAACACAATCATCAAGAAAGTGTGGACTGCCCTCCCATCAACAAAAAACATGTGAACAATTCTCATTATAAAAAATTATTTTTTGTAAATAGTTCATTATTTAAAATTATGTGCCATATCCCCACTGATAAGACTTTATTTTACGCCATAATAAGTCCCAAGAGACATAAGGATTGTATTAAGGATGTTATTTGGTGTTTGTCATATGATTGATTCAGTACTACATTTAACTGTGATTGTATGTTGAGACATTAAATTATATTTACTTTAGTATTTTATTTTGATGCATTGTTATATTTATCATTGTTTTCATGTACTAAGGAATATTTAAAAACTATTATTTTTTTGGTGGTTATCATTATGCAGCTAGTTTTACATTTATATTTATTGGACCACGTACTTTTGATGTTATGTGGATGTTTTATAGGTGCCTGGATTGGCCATTGGAAAACATGGTGGAAAGGGTAAGGTAAACCATGACAAGAGAGAGAAAATTAGAAACCCTAGTTGACCCCTTATATGTCATTTGTTGCATGCATGTATTAAAGAGTCATTTAATTTTTCTTGTTCCATGTAATGATTATTCTCACTTTAATTGAGTCTCATGCTTATGCAATTGGCTGTAATTGATACACTTATAGTACTAAGATCAATAAAATGTGCTAAGCTTAAGTGTTGTGACAACTAATCATCATTATTAACCCAGTTAACACAAATTTTGTTTTATATTGCATTTCAAAATTTTTGAGTTGAAACTTAAATTTCAGCTGATAGATCAAGGTTGTTGTTAAAGTTAAGCCAAACAAAAGACCAAATCCACCATGCACCACCTTGTGATCTAATCTTTTATAGTAATTGGTCTAGTGACTAAAGTCACAAATCAAGGTTGTTGTAGTAAAAAAGGGGCTTGAGGGTCATAAACTAAACAAAATAAATAATATTTAAGACTATCCAAGGTGTAAAAAACATGAGGAAAGAGGGGAGGCATAAAATCCACACCCTAAAGTTATGAAACCACTTAAATGTAATAGTGAATAAGTTGATAAGTGGAAAGGGATGGCTAGGAAAATACCCTAACCTCAAGTCATTGTATTATCTAAACCCACAAGGGTTAAGGAAGTCAGTGCCAAATTTAGGTTTTATTTTTATAGATCCATCATTTGGCATAATGGTAGATAAAGTTTGCTTGGCTGACATGGAAATAGGAAAATGAGTGAATTTTATTTGGTTTTACTGCTAATTACCATCATATGTAAACTATGCAAAGTTTATTAATATGTTTTGACATGGTTTGGGTCATGCAAGGGAATTTTTGAGGTAGTTAAAACACCATGCATAACCTTAAAATATTACCTATTTTTAGTTGATAATGGCAAACATGCATTTACGCAATCTCTGAGGTCTGGTATATTTTAGCACTTGGGAAAGAATAAAAAAGAAGAGAAGAGGGATATGATAGGGACACATAGTGCATAGTGTTGGGATTGGAAGAAAGGAAGAAGAGGTAATAATGGGAACATGATCGAATCCAACATTGAAAGCTACCACACTTGTTAAGTAAGTAGTGTGAAAACCTTAAAACGAGTCAAGGGTTTCTAGTTCATTGTTATTGTTCTAAATAGTAATATTGTTTTCTTTCAAAACCAGGAGAGGATTGCATTTTTTGTGTGATTATATGGCTTTATTGTGTTTGGGTTTTAATTATGATAAATACACTTGTTTTCTTTACAAACCATGTACTAGTATAATGTTTGTACGAGGTTAATTAAATTTGGTTATTGACCAACATATAGACAACTAAACCTTGTAAAGGAAATAAAAATACATAGTTGGCTAAGTCTACAAGGCCAACATGAATATTAGGTTAAACCCTAATCATCTAAATAAATAAATGTGGAACCTTAAAGGGTATTAGGCAACAATAAGAAAAGTATCTACATGGTTATTACACCTTGGGAAAATATAGAGGCCCACCTAAGTATAGAAGGTGGAGGTAAACATGTAGGCCTGGTGGAGGTAAACATGTATGCCTGGTGGAGGATTAAAATATATTCCCATGTAGTAAACATGACATTTTGTATGTTAAGATTGAAGTCAATCTTGGATTAAAGCAAGAAGTTTAAAACCACAAGGTAGTCAAGGATAAACCATTATTATAAGGAGTTTAGGGAAAACCCTAAATGTTAAATCGTGAGGGTTTATTAAAGTTTATATACAACTTATTCTTTAAGTCTTTGAGTTCACTATAAGACCTACAGTGGCAAGGAAGACAAGTCCATGTTAAAGGTTGGTAAAAAATTGGTTAATGTTCGGAATGAATAAGGAAGAAGATAAAAATGTTGCAAACAACCTACTATAAAATTAATGACCTAACCCGGTACAGAATGTGAACCCACTAGACAAAACTATGAACTCTCGAGGATACATACAAATTCATAATAAATTCATGGGTAAGAGCAACTCGAGTTGAAAACAACCATGTCACATTGTTGTTTTAACAATCCTCATACTAAGGTTAAATAAATGAGATGGTAAGGTTAATCAAATAGTTGTAAGTAATAAATAATTCTTGCATGTATCTTGAAAGATCTAGTAAAATTATATACACCCAAGAGTCTCTCTCTCTCTCTCTATATATATATATATATATTCATTTTTTATGTTTCATGTTGTGAAATGTTTCCCACACTCAAGCTAAAGATTGGGTTGGGCAGGGCCAAAACTTATCTACTAATGGATGGGATTATCTTGGCCAATATGTGTTTTGATTATTTGAAAAATATCTTCAAAGGAATTAGAATTCTTTGGATAGAGTTTCATACCAATTAATTGTCTTTTAATTGAGATGTATAAGCCTATGTTGTTTATTTAGTTATGATAATGTAATGGTTGTAAATAAAACATGGTAGTTATTTTACAACAATACTTAAAGAGATTTATATGGTAGTTCAATACAGTTGAAATTGTAAAATGTGTTTACTTATTAGAAAAAAATGATAAACTTATCAACATATGATTTCTATTTGTTTATGAACCTAATAACTGAGTTAGTCATTCCTTATTAGTTGGTATGAATGTCATGGACACTTCTAGAATAAAATTATGTGTATTCAAAAGAGAATGCATTTTGCTTATTTAATTCAATGCAATTCATTTCTATAATTTTATTAGATCTTGTTATAATCCTTATGTAAATAAGTTGTAAGGCTAAAATTTTACCCATTTAGCTAGTCATGCCTATTGTCAATGATGTTATCACGGTAAGTTTAAAGTTACATTTTGATAATGATGTCAGTATTATTGTCTTACTAGATTAATGTATTGACGACACTTTGTGTGGTATTCCATTTGTATGCTTAGGATAAATTATTATTATGAACAAGATCCTTATCCATTGGAATAAAATGTTACAACTTGTTTGTTTGAGATGTTATGATACTCTTGTTGTATTGTTTGAATAAAATAGGGTTGGGAGTCGTGACGATCCATCATTTATCGACCTGCATACTCAATTTATAAATGAGAGTAACCTTTGTTTCATGTCATTATTGACAATTTTATATTTTCATGAAGAATTGTGTACATCTATAGGCATCTACAAACCTTGTAGTTCTGTTAGATATATTTAAGCCAAAAATGTTAAGAAATCAGGGGGTTTGTTATTTTTGATATTCTACGTGTTCTTTCTCATATGACTATGACTATCATTAATGAAGTTATTACTAAAGGTTAAAATTTTATTTGATAGATCCTTATAAGGTTATTTAAAATACATATTCTTATGATACAATTGATCTCACTTTATGCCCAATATATTGTATCAAAGTCTTAAATTAATAATACAATATTGATGTTGTACGTATTTTTACTTAAGTTATTAAGTACATGGTAAGAAAATAAGGTACAAATATATTATTGTTGTTTGGTTTACATTGGAAACTTATTGCTCAAATTGTTAATTCACATGTGTATTTTATTAGGAATTTGTGTTTGAATCATGTTGTTTGATATCAATGAACATAAGGAAGAATTAGATAAGTGAAAGTCAATGTTTTCTATGGATAAGTTGACTTGTTCTTATTGAAGTACAAATATGCAAAAAAAATAGGTCGAGTGTGTTAAAACCTAAAATCAATGAGTTGTGAGGGAATGGTTTGTTGGGATATTGAACTTATGTCTTGAAATATTATACTGTGAACTTGTTATATTTAAGTTTAACTTACTTTTGATGAAAGTTTTATAAAGGACCAAGTATTGTCCTAGGTGGCAAGGCTAAGGTGTTTTTGGTCACATAAATTAACATTTATTACTAAAACAATTCAATCGTGACCATACTTATTACACATTTAGCTCATGCCCAAATCCATAGCTCTAAGCCACTATTCCTCTATCTTTATACAAATGACCCTTACACTTGAGCAACTATGATATAGAACATTCTTGTTCTCCACTCAAAGCAACCTAAACTCATTATTAGACTGATCCAAACTTCTTGTTTAGTTATTTTTAATCCTCAAACATGACCACTTGTTCAATATTATCCCACTCACTAGTAGTGTTTGAATCCATGGATCATATCCTCCTACCAAATAATAGTTATTTACTCAAATTCAAATTCACCAAACAGGTCATCCCACATGCTTCATAATCCCCATTTGAGGAATTTCCAAAGGGATCACTATAAATCCATATTTTCTAACCATTGTTCACTTGAGGATCAAATGATTGAAAAACACCCAAATATCTAACTGCACATTGAGAGGAAAACACCTATTCTTACCAATTCTAATTACACATAACCTTAGTAACCTTGATCTAAGTCTAAATACACTTCCAAGGTCACAAGTCGCTATTAAATCACTTAATCACAATAGAATTGCACCATCATCTAACATTACACCCATATTTCACACATACCACCATAGCATGGGAGAACTACATAGAGTTTGATCCTTCTTCAGAGTATTGGTATGTAGACAATGCTTAACATAAGGGGTGTTGAGGTCAAGCACTAATTCAAATATAAACCTTATTTTTCCATTTATTTTGTTTATTTTTTGTGGTGTATTGAGTTAGTGTTCCAAGTGAAAAAGAAGACATACATCAGCAATCATAATAAATTACATGTATTTGATCACACACATAGGACTAATAGATGAAGGTGCATTGATCCAGCTTCATAAATAGATCAAAAACCCTACCAGATGGTGATGTTCCCTACAAACACCAGTGTAAGTCAACCTCATCTAGTTAGTGTGTCCTTACCCTAGGTAAATGTAAAGCCCTATTCCTAATTCACAATAGTCTCACACAATCATATAGTCAATTTCATAGTTGCACTTTGTTGTCATTAAATTTTACATTTCAATATAACACCCATAATTAAACTTGTACAAGAGATTAGAGGTGTTATGAAGATAGGGATAATAAAATTCTCTAGCCTAAAGATGTTGACTTTGCAGCCTAATAGACAAGGCATATATCACATGTAAATTAAAACTCTGAAATCTTTCAATTATAGCATTGTCATGTTCATCAAGATGAAAAGGTGGAATCGACATCAATGGATTGTTAGTTATGTCTAATTTAGCAATAAAGTGTGTTGGTGTAGGATATTTATTATTGCATTTATTTATTAAATGGAATATCCCTACACATTTAGCTCTAGCTTACTTAGCTGTAATAAAGATGTTAAGTGGGTGAGAGGGTGAGTTCCACCTAGAGTTCAACTGAGTGCCACTATGAATTCTCCTATGAGTTCCACAATTAGTTACACTGATTCCTACCATGAGTTATCCTATGATTTCACTCCCCCTACTCCTATATATTCCTCTTCACTAGGCTATTCTAATAAAACAAGCAATCAGTAAACAAGGCAATTTAATACAATAGATAATTATTGCACATCGTCTTGCATATTTTTTAATAAAAGCAAGGTCATTATTATTTAGAAGTCTCATGTGCTCACTCTAACATAAGATCACCTATTGGCCAATTTTGACATGATATCAAAGCTCTAAGTTCTGGTGATGAGCATTGCAGAATTGGCCAATAGGGGATCTTCTAGTAGAGTGAGCACATGAGAATTTTGAATGATAATGACCCTATTTGTATTTAGAAACATGCAAGAAGATGTGTAGAAATTTGTTATATTAAACTACTTTGATTACCAATAGTTTTATATATTACAATATCCTGGTGAAGAAGAATATATAGAACAAACATGGGGAGTAAACTCATAGGATAACTCATAGTGGAATTCATAGGAGATCTCATAATAGCACTCAGTGAACTCCAGTGTAACTCTAAGTGGAACTCAACCTCTCACCCACTTAACCTCTTTATTACACCTAAGTAAGTTGAAGCTAAATGTGTAGGGATAATCCATTTAATAAATAAATAGAGTAATAAATATCCTACACCAACACCCCCCCTTAAGTGGAGCTTCGGTAGGTGGAAAAGAAAAAATGGGTCCCAGAAATAATGCCTAATGAGGTATCCACGTATAATGCAACTCTCAAAAAGTGGGAAAAAACTCCCCCCCACAAAAAAAAAAAGAAAAAAGAAAAAAGAGAGAGAAACAAAAAGGAGAAGGTAGGACTAAAAAGCCCACTTGAACGCCCCCCTTTAAGCATAACTTAGGTGGGATAGATAATTGGGCCCAGATAATAAGGCCTGATGAGGTACCCAAGTACATAGCAATGATCCCAATATCTTATAAAAATGTAATAGATGTGTGCCTCCACAAAGAAGAGAGAGAAGGTAAGTGCAGAATGTCACATGGCAAATGTTTTAGTATATTCCTCTATAACAAATGTTGTCTCTTCCTTTTGAAATAAAGAAACCCGAAGATGTCAAACTGCTAAATTCCCACTCAAGTAGAATGCAAATAGGAATCCTGATGTAAATCTTAGAAAAATGCTCAAAAGTCTTCTTGCTAGTGCTCAAATATGTCAAAGTCTGACTAGGAATCACAAGCCTAACTGTTAAAGATGGCAATAAGGAAGCATATAATTAAGGGAATAGAACATGAGGGTTTATAAGTACCCTCATTACATCCAGAAAAGAAGAGTGTCTTGGAACATTCACTAAAGGAATGCCCATGGGAAGAAGAGAGCAAGGTTCAACAACCGTCAAAATTGAAGATTGGTTTGCAAATAAAGCACTCAAATTTGTAAGATGATTGTCCAAAATAACATGAGTTGTTGATACTCTCAATGTGTATACTCTCACTGGAATCAATAAAGTCTTTTGAAATGTAAGTTTGTGAAGGTTTTGAATGAGAAATAATTTGCATAGGAACGGATGTAGAATCTGCAATGAGACAACTAAGGTCTAGCAAAATCTCATCCTGTAGTAGGGGCTTGACAAAAGGAAGAGCACTGTTCATGATATATGTATCATCACAATAAAAAAAATTAGGAGGGGAGAGTACAATAGTCTCATAAGAGACAATAGGAAGAAGAGGAGGAGGTGTGACACAAATCACAATAGGATCCCCAAAAAGACTCTAAAAAGTGATCCAAATAGTAAAGGGACACTCTGTGTTCTCCACAAGGTGGTGTATATCCCATGAAAAGTGACCATCAACACACTCACAAGAGTTGGCCCAATCATCATATTGACCTAGGTCAATAGGAATAGGAATCTATCCATATAAAAATGGAATAAGGTCTTGATCCATGAGTGAACATTCCATGTACACTTGTCATGAAACATAATTGGTCTTCCTAAGAAGGACCGTTGGTGTAAACTCAACATTCCTCCTCTAGAGTCTCTCAAATGGAGTTGCCACGACTAAGAGAAGACACTAAGAAAGTGCAAGATTACATAAGATACTCTATAATAATGCTCAAATATTACACACTTGTGAATGGGATGTTGAACATAATCAAGAATGTGTCCAAGTGAGCAATAAGTACAAGAATCAATAAAAATAGTGCACACTTAGAATAGGGATGTTAGGCACAACTGAAAAAACATCTATGTGTGATCAATCAATGCACGAGATAATAGGATCCATACACAAGTAACCCCTAAAATATGACACTTTATAACATTAGTGCATTTTACAATAAAATATAACCAATTGACAGGAAATTAAAAAGCATGAACTTTTGCAAAAGATGGGCTCAATTTTGAGCTACTGATCAAAATTTATTATGCAATCAATTTTCCATCATTAAGGACCTATTTAATAAATTTTGCATGAAAAGTTTAAATGTTTGAAGGGTTTAAACTCAAAACATGCCTTGTAACCACTCGTTGAAACTGAAATAGAACATCGGACCTCCTCACAACAACTAAAGTCAAGAAATAATCTATGCATACACCCTTATGTGCTCTTTATAAGAAAAGGCTTATATTGAAGGTGTTTTAATTAAAAAATTAAAGCTATTTTATAAATATTAAAACATGTTTTTAATATTTTAATGACTTAGACATGAAAAAACAACCATTTAAAAATATTTAAAATAACATGTTTTCCAAAAGGATTTCAGGGCAAAATTTTAGGTTTTTATTTGCTTAGCTATTGAAAAAAGAGGAGGAGATGGGCATCGCCATGAGGAAGAGCCCATCATGCAAGACAAACATGTTGGACCAAAAGCATCACCATTGTAGTTGTGCATTATTTTTAGGTTGATTCCTCCAATTTGTCAACAACGTTAATACATAATCAACTAGATCTTAGTAAGGTGGGTGACACCATTATACATGCACAGTGTAGTCATATAAAATGCAAAAATTGATAACTTGAGTGTGGCTAAGACACCCAACCCATAGGTCCCTCTTGCTTGCTCTCATAACCCTCACCAACATAAATCACTGATTCTCAGTCATCCGTAGCCTTCCAGACTTGATCCCAGCTGAGCCAGACCCCTTTTTCCATGACTATTCCATCCCCCCAAGTTGCATCTACTCAGGATAGTAGCACCACACTTGGACTATAACACCGGTGCCACTCTTGTCTACTTTTGGTGCTCTTGTCCAAGTGTAATTTTAGCCCCAATGAGCAATTCTTTTTGGTTCCCCATCCTCATCTTTGTCAGCCTAACGCGAGTTCATTCAACCCATGACTAATAGATCCCTATAAAAGCCTATTCAAAAATCATTTGGAAAGGGTTGGTAAATATCACTAAGCAAACAAGAATATAAGCAAGACTACTCAAGCTATATTCCCTGTTATCTGCATACAACTAACCAATACACTAACAAGCTTATTCAAATCCTTACACCAGTCCTTAGCCACCTCAAGTACATCTAGTTTAACAATTTTGAATCTTCATACACTCAATTGCACAAAACACATCAAATGGGAGAACCACATATGGCTTGATCCCTCTTCAGAGTATTGGTATATAGACAGCATGCCCACACAAGGGGTGTGGATACACATTTAGTGAATCTTACACACACCAAGCCCCTCTCTTTCTGAAAACTAGTCAAATCACAATGGAATATAGGGTTTGAAGATAAAATCTACTCTGAAAGGAGTTGTATAAACTTCTACCTATTGAAACTTCATGGATAGGGTCACATAAATCTGGCAAATAAAACCCAAAAAGCTCAAATCCTTAGGACAATAGTGGCAGAGGTGGACTAAAATGCTCATGCCACTCCTATCCACTTTTATCGCTCTTGTCTAATCATAAAAGGAAGGTTATATCTCATTTTACGATAATGTCCCAGTCTTGCATAGTGAATCTCAGACCCTATCTTAGTCGTATCAATCAGTTTCTAGCTAAGTCTTATTTTCCCCCTCTTATTACTATTTTTAGAAAGGTCAAAATTACAATTTAATTAACACAAATTAGTAGCCTAATTATTTCATATTTATTTACTGATTTTACTACTCAGACCCTTTAACTAAAATAGGAATAATACACCAATATTCCCAAAATTGTTAAATCATTTGGTGAACCCAACTTACTTCGTTTGCTCATAAAAACCCTAGGGTTAATTTCCTACTAATTTTTCCTATATGTTTTGATTTTTTACCTGCATAATAAAATAATAAATTAGCATTAAATTTTAAAATTTCATATTAAATTTTAAAATTTGATAATAATTTTAAAATAATTTTCTTTCAAACCCTAGTTGCCCATACTAGGTCTCAGTATTTTTCCAGCAATTTTCTAAGAATTTTATGATTTTTTACTAGCATATTAAAATCATAAATTCAATTCAGATTTCAAATTTCAATACTAATTTACAAAAATATTTATTTTTAAAAAACCCTAGTTACATCTACTAGGTCCTGTTAACTCACAAATTTTCCAATAATTTTTTGATTTTTTACTCACGTATTTCTCTCAAAAATTCACTTTAAATTTCAAATTTTTATAATAAATCTGAAAATAATCATATTTCAAACCCTAGTTCATTGCTTCTTTTGGTATCACCTTACATGTTTGTGAGCTTCGTATCCTTTTTATGTAATTTCCAGTTCATTATGTTTAGGACTTCACATTTCCTATATTTAGTACTTTCCTTCTCCAACACTTTACCTATTATAAATTATTGTAAAAATTTCAATCAAATTTTAAATTGTTTTCCTACCTCAACAATGGCCCAATACATCACTTTTGATGAAACTGATAAAAGGGAATTTCAAGAACTATTAACTAAACACCCTGACATGTCAAATGACATGCTCAAAATACTACAAGAAGAAAAACAAAGAGTGAACAAAGGTTAATCTTCCCAAACCACAAAGCAACTAGTTGCAAATGATACTACGGGGGCAACTATGTCTCAAAAACCCCCTATAATAACCCAACCTACCTCTATGCCATTAGTTATAACTAGTACATCTTTGTCCCCTTATGTGGCAACCCTTGTGTAAGAGATAAAATCTCTTCAATCCAAGGTGCTACATCTTGAGCAAGGTGCCTCTAGACCTACATAGGCTTTGGATTATTTTGCTCTATTACATACACCATTGGCACGTCACATTACTTTGACACCCTTGCCATAAGGTTTTGTTTAACCCAAGCTTACTCTATATGATGGCAAGGGTGATTCAGAAACATATAAGAGAGCTTTTCATGCAACATGCTTGGACTATGTACCAAATGACTGGTTACTTACCAATTTATTTCCATGCAGCCTAAAGGATTATGCTTTATAATGGTTTTACAGTCTACCGAATCAGTCGGTCAATGCATTCAATCATTTAGCTAACATGTTCATATCTCATTTCAACATTAAATTTGGTGATAAGGTTTCATATGCACAAGTTGCACAACAAAAAGAAAGGTCAAATGAGCATCTCACAAATTATGTTCTCCGATATAAGACTATTTTGGCTAAGATGACTAGTCCTATGGCCGATCAAGAGTTATAATATCTCTTCAAGCAGAGTCTTCTACCAGCTTTACATGAATCAATTATGTTCAAAAGATTCTCTTCCTTCATTGAATTGTGTCACACACTAAAGGAAAGAGAAGTCAAACTAATTTCAATAGGCAAACTCAAGTACACAAGTATCTTAGAAATAATAAACAAGAGTAACAACAAAGTCCCATACAAAGTCAAGGTCAATGATAACAAGATTCAAAATTAATTGATAGTTAATGTTGCTTTTGAGCCCCCTTAAAGAGTTGTTTTATCAACACCTCCTTGGCAAAACTTTACCAATCTACTAGTTTCTCTAGTTAGAATTTTACAATAGCTATTGAAATGTAACATCATATCTCTCCCTCCTATTTGGGAAGTTGACCCAACATAGCGTCTTCCATGGAGATATGAGTAACATGCATTTTGTGAGTTTCACAGGATACCAGGCCATAAAATAAATAGATGCATCAATTTGAGACACAAGATATAGGATTTAATAGATGGGAATCATATTAATCTTGACACTTCAATTAAGCCTTCTCAAGCAAATAAAACACATGATAAAGCTTTGAAAATATTCTCAGATCCCTTTTCGTATCATTGTAAACAAGAGATATCATGGGTTTACTATGCATATCATGCACATCCACCATCAGATACATATAGGGTACTTTCAGTTGAGACACAACCTTTAAGTAACATGATTGGTGTATACAATTCTAGAGTTCCATCTAGACCTTTCATCTCCTTCTCAAAGCAGGAGATAGTTGAGGATGATTCAGATTATCATGCACTCTTTATCAGAGCTTACATTCATAATCATCCTATTCATAGTGTTCTCATTGATAATAGATCTAGCGTGAACATGTGCACTATGACATTATTTCAACATTTAGGATATTCAGAGTAGGATATTACCCCAACAGACATAATTATCAATAGATTCAGTGACCACATTAACAGAGTTCATTGGGTAAGATTGTACTTCCTCTACAGGTTGATCTAACACATGTGGCCACACCATTCACTATAGTTCCAAGTGCAAGAGTTTTTGATATGCTACTTGGTCGACCCTAGATTCATAAGCTCAAGTATTACCTTCTATAGTTCATAGATGCATGAAATTCATTCATGTTAATTAGGTTGTTATAGTTGGTGGAGTTCCGTATGAGTTACCACTCCCCACTTTAGAGCCATCTTCTACTTTGTAGTCACTAGTTATAGTTCTTCCTCCATTTTTGATTGAAACACAATTGAAGCATCCATCGCCAATGCAAAGAGTCCATACACCTCCATTCTAGATAGCTTCTAGCTACAATGTTCTCACCTAGGGTAGTATCATTGAGATCTCATGCATCTACTCATAGAACACATGTTCAAAGAGCTTCTCTTACTACCAGATAGGTCTCTAAGAGACCTACAGTTGCATCCACTTCTTATAGTTACAAGGGGACCCCACACTCAATTTCTACTTTAGAGATTTTAGAGCATTCACAACATATACAGCTTTCAAAGTCACAGTCTTAACATTTTCATCATACTTCATGATCATGCATGATTCATTTCCTTGATATAGGACACCATGATAGGGAGTATCCCATGAGACTCATCGGTTAGTATCATCCCTTTAAAATTTAATTATATATAACTTCTCTTCAAATTTTTGTACATAGTCTTCCTGTGATTGATTGTGCATAGCTCAAAATTTCAAAAATATAAAAACATTCAAATATATCAAAATTCCAAAAACATTCAAATAAATCAAAAATACCAAAAATATTTTGATTGTATGCATTATCCATGCTTTGTATGCTAGACTTACATTTACTATTCTATACTATTATTTGTTAATTTATCTACATTACCATGCTTCACTTGATCTCCTTTGAGTGTGTGCAGTGACATCCAGCTCTTTGATTGCTTCACTCTACTCATTGATGGGGCATCCTACTTATACATCAAGACATACATTGATATACATTCTCAGGGGGAATCATCTACATGACTACACCATCCATGTTATGTCATTCCTACACCATACACTCTAGTTATCATGTTGATGTACATTACTTACTAGCTTACATAGATTACTCTATCGACACTCACTAGTATATCACACTTGTGTATTTCTTAGCATATACCTAGTCTTGTAATAACATGTCTTTCATACTTTTCTTCTTATTTTGATTAGTTAGATGCAATTGTATTTCTAGTTATTATATGCTTTCCTTTCTTGCTTTGCATATCTAGACATGATTGCATTTCTTAGTTCCTAATTGTCTCCTAAATGTGCCTTAGGACATTTTCCAATGTCCTTTTCTTTTATGTCTTTTGTGTATTTTAGGACATTTTCCAATTTCCTTTGCCTATACTCTTCTATGTGATTACGGCTTTCACACAACATTGCTTGTTTCAATTATATGTGTATGTGGCATTTGAACTTGCTATATATGCTTGCCTTATAGTATGAGTGATATGTGCCCATGTCCCTTATTTATTTGGCCCCTTGGCCACCCTTGTATGCTTCTTACTTCTTGCCTTGTGTGCTTGTTACTTGTTTTCTTTTCATTATTTGTAATGTCATGATCCACATCATGCATTATTATTGCTTTCTTGGATGCCATGATGGACATCATGCTCCATCCCTCCATGACAACTAATGACTAATAAATAACAACTAGCTAGACTTCCAATTCTAGTCTAGTACATTACATATGCTATTACATTGTTATATCTATCTAGGCATATCCCTGTTGATCTAATAATCTCTCATTACAAACCATGCTATATTTTGTCAATTATCATTACTATATCGTGTATCTTTGCAGCATAACACACTTGTAGGGCTCTTTATTCTGAGGGCAGTCATTGTAGGGTCTTCATTCCTACCTTTAGAAGAGGGGGTAACAAACAAGGGTTTTATCACAGAGATTAGAGCTCGTAACAGTCAAAAATCTAGCATTCAAAACACCCAGAACAACCAAACATCAAAACAATCAGAATAAACAAGGCAAATAGTGAAAATATCAAAACAGTTACCAGATTTAGCCTAGGACAATAGTACCAAGATTGGATTATAGCATCGGGGCCACTACTATCCATTTTTAGCACTCCTATCCAAATAAAATTTCTAGAAGCAGATAGAAAAGTAGGTTTAGCTATAGTTTTGCACAGTTAGACCAGCTCAAAATCAATAATTTTCTATACACTTTTGCTAAAAAAAATTAGATATAGGGGGAATTATGCATGACATGATGGTTCTCACTTCTAGTTTTAGATATGACATTTGGTATAACTTCCAGAACAAAATCCATGTTTTAGACACCAATGATTAGGGGCAATGTGTGCGGTACATTTATTTTCTTTTCTTTCTAAGTTCAGCATTACCCAGGTATTCTCAACAATTATGTGACTTATTCAATCTATAAGTGGTTGGCATCATTTTGGAGTGGCTTTCATACAAGCCTAACTTCTACATTTTAGAGTGCCTTTCATATAAGCCTAGTGCACTAGTTTCAAAGTGGCTTTCATACAAGCCTAATCTCCATCTTTCAGAATGGCCAAGAGTGGGCTAGTTTCTAGAATTCATTTATCTATCCATGCCAACATTATTAGTTTATAGAGCATTCATGGGCTTCAAGATCCATCTCATTTGGCACATATTTCATACCAATATCAGTTTAGAGCTTCACTTCATGGAACAACAATGGAGCCAAAGGACTAGCTAGCCTCTATATTCTTAAGCCACCAATTTAGAGGGATTAGACACATAGTCCAAACATCTATTAACATGCATATAAACACATAAATTCACTTAGTAGGTGATGATAGATCCAAAGGGCTAGCCTTTGCATTCTTGAGCCACTTCTGGGGAATTGAGCACTCAGCTCCATTTGTGATATTACTCTTGGTACAACATCATCCAACATTACCTAGCATCATCAAGCATCACTCAGCATCACAATAGTTTTTGTATTGGTTCACATACTCGATGAGGTGTATCCATTCCTTTCTCTTCCTCTCTCTCTCTCTCTTACCCAACTTTGTACATTTTTATTTTAGATATAGCATATCTACTAATAATTGATCTACTCTTTGTTTTTCTTGTAGATTTATACTTCACAACATGCTCTCTCTATGCACACCCAACATCACATAACTTCATGATCTTCACCCTTACATGTAAGTTTAGGTACGCTTTATATTTTTTCTTTATCCTAGTATTTCACTTTGCTGCATCACTAGAATAAAAGGGGGGCAATTGTAGTAATATAAAATGCAAAAATTGGTAACTTGAGTGTGGCTAATGATATCCAACCCATAAATCCCTCTTGCTTACTTTCATAACTCTCACATGCATATTTTCACTAATTCTTAGTCATCTGTAGCCTTCCAGACTTGATCCCAACTGAGCCATACCCCTTTTTCTATGACTAATCCATCCCCTTAAATCCCATCTATTTAGGACAGTAGTGCCACACTTGTACTATAGCATCGGTGCCACTCCTATCTGCTTTTAACACTCTTGTCAAAATTAAATTTTAGCCTCAATAGTCAATTCCTTCCATTTCCCCATCCTTATCCTTGTCGACCTAATGTGAGCTCATTCAACCCATGACCAATATATCCTTATAAAAGCCCATTCAAAGATCATTTGGAAAGGGTTGGCAAATATCACTAAGTAAAAAAGAATATAAGCAAGACTACTCAATAAATCTTCCCTATTCTTTGCATATAACCAACCAATACACTTACAAGCTTATTCAAATACTTACACTAGTCCTTAGCCACCTCAAGTACATCTACTTTAACATTTTTTCATCTTCATACACTTAATTTCACAAAGCACATCAAGTGGGAGAACTACATATGGTTTGATCTCTCTTCGAAGTATTGGTATGTAGGCAACATGCCCACACAAGGGGTGTGGATACATGTTTAGTGCATCTTACACACACTAACCCCCCCTCTTTCTTGAAATTGGTCAAAACACAATAGATTATAGGGTTTGAAGAGAAAATATTCTCTATAGGGAGTTGTATAGACTTCTAGCTACTGAAACTTCATGGATAGGGTCACAAAGCCCTGACAAATAAAACCTAAAAACCTCAGATCCTTAGGATAACCATGGTAGAGGTGGACTACAATATTGGTGCCACTCTTGTCCACTTTTGGTGCTTCTATCTAATCATAAAATGAAGGTTAAAACTCAATTTACGATAGTGTCCTAGTCCTACATAGTGAATCTCAAACCCTATCTCAGCCGTATCAGTTAGTTTTTAGCTAAATCTTTTTTTCTACATCTTATTACTATTTTAAAAAATGTCAAAATTACAATCTAATTTACACAAATTAATAGCTTAATTATTGCATATTTATTTACTAATTTTACTACTCATACCCTTTAACGAAATTAAGAATAATACACCAATATTCCCAAAATTGTTAAATCACATAGTTATGGAAAGAGCTTCAAAAACCATTATTAGGGTTGGGAGGAGATTTAAATTCCATGAGCAAGATCAAGATCAAGACATGGTAACTTCAACAGGTTGTAGCAACCCCTAAAGTACATTGAAAAAGCCATTTAACTTTGTAGGCCAAGAAAGGTGAGCCAAATAAGGGTGAGCAACATTGGAAGAAGGATTTGTATGGTAATTGGCTCTAGATGTGTTAAATAGATTATTATTCTTTCGTTTCACCTACCCCTAACTTGATCTACTGAACGTTTGCAACCACCAAATGAATTTATTACAACAGTGGTTGAATTTGAAAATTTTTGAACCGTTTAGTTTAGAGGGAAGAGATGGTGGTAGGTAGAAGAGTAACAACAAAAGAGAAAAATAAAAGGAGATAAATAGAGTAGAGGCAAATATTATAGGCAAAAAAATAGAGCATCAACTAGTGAAGAATAAAATATTAGTGTAGTAGCAACAGTCTACAGAAAATAGGGGAAGTAAGGAGAAAAAGATAATAGAGAATATACATAGTAGAGAAGGAGAATAGAAGGTGTTGATAAAGTAGAATACAAAGAGGAATAGACAACGATTTGAGAAGTAGTCAATGAACAATAGTTCCAAAGAGAGAGAATGCAAAAAAATAGAGTTTTATGAGCAACCAATAGAAAGGATATAAGAAGTCAAAAGTGCAATTTTTTGTAAGAGTTTTGTTAACAACTGTAGCTATAATTTTTTATTGACATAACCATATGATGTAATTAAATTATAAAATCATTTAATATATATGCATTTTTTGTGTTTTAAACTATCTCTACCCTCCTCTTTTCTTCTCTATTTTATCTTGTTGTAAGTGTAAATTTTTGTGCATATTTGTAGCTACGAGATTAGTATAAAACTCCACAATTTTAGTGTTATAATACCTATTTTCCCTCATCAACCTGCATAGTTTTCATTTTATTTTCTACCAACAACTGGTATTAGAGCCCTTAAATTGTAAGCTCATTTATACATGATTGTAAGAAGTTCTGGTTCATGGCAGTGGCCCCCTACATTTGATGGAAATAACTTGATGTATTGAGCATCAAAATGAAGACCATATTCAATTTTCAAGAGATATGGTAGTCAGTTGAAGGTGGATATAATGAGGTTACATACCTATCAACATTTAATACATTAAATCAAACACCAAAGACTATATTGAAAGAGAATAGGAGAAAGAATTTTAAAGCACTCAGCTACATACAAATAACACTAGTTGATTCAATCTTTCATAAGATAGTAGCATTTATCCATTGTAAACAAGCATGATATATTCTTCAAAATGCCTATTAAGGGAGTGACAAGGTGAAGCTTGTCAAGTTATATCTCTTAATAAGGTACTTTGAAACCTTACAAATGAAGGAGAATGAGTCTATCAATGACTTATTCACAAGGGCAATGAATATTGTCAATCAAATGAAGGCATGTGATGATACCATTGAAGATCATAGGATCATATAAAAGGTGTTGAGGATATTTCCAATCAGATTTGAACTTATAATGGTTGTAATGAAAGATTCAAAGTATTTTAGGCAAATGATAATAGATGAGCTAATGGGTTCCTTGAAAACTCATGAACGAAGGATGAATAGTTCAGCCACCTCCTCTCATGAGAAAGCATTCAAAACTAATGTGAATGTGAGAGGAAGGGGGAGAATCAAATAATAGAGGAAGAGGAAGAATTTACACTTTTCAATAAGGTAGAAGGCACAACTATTAAGAGTCACATGAAAGAGGAAGAGGAAGACGAAGGAGCAACAACACTTTTAGAGGAGGATCTACACAAAGGTATGATAAGTCTAACGCCAAATGTTATTATTGAAAAAGGGATGGACACTATGATAGTAAGTGTTAAAAGAAGGAGTATGATATGAATAGGTAGAATTCAAATTTCTTTAAAACATAAGAGCCTGAACCTAATAGGAATGAGAAAGGTGGAAACTTATTCATAACATGAAATATTATAAAGCAAAGTGGTAAAAAGACATGGTACTTGGATAGTGGTTGTACAAACCACATGAGTGGGAACAAAGAGATGTTAAACCACATTGATGAGTCAATCAAATTAGAGGTAAAGATGGGAAATAATAAGAAGGTTCCTGTCATGGGCAAATATAACATATCTATTCACACCAAACAGGTTGACAAAAGGCAAATGCAAGATGTTTACTATATGCTTGGGTTGAAGCACAACCTTATTAGCATTGGGTAGCTTGTCCAAAAGAGGTAAAATGTTAGATTTGATAATGGTGATGCATAATCTTTGATAGGAGTGGATACAATAGGTAGATTATAATAATAAAGATGACAAGCAATTGGGTGTTTCCATTGAGAATGCAAAGTGAGCTTGTAGCAGTGTTCAAAACTATAGTAGATGATTCTACTCTTTGGTACCTAAGATATGGGAATTTGAGCTTTAGAAGGTTGAAACTTATTCACAAGAATCAAATGGTGAAAGGCATACCCCTTATAGAATAACCAAACAAAATGTGTGAAGGATACATATTGGGGAAGTAACATAGGAATGCATTTCTTATGGGTAAAGCATGGAGAGCTAAAGCTCCTTTAGAGCTGATCCATTCAGACTTATGTGGTCTAATTAAGACCCCATCCCTATCTAATAATGTCTACTTCATGACATTCATATATGATTTTAGCTAAAATATATGGGTGCATTTCTTGAAGGATAAATCAGATGCATTTGAGACCTTCAAGCAATTCAAGGCCATGGTGGAGAAATAAAGTGGGCACTACATCAAGACTTTGAGGATGGATAGAGGGGGAGGGTATATCTCTAATGAGTTCATGAATTTTTTCAAAGATAATATAATCAAGATGCAATTTACAACCAAGTATATGCCACAACAAAATGGTGTGGTCGAAAGGAAGAATGGGACCATCCAAGAGATGGTAAGGAGCATGCTAAAGGCAAAAGGTTTACCTAATGATTTTTGGACTGAGGCTATATAAAAAACCATATTATTGTTGAACATGTATCCAATAAATATCATTAGGGATATGATCCCTCAAAAAACATATAGCAGTTGAAAGCCAAGTGTTGAACACCTTAGAGTGTTTGGATGTGTTCCATATACAAACATGCCCAAGCAAAGGATAAAATGGGATGACAAAGGTGAGAAGTGCATTTTCATAGTGTATAGTGGTCAATCAAAGGCTTTAAAATTATATAACCGTATCACCAAATAACTCATAATCAGCTAGGATGTTTAATTCATTGAGCATGAAAGTTGGGAGTAGAGACAAGAAGAAGAATAAGCACAAACAAGGGCTAGTGGAAGCTTTATTGAATATGAACCAACATGTATTAAATCCACTCATACACCAAGTTGGATCCTTATTTCATAAAGGGCTAATTCATCTAGTGTCAATAACCATCAAGGAGGTCAAGAAGTTGTTCAAGAGTCAACATCCTCCTCCTCCAACTCAAGTCAATGCCTAGCAAGGACAAGAAGCCTTCAAGAAGTCTATGAGTAATCAAAGTATGAGAAAAATGAAGATAAAATTATGAATTATGCTCTCTTTTCATTAGTTTATCCTATCTACTTTGAAGAAGTAATCAAAGACAACAAATGGTGTGAGGTAATGGATGAAGAAATGCATGCAATATAAAGAAATCAAACTTGGGAGTTAGTTGACCTACCAAATGGAAAAGAGGTCATAGGAGTCAAGTGGGTGTATAAGACAAAAATCACTCACAAAGAAAGATAAAGAGGCATAAGACAAGACTAGTGGTGAATGGCTACAAGCAAAGGCCTAGATGTGACTACAATGAGATGTTTGCACTTGTAGCAAGGCTAGAAATCGTAAGGACAATCATAACCATTAACTTCTCAACATAAGTGGAAAGTGCATCAAAAGGATTTCAAGTTAGCCTTATTGAATGGAGTGTTAGAGGAAGAGGTTTATGTGGGACATCCACTCAGATATGATATTCTTAGTCATGAGAATAAGGTATAGGCTAAAAAGGGTATTGTATGGGCTCAGAAAAGCCCCAAGAGCATGGTACAGTCGTATAGACTCATACTTATTGAGTAATGACTTTAGCAAAAGCACAAGTGAGCCCACACTCTACATCAAAGTGAGCAAAGGTGATATTTTGATTGCATATTTATATTTGGATGAACTAATATTCATTGAAAATGCAAATCACAAAAAACTCCATCTTCCATGGTAGGATCAAACACATTGTAATCAAGTATCAGTTCATTAGAGAGTTAGTTGAGAAACATGTGATAAAACTTAGTTTTTGTAAGTCAGATCAACAACTAGTTGATATTTTCACTAAAACATTGTCAAAAGACATTTTCATCAACTAAAGAGGAAGGTTAAGGTCATTAATGCAATTAAATCGAGCCTACAAGGTTTTATGTTGGCTCTAGACTCCTACAACTAAGCTATAGACTCCTACAATCTAGCTCCAAACTCCTATAGTCCAACTCTGGACTCCTATAATCTAGCTCAAGACTCTAAAATGCTAGCTTCAAACTCCTATAGGCCAGCTCTTGACTCTAATACGCTAGCTTTGGATTCCTCTAGACCAGCTCTGGACTCCTATAGGCTAGCTTTAGAATCTAACAATTTAGCTCCAGACTCCTATAGGTCAGGTCCAAACTCTGATAGACCAGATTCAGACTCCAATCGGCCAAATTTAAACTCCAACAGTAGAGATATAGAATCTAAGAGAGTAGCTATAGACTTTGATAGTCTAACATGGACTCTAGTAGGGTAGTTATATACTTTAATAGTCTATCTATAAAATTCAACAATCAAGCTAAAGACTTCAACAATGAAGGTCCAAACATTAAGCGCATGATTTCAAATGGATATAGATAGGTACAAAGAAGTTATAAGGATGTTTTGAAGGATGAAAAAAGTCATGCATACTATGGTAGGAAGGTAAAGAATAAGGGGAGTGTTAAAATAAATTATTATTCTTTCCCTTCACCTACCGCTGCCTCACTCCACTGAACATTTATGACCACCAAATGAAATTTATTACAACAGTGTTTGAAATTGAAATTTTTTGAACCATTTGGTTTGGAGGGAAGAGATAGTGGTAGGTAGAAGAATGAAAATAAAAGACAAAAAGAAAAGGAGACAAATAGAATAGAGACAGATATTATAGATTAAAAAATAGAGTAAAAACTAGTGAAGAATAGAAGATTAATGCAACAACAATAGTCTTTAGAAAATAGGGAAAGTAAGGAGAAAATGATAGAAAAGAATATACGCAACAGAAAAAGAGAATAGAAGGTGTTGAGAAAGCAGAAGACAAAGAGTAATAGACAACAATCTGAGAAGTAGTTAGTGAATAATAGTTTTGAAGAGAGAAAGAATAAAAATAGAGATTTATGAGAAAGGTAAGTGCACAGAGTTGGGGGATAATTTTGTGGACATTTTCGGTAACACGATCACATTATTAAATAATGCAACCATATTATTTAAATTATGACTTGATAAATGGAAATTATCAAGCCATAACATAATTGTGTTATTTAAAACAATAACATGATCACATTATTATTATTTTCAATAACGTGATCGCATTACTTGTGTAACCAAAAATAAATAAAAATTGAATCCTGAATGCAAAATACCTCATTTTGCATTTGATATTTCTTTTTTTCCTATGTGTTTCCATCCCACGAGCACATTTTGGGTGAGAGAGGCTAAACCTTGTCAGATTTCATCCTAAAAAGCCGCTAATCAATGATGCCACCACATAAAAGAGGTAAGTGCTAAAAAATTACACTTGTTAACCCTAAATTTTAGTAATTTTTTTGTTATTTTCATTGTTTAATTGGTAATTTATTTGTTTTGAACAACCCATCCTACTAACCCTCATGTTCTTATGCCTAACCCTCCTAACCCTCTTGTTCCTCCTCTTCACCCTCCTATAATTCCACAAAATCCCCCAGATAGTTAGGAGAGTCTAGTTGACCACATTGTGAAAAATAAAATCAAAATTGAATAATTAATTGGGAGAATGAGGGATGTTGCTTCCACCAACACCCATCATACCTATCTAGCTGATTCGCAAGATACATTATTAGGTCAAATTGACTCTATAATGAGTCAAATTGACAAATAAGGTTCATATCAAGATAATTGTAAGGCTTATTATGCTAAAAAATTATAAACACTTGAGGTCAAGAATAAAAACATATAAAAAACCTCCATTTGTGCCTTATTCATTGACCCAACAACCAATGCACCATTTATTTTAATTGCTAAACATTTTCCAATCCATCGCTACCAACATAATTTAATCATAGGTAATTTTTGGGATCGATGGTAGATGGTGTTTGATTATCCACTGTGTGATAACCATGAGGTCCTATTTTATTTTTTTAGGAAACTCTACTATGAGTTTGTCCTCAATGAGATTCTAAACTATTTTTATTATAGTGAGTTTTAGGGTTGAGGGAAAGGCTTGGCACATGATCAACTAGGTACACATCATGTGCCTAATCAACCTATAAGGATCCATATCCAAAAACCACTTGATCCTAAGATCCCATCTATAGTTCAATATGTTTTAGAGATTGACATTCTTTCATGTACTTAATTCACTCACTGATACACTTGTTCAACATACAAGTAGGCTCTTACAGACTGATCTTAGAGATACACCACCTAGTGTGCATACTTTACCTCACCCTTGGAGTTCTTGTGGAGCTATGTGCACTAGATCTTCTGATGATGATGGTGCTGATGGTTCAGAGGGATTGGATAATATACTTATGAGTGATGAGTTTTTGGCACACACATTTGGTGTGTAAACATCAACCACTACATAGATGCAGGTCTATTTTATATAAATGTCATGTTAAATTTAAGCTATATTTACAAATTTAATTTATTTAACAATTAATTTACATAGAAATTGAATAATATATATGTCATTTTTTATGTCTTAGGAGGTGACGGTGCCTTAATCATCATAGTCAACATTTGTAGCATTTGATTTGATGCAACCATTGTTTACATTTTTGGATCAAGCTACTGGCCCATCCACTGCTGCATCTGTCTCTATTAGGACACCACCTTAATTTATACAGAGGTAAAATTTTGAGTTAATCTTATGCTCTATGTAGATTTGGTTTATGTATATTTTCCTTTTAAGTTTAAGTTAATTTTATATATTAAGGATCTTGATGCAGAGGTTCTAATAAGCTTATCTAATATGGATGGAAACACACAGTTACCTCTACCAAATACCCACCTTTGATATTTTCTTGTCCTTCTTTATCTTCTATCTTCAACCTCTTTATCTCTTTGATCACTTTGCATTTACTAGGTCTTTCTTGTTTACTCTTACCTACTCAAAGGCTCTTAAGCCTCTTTGTATTCACTTAATCCTCTTTATTTACTTGAATTCATTTTACTAATCAAATACCTTTACATTATATAATTTTAACATCAACCTCCTTAGTTCATACTCTATTTTCATGTTCTCTCTCTTTATCCTTGCTCCATTCTTGACAATATTCTTACGTGTTTTCATAGGTCTGCATGTTACTTTGATTTTATCCTTCCAAAATACTCATAAGACCATCTACCTACTCAATTACATCTCATTTCATATATCCAACCATTCCACACAACCCCCAAGCTTCAACTCTTCACTTAACTCCTCTTTCCTCTTTTACACCTTCCTTTTACTAACTCCTTTTTGAGGCAAACCTCCTTGTTCTGAGTAAACTAAAAATCTCCCAACCAAACCAAACCCACATTTAGATACCCCTTTAAATCACATAGCTCCACACAAACTTTCATAATTTAAATCTCTTTGGAGAACACCTAACTCAATACCCCTCAGGACTAATTAAGTCTCCTAGGCCTAATTCAAGGCTACTGATTGTGAAACCATACCATATAGACTCAAATAAAATTTAAACATTCAAAATCCTCTTCATCTTATATAAATACACCCATCCACATATTTTAATGACTTTTCATTGGTTAAATCACTTGTTATCTCATTTTTAGTTTCAAACCCTAACTTGTGTTGTTTTAGTCCTGCACCTACTTGAGAGGATAATAAAGGAGATATAATGACCTTTTAACCCTTATCAAAGATTCTAAGGCTTGAAATGGCTTTGCCCTTACTGCACACATCTTCTCAAACTATTACTTTTCCTTTCTCAATACTAAATCACTCCCAACATATAGTTTTACAAAATTATGTACCCCACCAACATGACTATGCCAGCAAATATGATAGAATAAAACCTTAAGACCCTTTACCTTCATTTGAGAGAAATTAAAATAATCACACACATGGAAAAATAATATCCCACAACATTCATGATACCTTAAATCCTCAACTCTATTTCCAAGAACTCTATATGGTCTTTCTTTATGACTATGCAAACTCAGAATTGTTACTAATTGGATTTTATATAGTCTACCCATGTATTCTAGATTTTTTCAATAATATTGAGACTTTCAATGTGTTTAAATTCATTTCATAGAGATCCTCTATCCCTTACTCATCTTTCAATCATTTATAATGACACTTTAAATTGACTATGTTCTCCTCTTTTTGACTGCGCCTAAAGATAGAGTATTGAAACTTGGGTTTAATCACTTTGAACGTGTAGAATGCTGAATTGAATCTTCTTTGACTAGAGATATGAACACCACAGGATTGATCGTAAACTTCTAGACACTTATTTACATTTTACTCTATCTAAAGAAGCTTTACCAACCTCCACTTTGGTTGTGTGTGAGCAAGTTACTTCTATTTTCCTACACACTGTGCATAACAACTCATGAACTCCAAAGGGAGTAAAATCATAAATATGTCAATAAAGAAGGATATAAATAATCATGCCTACCTATAATGGATATTTAGTATTTTTAGACAATAATAAATAGACTCACTTTATATTCATGGACTGATCAAATCTCACATTACATTCATTCTCCACAAGTAAGGACAGAGTTCTTGATATGTCTCTTATTCCTTTTCTCTCTATAACTTTGCCTTCTCAAAGTGATACTATTCTTTACACCTCCTAATACTCCAATCACACTTCCTACATGTATTAAATTTTTTATATTACATCCAACATGTAAACTACTTGCTATTCTTGGCTATTGCACGTTGCATGATAGTTACACTTCCATGATTCTTAGTTGACATTATCTTTTTATGATATGCATGTTTAAATAACACTACACACACACATAGGAATCATGTATAAGCCCTTTTACAAACATTTATCATCATTTACATATCTCATCAACCCATACTAGAACTAATTACAAATTTAAATCCCATATTTGGCAAGAAAACACAATATGACTTCAAATTTAAATTCTAATAACTTCTATGACTTCTAACCACTGTAGATACTTCCTATAAGACCTCTATCACCTTAAGAAATCCAAAATTGGGACAACTAAATATGCCCCTACATCATATCTCAAAATTCAAGTATGATACTATTAAATACAATCTTGGTTTAATATTTAGGAGAAAAGCTTGTTGTATATATCTTTGATACTTTATAGAGAAGTAAGTGAGATCTTGTTTACATGAACAGTTGATGGCTCGAGTAGACACTCCTACATCACTATGAGCCAAGATAGATAAGCATTTCTAATATAATGTCATCTACATGGGTGCTGATAGAGGTTTATATTAACTTATAATTTTGAATTATAAAAATAGACTTGTTTTAATAATTTTACTATATATTTGGGGCAAATATAACTTATATGAATGTATTGTGTATGCAGGGTTATCCTATGACATCTGATAGTCCTAGTAAGATCATTAGTAGGGCAAATTTTCATGCTTCTTCCCTATTTTAAATGCCTATTCGAACAATTGAGCCTATCACTAACTTGTTTGAGCATCAAAAATAGATTGAGCAGGACCATGAGCTTGCAGTAAGTACATGTTTAAATGTTTTTTTATTATAGTTTAAAATTAATTTCTTAATAATTGGTTGAATGCATTTTATGTTAATTTTGTAATAATACTTGAATTTGAATAGGTTTAGCTACAAGTGATCTATGAGTGCAGGACCAACAATCGGATCTTGGAGTAATTCAAGGCATTATAGGGATCTCCATCTACCAATAGGGCATCCAATAGAGAGTCTTCTTCGAGGAAGTCAAAGAGAGGGAGGTTATTTGATGAATATGATGTCTTAAATGAGATGTGCTTTTTTGTATGCTTATATGACAATTTACACATTTTTGGCATTGTATATGCATATATGACATTCACCCAACATTAGATATTATGTTGGTAGATGTAAGTTATTGTATGCCTATCATGGCAATCTATGTATTATTGACATTGTACACATATGCCTATACGATTTATTTAGAGTTTTCATATGAATTATGTTAATCTATCTAATTTATATTCAATTTTATTTTAAAATGTTATTGCATAGTATTGTTTTGATCTTTCAAACTATTATCTATTGGATCTCATATTTAATGTTGTACAAAAATGAGGATTAAAAAATTATTCTTTTCAATGCTATAAATCTTGGATCTCCCATGTTTTTTTTAAATTAAAGTTTTTATTTGATTGTGTGTAGTGGAAATGAGAAATCACACTCTTATCTATTTTGCATTTGTCATCATCCATTTACAACTTTTCAATTGCTCATTAGCACAATTTTATTTCACTTAAAACCCATACCCAATCATGTTCAAACTTGTATAATGCAAAGACATAAAATCATTCATAAATCCCTACAAATTTCTCACTCAGATATTTATACCTGCAAGTTACTTGATCTTTCACCTCCACATGGCTCTAATGTCTTTTTGACTAGGTTTTTTTGAAACTAGGCCTACTACTTGTATGCCTTATATGATTATTGTTCCTTTATATTTTCCCTCACCTCTTGAGTAAGCTCTATCAATACCTCTTCTGCACTCAACTCCTTTTGGTGATGATGTACATGGTTTACTTCTTCTTTGTAGCTTTATATTTGCTAAAATTGTGAGATGAACTTCCACCTGCACTTGACTATAATGTCTTTAGTATGATAAAAGGCAAACTTACTGACCTGAAATAGAATATTCACTCATGAGACAATGATCCGTCGATGGCCAAAACCCTTTATCATCCCTTATTACCACCTAATGTACAATTTGCTCTTCTATGTTTAAGAAGGTTATGAAAGTCCTATTCATATGCTCTAAGATCATGAAAAATTCACACCTCACTTATCCAATCTTGTTCTCAACTTGATTTAAAATCCACTCTTAAACAATCTTCTTTTAAACTAGTTGATTATTCATTAGGTCTACTCTTAACTAGTCACCAATATCTCAAATATACTCTCCTTATTTTGAATAATATTATTTAAGACACTTTGGATAGGTCTTAGGAAAACTCAAGGATTTATTTAGGTGTCAAAACTTACAAGAAATCAACCAATTATAAGTCTTTAAGAGATTGAGCTCTCATTCTCAAATTTTATCTTTTTAAGTTTCTAGGTCTCTAGACCTAGTTGTTGCTCCAATAGGTCAATTTCTCAAAATAAACTTTTTAGCTCTTTAAAATTATATTTCTAGTAGTCTTTTGGAAATTGTAACATGCTTTAACCCTTACCTAAGTTTATAGAACTCAAATCAAACAAAAACTCATCTTACCTTATGCACAACTTTCTTAAAAATGGTCTTCTACAAGTGTACATAATAATAGTCCTTTATACCTATAATTTCAAACCTCTTGTCAAGCCAATGATACCTGGACTAAGTTATAAGATCCATTCCCCAACTGATCACAAAGTTTCAAACCTTATTATTCAATTGTTTGAGTTTTATAGGTTTTTTACTCATGAAACCCTTACTTCGAATTTAATCAAAATTTTTGTAGGCTGAGAACTTAGCTAAGACTATTGTAAACATAAATTCTACATGTATCTAGTTTTTGAGACTAATTTATGACCCTTCAACACCTCACCCATTTAACACCTCCAACACCTCATCTTAAATACTTATAATACACTTTCATGCAAAAGTGGGTGAGAAAAGGGAGAGAGGAGGGTGGAAACACTAATAATAAATGTTGTCAAAGTTTAAGTTGTGGTTGTAAAACTATTATTCTGATGCTTCCTAACCAAAAAATGATACTAGTAACATGTATAGGGAGGTGGATAATGTCTAGGACTAGGTTCTTGGCCTCCCATCAGGCCTGATTGACAAATCCACCACCTATTTTGGCATTAAGAATGCCCTTCCCAATATAAGAAAAATGTAATTTTTTTAGCCTAAGTTCAAACATGCATAAAAAAAAACCTATAAGTCATTTTCATGAACCAATAGATCTCTACCCTACATTTTTAAGCCCTATAATTGTACCCTAGATCACTAAGGTGGAACCTTTAAGAGCAATCCATTGGATAAGTTGCAGTGATGGGTCCAAAAATACAACTTCTTGGCATTGAACAAATAACTTCTTGAGTTTAAACTACCATTTCTGCCTTCAAGACCTACACCTAAGAATTTATTACTTTGATCATGTCTAGATAGGAAAATTAGATGTTATCACCTTGCCATGATGTTCAAATCCACCTATAAGTGTATTTTCACTGTCGTTCAAGAGCGTAGAAACACTGACAACAAATGTTATCAAAATTTAAGTTGTGGTTGTACAACTATTATTTTGATGATTCCTGACCAAAAAATAAAAATCCCAACACATGTAAGGGGAATAATGTCTAGGACTAGGTTCTTGGCCTCTCATCAGGCTCGATCAACAAACCCACCACCCATTTTGACCTCAAGAATGCCCTTCCCAATACAAAATAAATGCAAATGTTTAGCCTATGTTCAAACACACATAAAATGAAACCTATAAGTCATTTATATGAACCATCAAATCCCTCCCCTACCTCTTTAATCCCTATAATTGCACACTAGAACACTTAAGTGGAACCTTCAAGAGCAATCCATTGGACAAGTTGTAGTGACGGGTCCAAAAATACAATTTTTTGGCATTGAACAAGCAATGTCTTGAGCTCCAACTGCCATTTCTACCTCTAAGACCTCCAACTAAGAATACATAACTTCAATCACATATAGATAAGAAAATTACACATTATCACACCACAATGATGTTCAAATCCATCTAGGAGTGCATTTTCACTACTATTCAAAAGCACAGAAACACTGATAATAAATATTGTCAAAGTTTAAGTTGTGGTTATAGAACTATTGTTCTGATGCTTCCTAACCAAAAAGTGACACTACAAACACATCTAGGGGGAGGATAATGTCTAGGACCAGGTTCTTGGCCTCCCTGTAGGCCCAATCAACAAACCCACCACTTATTCCAACCTCAAGAATGCCCTTCACAATATAATAAAAATGCAAATTTTTAGTCCAAGTTCAAACACGCATAAAATAAAACTTGTAAGTCATTTACATGAATAGTCAAATCCTTACCCTATCTATTCAAGCCCTATAATCATACCTTGGATCACTCAAGTGGAACCTTTGAGAGCAATCCTTTGGATAAGTTACAGTGACAGGTCCAAAAATGAAATCTTTGGCATTGAACAAACAACTTCTTGAGCTCTAATTGACATTTTTGCCTTCAAGACCTCCACCTAAGAATCTATTACTTAAATCATATAAAAATAGGTAAATAACATGTTATCACACTACCACAATGTTTATATCCACCCGAAATTGCATTTTCACTACAATTTAAGAGCGTGGAAACACTCACAATAATTGGTGTTAAAGTTTAAGTTATAGTTGCAGTACTGTGTTTTCAATGCTTCTTGACTAAAAAATGACATTGCCAACACATTCAAGGGGTAGATAATGTCTAGGAATAGGCTTTTGGCCTCCCATTAGACTTGATCGACAAACCCATCACCCATTTCAGCCTTAAGAATTCCCTTTCTAATACAAGAAAAATGCATTTTTTTAGTCTAAATTCAAACACACATAATTTATTTTTATGAACCATCAGATCATTCTGATGCCTCTTTAATAACTCTAATCATACCCTAGAGCACTTAGGTAGAACCCTTGAGAGCAATCTATTGGAAAAGTTGTAGTAAAAGGTCCAAAAATGCAACTTTTTGGCATTAAACAAGTAACTTCTTAAGCTTGAACTGTCATTTCTGCCTTCAAAACTATTGACACAGAAGATTGCACCCTTGGCAGTTGGCCGAAATCCTGCCTTCTTCACACAACAATGGAAACTCCCCTCTCACTTGTGGGACCGACGAAGCTGGAGGGGAGAGTCTCTAGATGAGGGCTAGCTCCCTCTAATGTATCATTTAGGCCCTGGTTTCTCCTACTGCTAACAAAAAATGTAAAAAGGGGGGGGATGAAAAGGGAGAAGGAGATGCTGAAAATAGATTCTAAGCCTAAAAAAAAGTAAAAGGTGATACACTAGAAAAAGTGATCCACCCAGCCTGAATATACACTTTTCACCAAAAGGAAGCACCTATACACTTCATTTGAACTGAGAAAACCTTCTGCATCAGTGGGTTAGGGGTTTGTGGAGATACAGGGAGGAAATGACTACTAGAGGCGTTTTGAGACACACTGCAACAACCTATCCACTTCACCTATGCTCCTCTAGGGACACTTCTAACAGACCTATAAAAGGAAACTCACAAATTGCACCAGACATGCTGAAATCATTCTGCAAAAGCATTAAGAAAATGACTTAACACAGAATCAAATGCATAGACACATACTAAAGATGCAAAACTCATAATGGAAGTAAAAATGCTAAGTTTTGATTCAAGGTAAAATTTTGGCAGAGCTCTGCCTTACAATCCCGAGAGATTTTTGGGCAGAGTTTTGCCTTAGGGCAGAGTTTTGCCTTAAGGCTGAGAGCGGATCCTTCTTAAAATGAGAAGTTTACAATTTATAGAAAGGGGAAGAGCAACTTGGCACTTCTTGGGAAAGATTTTGGCGCTCTTTTTTGCAAGTGGCCCATGCGCATTCTGAATCTTGGGAAGAGGGAACCACTATTACTGATGTCATTCTTCAAAAAAGGCCTGCTGGAAGCATGCTATATAATCACCGAACTTGACTTTGGCATTCAAACATTAATGTAAGAGCATGGTCGCGCCTCTTTTCTACAAACAGACTACAGTTTATCCCCTCATCAATGCCAACTATAGAAAATAGGTCACGTCGCTCATCTGACAATGACTCACCACTTGAATGCTTTGTCGTTTTTGCTCTTTGAGCCCTCAGGGGCGATCTTCTGGTGAATTACTACATTCTTTGGGCTCATTCCATGGTTGGCGCTCGGGCATTTAAAAAACCAACGACTTTTTTACTGGCTCAAATTTGATGTTCGCGCACCCGTCACCCTTAGACTCTCCTTCGGCTTCCTGCTTTGCCCTATGAAATGGCCTAGAATAATAGGGATAGAAGGGGACCGATTTTTGGCCTGTTGGGCAAAAAACGGTCAACAAATTAGTGACTCCCAGGGGAAGCATGCTTGCTATGCTTAAAGACCAATTGTCTTGTAGTCCAGTCCATTAGGCATGGAGTCAAATGCAGCTTTGAAGAAAGTTAATGACAGCCCCAAAAGATCTGAGAATCAAAACATGAAGCTTCCTACCCCACACACAAAGGGAAACACACAAGGCTAAAAACACTACCTGTGCAAACTACACTTAGGGAAAACAAGAAAAGAAACTGAAAGCAAACTACTATATACAACTAACCAGGAATGTTTGCCTCCCTCTTGGATCGAAGGGAAAATTTCTTGAGTCCCCTTCCTGGCAAGAAGACTTATGGTGCCAAGCAAGTAGCTAAATGAAAAAGAGAGTTGGTGACCTACTCTTCTTACCTGTCACCTGAGTTGGCTTGTATTCGAGTGGATCAAAATTGAACATGCTTCTGACATATGTGTACTCTACTTGTCCTTGGAAGCTTGTTGAATGCTGGTCCCTCATATTGGTGCTTATCACCAAGAAATCAATGGCTACTAGCTCATCACCATAAACCCTTTGATCTGTACACTCCCTCTGCAATGCATCATGGTCTGACCCATTTCCTTCTGCCTTGTTGCAGACTTTGTCAGACTCATCTTCTACTCTCTCTTGGCCTTCTTGAAGAAGAGTGACTATGGTGATGTCTAAAATGGACTCACAAAATGATTGCTCATCCCATAGAACATCGCCTCTTTGTTCAAAGCTTTCTTATTCAAGGCTTTTCTCAAGGGAGACTAGCCTCTCCTTTTCCTCCTCAAAGGTCTAGATCTCTAAATCTTCAAAGATATTCTCCTGAAGAACTGTAGACTGGATCTTCTGCTTCTCACTCACCTCCTATAGAACAGGTTCCTCCTTGAGAAAGGGTGAAGTGGGAGAACCATATGGAAGAGGAGGCAGTCCTTGAGCTAGAATCGAATGATTCTCCTCCTTCCACTTGGTCAACACTTCATCTATATCAGGTGTGGCCTGATAGCTCTCTTGGAGGTGTGTGGATGGGGTGTGTTCATACATGGAATGTGCCGTTGGGTCTGAACCGTCCATCACACACTGGCTAAGGAATCTCTCTCTAGATTCCAACTCTATAATTCTCCTAACCAGATCCTCTTGGAAAAGCCTTTCTTAGAGATCAGAGGAATCATGGGTAGGAGTTGTTTTATCTTTTTTAAGGTTTTGAGCAAAACCTTTCTTCTCCTCTTTCTTGCCCAATGATTCCACTATTTCCCCCCAGGTCAGGAGGTTGCCATCAGGGCAAAAGATCTCAGAATTGGAATTTGCCCTTTTGGTTGAAGGGCAACTAGGAGGACTGCTTGGGGAGATGCCATAAAGAGGCTGAATCTGATCAAAATTATAGGAAGGACAATAAGGTCTATGATTTTGTGTAGAGGGATTATACATACAAAAGTGATTTCTTAATGGCACTAGGGCTGCTTAACCAGCTGATTCAACTCAGAGTCGCCATTGGTGTTGATGCAAAAGCCTCTAAAGGTTGGTCGGTTAAAGAACACACTAAAAATTCTTCAACTCTTTGGACAAAACCTGTCCTAGTTGGTCCCATCGGGCATGCCAAAAATTGTTGACGTAGAAGATTGCACCCTTGGCAGGAGGCCGAGCTCCTGCCTTCTTCACGTAACAATGGAAACTCCCCTCTCACCTGTGGGACCGACGAAGCTAGAGGGGAGAGTCTCTAGATGAGGGCGAGCTCCCTCTGATGTATCATTTAGGCCCTGGTTTCTCCTACTACTAACAAAAAATGTAAAAAGGGGGGGATGAAAAGGGAGAAGGAGATGCTAAAAATAGAACCTAAGCCTAAAAAAAAGTAAAAGGTGATACACCAGAAAATGTGATCCACCCAGCCCGAATATACACTTTTCACCAAAAAGAAATGCCTATACACTTCATCTAAATTGAGAAAACCTTCTGCATCAATGGGTCAGGGGTCCGTGGAGATACAAGGAGGAAATGACTACTAGAGGCGTTCTGAGACACACTACAACAACCTATCCACTTCACCTATGCTCCTTTAGGGACACTTCTAACAGACCTGTAAAAGGAAACTCACAAATTGCACCAGACATGCTGAAATCATTCTACAAAAGCATTAAGAAAATGACTTAACACAGAATCAAATGCATAGACACATACTAAAGATGCAAAACTCAGAATGGAGGTAAAAATGCTAAGTTTTGATTCAAGGTAAAATTCTGGCAGAGCTCTGCCTTACAAGCTCAAGAGATTTTTGGGCAGAGTTTTGCCTTAAGGTTTAGAGTGGATCCTTCTCAAAATGAGAAGTTTATAGTTTATAGAAAGAGGAAGAGTAACTTGGCACTTCTTGGGAAAGATTTTGGTGCTCCTTTCTGCAAGTGGCCCATGTGCACTGAACACATCGGGAAGAGGAAAGCCATTATTATTGATGTCATTTTTTTGGTAGAGGCCTACTAAAACCATGATGTATAATCACCAAAATTGACTTTGGCATTCAAACATTAATGTAAGAGCATCACCGCACCTCTTTCTGCAAATAGACTGCAGTCTGTCCCCTCATTAATGCCAACTACAAAAAAACAAGATGCACCGCTTGTATGATAATGACTCACCTTCCCTTCACCACTTGAATGCTTTGTCATTTCTATTCCTTGTCATCTTCCTACTCTTTCAGTCCTCAGGGGTGATCTTCTGGTGGGTCACTGCATTCCTCAGGCTCCTTTCTGTTTGGCGGGCTTTTGTTTCGGGCTTTTTTCTTGCAACGCGCAGCCCCTCTGAGCTGTTCGTTGGATCTCCTTGTTGAACCGTTCGCTTGAACCAATCCATTGAACCATTCTGTTAAACTTTTTGCTGAACTTAGCTGATTGAACCAAAGCCGAAGAACTGCTGATTGAACCAAAGCTTGAAATGAAGCGATGGTTCAATGGTTCAAAGATGCCAACCTTCCTTGTGAATTTCTTTAGACAAAAATCTGAAGAAGCTTTTTAAAATATTACCCTCTTCGCCTGGTTCTTCAACTGCCAAAAGAAAACCTGCAGAGTCCGTAGAAATCACCAGATTCATGCAAAATAAAATTGAATTGGCCTAAAATAGTAGGGGAAGAAGGGGACCAATTTTTGGCCTGTTGGGCAAAAAATGGTCAACAAGAACCTCTACCTGAGAATCTATCATTTTGATCATGTCCAGATAGGCAAACTATACATTATCACACTATCACAATATTCAAATCCACTCAAAAATGCATTTTCAGTACTGTTTAGGAGCTTCTCTTAGCTTGAAGAATATAAAATTATCTACTGACAATGCCAACCACATGATGGTGGAAGCTTATTTGGCACCACTAACCTATAAAAAATTGTTAGTAAGTAATTAAAAATGAAATTTATATGTACTACCTATAAAATAAAATACATTTGGTAAAATTGATTACATCTACATTTGAAAAATCAACATACCAACATATTCCAATCCAATAAACCACTAAGATCTGCTTTAACCTTGATAGTATCAAGAATAGTTTCATGATCTGACTCCTGAACTTTCCATAGTTTCTTATTTAATGGCCTCCCATGATATTTTTGTAATTGAATATTTATTTCAAGAATCAAATTTGAATAGTATAATATCTTCCTGTGTGTTTCAAACTCTTCAAACAACCATTGATCTGAATTTTCTTTAGGATATAGTTGAAACCAAATTCTGGTGACTACCATTGATCTAGAGGGATTGTCACTATTTTCTTCATCTATAACTAGGGAAGTCAATTTTTTATTTCTCTCTACACACCGACATAAGTATGAATCAGTGCCCTCTTCATTATCCTCATCTACAATAACTACAAAAACATGCCCTATATCATAAAAACTATTCTTAGCGACAATATGTAGATATATAATGAGAAAAAAATATACATAATGAAAAATACTTTATCTGGTTACACTAAATCAGATACATGGTCAAAGTCATCGGATGATATCATATTTATAAATTTTAATGCTATTAGAACCTGATATATGTTGATTAGAATTAGAAAATTGGAACTCCAATCATCCACCCACTCTTGTGACTCACACTCATTCCAAACAGAGTCCACATATGCAAAACAAAAACATGCCAAGTATCTCATATGAATAGTCCAAGAACTTGCATTTGAGATATAAAATGAGTGAAGCTCACTTGAACCCATTAAAGTCATACATTCCTCATACTTTAACAAGTGTTCTTTTTTCATTGACCAAAAATGTCTACTAACAATAGAATTTGATTGAGCACCATGACGCATGTTCTCTTTACACTATTCAACCATGGTTTTTGTATTTTTTAAATGAACACCCTCTTTAAATTTCAACTCCTCCCTTGTAATAACTCTTTTTATACAAGTTATAGTACTATCATGCTCCCCTTTTCCATGGCCAATCTCGATGAAACTTTAAATGTGTTCTACACCAGTGGTAATGTGCATCCTACTCAACCAATAAAACATCTATATTTTTAAAATTGTGATATGTAATTATCTAACCAAATGTAATGTTTATTGAAAGTAATGTTCCTTTGACTCAACTATTCATAGAACTTATGAAAACAACCTTACACATACTCTGAATAATGTGATCGCTCATCGTTGATATAGAAATGGTACTCCCTTAATATTTTTTGTTGTTACTTTGTACTATCAAGTACATTCATGAATGTTATATGTACGAACAAGGTAACTTGTGATGAGTTGTAATATTATGATTGAACTTCTATTTGGGATTTAAATATATAATTTTTAGTAAATTCAACTACTAAAATAATCGAACCAAGTTAGAATGTATCCTTGCTTATCTTGAAATGTTAATCCAACCAACTAGCCCTGTGTGTGTGTCTTGCATAATCATAAATAATTTTGTCTCTAAATTTGACCAAAAATTTAGAAACATGCATTTTTTTTGTAACAGGCTCACATATTTTATATTTTTTACTATCTTTTACTTGATAAGTCACTGATTTATATTTGCTTAAACTAACTAATTCCTATCTAATTACATTTATAATCTCCTCATGGATACAATTTTTTAATTATGATAATCCACCACAAATGCTACAATTTCCATTTAAACATGATTTGTTATAATATAATTGTCCATCTGGTCTTTTGTAAAAGATAATTGTAATAAATTCCCTAGCTAATTTTGATGGTAATTTAATGTCACACTCTTACAAAATATTTTTAGTATGCAAAGGACAATGAATATGGTGAAAAACATCATAGTGCATTGAAAATTCAACATATTGCCTACAACAAACATAAAAAAGTTTGGCCATCTCAAAATATCTTTGATAAATAGAAATTTGTGGATGTTATTCCAAAAATTTAAAGTACAATTATGTTTGAGTCATATCCAATAAATGTTTTGAATGTGGTTCATAGTTATGAGAACCAACTTTTATTTTTACTACATCTCTTGTATTGGGCAAATCTCCTTTCCAAAATTTAGCAAACAACTCTTTGAGAGTATCAGCGATAGCCTTGTCCTTTTGTGGAAGTCTATCTGAGAATGCCCAGAGCTCATTGATATTAGGTTCATTAAGTCTTTCGCATCTTTTAATTGCTTTCATAAATATTTTTCTATTTATATTAAGTGTTTAGTTTGTTTTTGAAACCATTTATTTTTTCCTTGTTTGGTCACTTACTGCACAAGTTATAAGTATATGCTAGATAGCATTACAATCTTGGGTGCATGATTTTGGGTATATAGTATGATATGCATCATGTAGATTTTTAACAATTTCATTATTTTCATCATCCATGTTAGATGTTCTTAGTCCTAATGTGTACATTATAGGTCTCATCTTAATCAATTTTATCAATGAAACAAATTAATTGACATATTTGACTATCATAATCAAAATTATGAAAGAAACAATCCCAAAATTGTTGAGCCATTCTTCTTAAATGACGATCGAACATTTTGTTATGCATTGGTTTTAAAATATTTTCATCGATTTCAATTAAGTACTTGTATTTTCTACACATAATTCTTGGAGGTGTTGTTAATGGTGAAATTTGTTGAGAGGGTGTTTCAAAATCATTATTACTTTCATTGTTTAGAGGTGGGATGACATTTTATTCATTATTTATTTCTTCATTATATGTTTCCATAAAATTATCTTGATTATTAATTTCATCATTTTTTATTTCCATCATTTTTTTTTCATTCATGAGGGTGAAACATCACACATAGACTCATTATCAACAAAATAAAAAACTTGGAACTTTGAATGTAAACTTCCAACATTATCTAATTCATTATTATTCATTTCATTATGGTCAATTTCATCATTATTTAATTCATTATGGTCAATTTCATCATTATTCAATTCATTATGGTCAATTTCATCATTTTTTAATTCATTATTTTTAATTGGCTCATTATCTATAGTATTTAGTTCATCAGGATTAGGGTTTATACCTTGTCTACCATGAAGTTTTTGCATTTGTATCTTGTGTCTCTCTCAAATCTTCTAATTCCTCTAGTGTTTTGTTTCATCTTCCTCTTCCTCGAACGTGAACCATCACCCATCAAGGATAATTTACATCTTTTCAAAGGTAGAGTCAAAAGTACATAGGTCCCACAGGTCCCATAGAGAATGTTTGTGGAGATAAAATTCTCGATTTGGGTTAAAAAAAGATGTTGTAAAGTAAACTTAGTCTATAATAATAATAACGTAATCACGTTATATAATGCAATCATGTTATGAAATAATACAATCATGTTATTATCGATACTAGGTTCTGCTTCAACATAGACATTGAGAAGTAAGTTTTATGTATATTAAGAATAATACAATCATGTTATTTCATAATGTGATCACGTTATCCTTAATACTAGGTTCTGCATGAACATAGACATCGAGAAATGATTTTTGTCTATATTAAGAATAACATGATCACATTAATTAATAATGTTCTCAAATTATTATTAATACTCAGTCGGGGTTAAACATAGACATTGATAAGCAAGTTTTGTATATATTAAGAATAACATAATCATATTATTTAATAATGTGATCACATTATACTTAATATAGATTAGGGATTAGGGATTAAGGTATTAGTACTTAAGGTTTAGGGATTAATGCTTACACTTTATGTTTTAGGGTTTAGATATTAGGGATTAGGGTATGTAGGGTTTAGGTTTAAGGGTGTATATAAGGTCTAATTGATCTATGCCATGTGAACCTAATTCTTACTATAAAGGATGTTAATTGAGACTAAATCGATTGGTAAATAGGGAAAGTTTATGGTTTACAATTTAGGGCATAATGTTTAGGGTTTAAGATATAAGGCTTAGATTTAGGGTACATAGAGTCAATCACAAAGATAATTCTTAGTCTAAATGATATTAATTTGGCCTAAAATGATTGGTTCAAGGTTTAAAGAGTTTATATTTATCGTTTATAGTTTAGGGATTAGGAACATTAAGCATTAGGGATTAGGGTATAGGTTTTTGGGTATATAAGGTGCAATCATGAAGGTCATTAGGGTAAATTTGAGCTTCTTGAACCTAGATCTATGAATAAAGAATGTGATTTTGGGCTCAATTAGCCCCCACATCATCATATATTGAGCCAATTAAGTCGATTGTGGTTTAATGAGTGATACACTTTTGACCAAATTCATCCCTATGAACCTAATTCTTACTATATATAAAGGATGTTAATTAGGGCTAAATTTATTGGTTTAGGGTTTAGGGTCTACAATTTAAAGGGTTTGGGGTTTAGGGCTTATGGCTTAGGGTTTAAGATAAACAATACAGGGTTTAGGGTTAAAGTTAGATGGTCTAAGGTTTAGGGTTTAAGATATCATATATAGGGTCCAATCACTATGGTAATTGAAGAACATTTGAGCTGTTTGTTCACCTATTTATGACAATTACCTTCATGTTTACATTTTTGATAAAAGTAAGGTCAGTTAAGCCATATATATTACATACATTATACAATCAATTAAGCCATAAATTTGTTTTAGGGGCTCAATTTTTCTCAAATCATGCCCCTAATTGCATAAATTGACTAATTGGATCAATTCATGATAGAATAAAACTTTTAATTTTGCCCCAAATCATATTTTGCTCTTGAAGGGGTTCAAGTTGGCCTCAAATGCCTCCTTGATTAAATGAATCAACTCTTTGGTTAACTATATATAATATAAAATTAGGGTTAATTTCACTCCAAATCACATCATATATAATTTAAAATAGGTTTATGTGGCTCATTTTGACCTTAATTACCTCCACAATTTAACTAATCAACATTTACATTCAGTAGTTGATGTCTTCAAGTTTATTGAGCTCAAAACCACATTCTATACATGTAGAACTTGCATATAAGTAAATAATATTTCTTTGCTTCAATCAAGATAATGAAATTGGAGCTAATTAACCCCTAAATAACATTTTTTAGTAATGTAATTAGGTTGAAGGGGCTCAAAATAGCCCCAATTTACTTTAGATGCACAACTAGATTGGTACTTCAAAGGTTAAGTTTTGGCCATAGGTTTTAAAAATGCATTTTATGACATCTAATGATAAAATCAATTATATTGTAAGGAATGCATGTTTGGGTATATAGTGGGCATTAGGGTATAGGGTTTAGGTTTAAGGGTGTATATAATGTCTAAGGGTATATATAATGTCTAATCGCTCTATGCCATGTGAACCTAATTCTTACTACAAAGGATGTTAATTGGAACTATATTAATTGATAAATAAGGAAAGTTAATGGTTTACAATTGTTGACAAAGTCACCTTAATTTAGGTCTTTGATAAGTTTATAGGTTAATCTTAAGTCTTAGTTATGTGTGCATTTATTATATTTGTAAATGCATTTTATTCCTACTTTTATGAGGTGTCACTCACCTTCCTAATCCTCTTGTTTGATTTAGAGTTACTTGCATGTGACTCTCCCTTCCCCACATGATACATACTTCTCTCTCTTTGTAAGGGATTATGACACAAGTGACATATACTTGGAGGGCTTGCAAGGTCATAATGGGGTTCTATATAACTCTTATTTTCTTCTTCTAACTCTATAAAAGAACTTTTTCTCTCCTCTTTTCTTCACTAAAATCTCTAGCTCTCTCTTCTTCTCTCGTGCTTTTGATTCAATGTTGTACTTATTTGAAGATTTTAGTTACAAGCCTTCTAATAAGATCATATGGTTTTTTCTCTGATACGTTTAGTTTCCCACTTTAAAAATCTTTGTCTCATTTATAATTTGCTTCATGAGAGATAATATTATTTCTTGCTTTTATTAAATTATGTACTCTTTATTGTCTTTGCTAAATGATCTTGGAATAATTCATAATATGATATCAGAACATTGGTTGTTTTAATGTTGTTGGTGAGTATTGTGCAGGGTTTTATTAGAGGAATTTTAAATTATTTCCATTTATTTTTTCTGTCTAACCTTTTTTTACAAGGTTTTCAAAGATTTTTGAAGCCATTGTTATGGTTTTATGCATCTAACACAAAAAAAACTACTCCATTCTTATTTTTTTTGCTCTTTGTTTTGCATATTTAAATCTAAGTTTTTTATTGAGCTCATATTCATCTTTTATTTAGCATAATAAGAAAATAATAATTATGTGCTTAATGCTTCCTAGTTCTATTTTTTGCTTAATATTGGAATAATAATGTCACAAGAATTAATATTTGTTCCTTTGTTTTATAGCTAGCTCTGGTACAACATGTGCCTTATGCGTAGCTTTGGCTGGCTTTAGCTCTTTTCTACTCTATGCACAGTTATAAGCTTTTTATTTAGCTTTCTTATCCTTTGAGCTTCATAGATAGTGTTTTATGCTTCTTCGTTATCTGTTGTTCTTAGCTTTGGGAGATTCTTTCTCAAGTTACCTTCAGGTAGGTAATAGATTATTTCCAATCTGCTTTCTGGTATGCCAAGTGTGCTTTATTCTTTTTTGCAGTCTTGGATTCAGATGAGTAATTCCTTTCTATTCTGATAGGGTCTTTAATCTTTTGGCATCATTCTCCTTTACCTTTGTATTTTCTTCGTGAGCACAGCCGGTTCTCCTATCTTTTGCGTGACTATCTGCTCTTCACCTGTCTTTGCATTATTCCTCATTATCTGCACTTTTCTCTATCTTCTTATTCCATTATAATGCCTTTATCATTCTTAACGATTTTTTCTGTGCTTGGCATTTCTTCTGTTGAATGCAATGTGTTCACCAATAGCCTTTACTTTCAATAACTTTTTTCCTCTACTTATCTCTTTTTGAAAACACAAAAGAATGAAAGTTTCTTAACCTTATATCACTTTTTTCTAAGCGTGGTTTTATTTGTTTATGGCGATGTTTTAATTTACAGTTAAGTTTTGAAAAAAATTAAATATTTTACGATCTTTAGTTTCTTTTTTAATCTTGGAATTCAAATCTAACGGTACTATTGTTTCAAAGAATTTTTTTTATCAAACATCTAAACTTAAAGCACTTTGTGTGTTTTCTTTTATGAGCATAAAAAACATTTTCTATTATGCTTTAAATTTGTGACATTCTCTTTTTCACAAAAGACAAGGACTTTAAAACAATTTTCTAAAATGTTATTATGACAAATAACAAGTCTTTAATTTTGTTTTATAATATCACATTAAAAAAAAAAAAAACAAATTTTCTAAAATGTTATTATGACAAATAACAAGTCTTTAATTTTGTTTTATAATATCACATTAAAAAAAAAAAAACAAAAAAAAACTATCTTTTATAAAAGTGTTTTTATTCTCAACCAAAACTTTTTCTCGTGAAAAGTAAGTTTTTTCATAAGTTTTTTTTGAAAACTTAATGTTTTAATCATAAAAGTTTTTTTTTTTTTTTTAAGAATTAGTAAATTTAATTGTTTGAAAATCTTTAAAGTCAATCACCAACTTTAAAAAAAAAAACTTTTCAAGCAATGTTTTTTTATTAAATAAATTAAATTCATTGTTTTAAAAAATTTTTAATCAACTTTACGCATTTTGGTTGGTTTAATGTTTTTAGTGTTGTTTTAATTTTTTCAAGTTAATTGATCTAATCTCTAATAGGTTTTTTCTAAGCAATCAATTTAGCTCAAAATTTTGTTATTCACTATTTTTATCATGAGTATTTTTTGAAAATTTGTTAAAGATGATTTTTTTGAAATGTTCTTTAGATCAAATAAAGTTTCTTGTCATTGATTTTGTTTTAATAGTAACGACATTTATCTTGTGTCTTTTCATTAATCTTAAATTGGTCATTTTTTCGATCTCTAAGCAAACTCTTCAAAATGAATAAATTTTATGTCGTAAAGAACAAATTACAATTCAAAATGATACTATTAATTTTTTGCATCATTCCATTAATGCACTTCAAAATACTTTTCAAAACAAAATAGATAATATGCAATCTTCGCTCGATGCTCTCAATGTTAAAATTGCTTCTTTTGTACATGATACTAGGTCTATAGATGAAAATTCTTGTACTTCTCATACACCTAAAACATTTTTGGACACTTCTCTTACAAACCTCGGCTTAAAAATCGTGCAAAATATGGGCTATTCGAGTGGTGCACTTGGTAAGTGTCAAGATGGTATTCTCAAACATCTTTTGCCTACTTCTAATACAAATTGTTAAGGTCTCGGTTATGTTGATTCTATTGATTCCTATGCTTCTAATATAAAATTAAAATCTTATTGTCTTCCTCATAGAAGGACTTATAATGCAACTTCATTTGATTATATGGCTTTTAATGCTCATGCTTTGGTTAAAAATATTAAACCTTATGTGCATTGTGAAAAATATGATCATCATATATATAAATGTTAGAAGTTGCATCTATGCAAATATTGTGGTAAATCTACACATGATACATTGCATTGTTTGAAAATGACTAAATCTCCTACCTCTAGAGGTAGAACTATTTAGATTCCTAAAAATGATGGATCTTATATAGACCTTGATATGTCTTTTTGTGATAATTCTTCTAATGCGTTACACAAAATATATTTTGAAAGTGACACATTTTCTTTGTTTCTATTTTGATTAACTAAATTTCTTTTAGATTCCTTGATTTTTATTGCAAAGGATAGATGCTTTATTTAGAGCTTTTGTGACTAACTTATTTTTATGTGGGTTTATACACTTTATGATGGAAGTTATTTTTTCTCAAATTTATCTAGTTGTACATCTACTTTTATTACATTATGTATGTAATTTTTTTTTGGCATAATAGTTACTTAACTTGAAAGATTGGTGTTAGCTTGCTTGTTTTGCAGGTTTGTGGATCATTACTCTTTTTGGTTGGTCTTTGTTTCATGACAGATTGACCACCTTGTCCAAAGTGAATTCTTGAATATTTTTGGCAATCACACTTTTTTCCTTGCAACTTTTGGTAACACCTTTTCTTGTTTATTCTGTAAATTATTGTAATTACTCTTGAAAGAAGTTTCTATTAAGGGGGAGTATTATGTAATCTCAACTCCCTTCTTTATTTGTAAAAGTTTTATTCACTTTTATAACCCTAAATTAAGTTAAAGGGGGAGTGTTGAAGAATTAATCTTAATTTGGATCCTTCTTAAGTTTATAGGCTTATTTGTAAATGCATTTTATTCCTACTTTTATGAGGTGTCACTCACTTTCTTAATCCACTTGTTGGATTTAGAGTTATTTACGTGTAACTCTCCCTTCCCGATATGACACACACTTCCCTCTCTTTGTAAGGGATTAAGACACAAGTGACACACACTTAGAGGGCTTATAAGGTCATAATGAAGTTTTATGTAACTCTTATTTTTCTCCTCTAACTCTATAAAATATCTCTTTCTCTCCTCTTTTCTTCCCTAGAATCTCTAGCCCTCTCTCTTCTTCTCTTATGATTTTGATTCAATGTTGTACGTATTTAGAGATTTTGGTTGCAAACCTTCTAATAAGATCTAGTGATTTTTTATCCGATATGTTTGGTTTTCAACTTTAAAAATCTTTATCTCATTTATGATTTGCTTCATGAGAGGTAATACTATTTCTTAGTTTTATTAAATTCTATATTCTTTATCATCTTTGCTAAAAGATCTTGGTATAATTTCTACTAACATTTAGGGTATAATGTTTAGGGTTTATGGTTTAGGGCTTAGGTTTTAATTTATATGGTTTAGGGTATATAGGGTCAATCACAAAGATAATTGAAGACAATTTGAATCACTTGGACCCATTTGTGACTGTATAACGTGTTTTTGGGTTGTCATTATATCCCATGTCATCATGAAAATTGAGTGAATTAGTCAAATGGGGCAATCAATCATGTGATTTAGGTCCAATTGAGCCCTATGAACTTAATTTTTAGTCTAAATGATGTTTAAAGAGTCTATATTTATGGTTTAGAGTATAGGGATTAATTTTTTTAGGGATCAGGGCTTAGGGTATAAGTTTTAAGGTATATAAGGTACAATACTGATGGTGATTGAGGTAAATTTAAGATCCTTAAACTTAGATTTTTGAGTAAATAACGTGATTTTGGGCTTAATTAGCCCTCACATATCACAAATTGAGCTAATTAAGTCAATTGTGGTAATGAGTGATGCGATTTTGACCAAGTTCATTCCTATGAACTTAATTATTACTATATATAAAAGATGTTAATAGGGGCTAAATTTATTAGTTTAGGGTTTAGGGTCTACAATTTAAAGGGTTTTGGTTTAGGTCTTATGGCTTAGGGTTTAAGGTAAATGGTATAGGGTTTAGGGTTTAAGTTAAATGGTATAGGGTCTAAGGTTTAAGATATCAGGTATAGGGTCCAATCACTAAGGTAATTGAAGAAAATTTGAGATGCTTGTTCACATAGTTGTGATAATTACCTTCATGTTTGCATTTTTGATAAAATTAGGGCTAGTTAATCCATACATGTTGCATACATGTTATACAATCGATTGAGCCATATATTTGGTTTAGGGGCTCAAGTTTACTCAAATCACACTCCTAATTGCACAAATTGACTAATTGGATCAATTCATGATAGAATCAAACTTAATTTTTCCTCAAATCACATCTTGCTCTTGAAAGGGTTCAAATTGGCCTCAAATGCCTCCTCGATTAAATGAATCAACTCTTTGTTTAATTATATATGACATGACATTAGGGTTAATTTCACTATAAATCACATTGAATATACAATTTAAAATGCATTCATGTGGCTCATTTTGACCCTAATTACCTCCATAATTGAACTAATCAACATTTTCTTCATTAGCTGATGACTTCAAGTTTATTGAGCTCAAAACCACATTTTATACATGTAGTACTTGCATATAAATAAATAATGTTTCTTTGCTTCAATAGAGCTAATGAAATTAGAGATGATCAACCCCCAAATCACATTTTATATTCATGTAATTTAAGTTGAAGGGGATCGAAATAGCCCCAATTTACTTCAGATGCACAACTAGATTGGTACTCCAAAGGCTACATTTTTTCCATAGGTTTAAAAATGTATTTTATGACATCTCATTATAAAATAAGTTATATTGTAAAATTTATAATGAGTTACACCTTAAAACCAACTAATTATAAGTATTCAAGTCAACATATTAAAATGCCCATAAATTTTTTGAAGTCTAATGTGATACCACGACACCTTAATTCACTATCCAAGGCTAGGGACCTTTCCCATATCACATGAAATAACACCAATATTAGGGATCCCAAGAACATATAATATCATATATAAAATTTGAGGTAAAGAGAAAATTTGGGTTTTTAGGTGTTATGAATATATAACACGATCATGTTAGTAACACGATCGCATTATTAACTAACATGATCGCATTACTAACATGGTTAATAATGTGATCAAATTAATACCATGATCACGTTACTAACATGATCACACTATTTGAATTTGAATTCAAAAATCATGCCTTTTGGCTTGACAATGGCTTGGATTCTTGAGCCAAAGGCTTAGGCCTATTAGTTTACAGCTGAGTCTAAGAGTTATGATAAAAAATAATAAAATTCAACTTTGATCACCAAATACACTACAAATTTCAATGGTAAAATTAAAAAATTTAATACCATGACGAGCACGCTCTCCTCTTTTCAAAAATTTAATTTTTATAAATTTTTGAATAATTTAAGGTTTCAAACTATGTTGATTTTTAACTATAGCTTTTTTATGCCACTACATGCCACAAATATACATGCCTATACATGTTCATGTAATTTGTTTTTAATTGATCCAAGTGCAAAAAAAATTATATGGTCACAAACTAATCCTACTTATATACACATTTAAAAAAAACCTTTTTTTAATTTTTTGAGGTAGTTAAGTGCGCTGCACAGACAACTATCCATGTTTTTGTCAATTTTCTAGATATATTTACTTACAAAATTCATTAAAAAAATTATTAATTGAAAAAATGTAAAAAATATAGGCCACAAACTATAATATCCTATCTAAATATTTTCTAAAGGGTTTCAAAGAATATTAAACACTGCTAAAAAAATGGTGCATCATACGACTATCTATCTACTCTATTTTAAAAAAAATTAGGAGTTTCTCTTCAAATTTTAGATGTTTGACGTAGTTATACTTAACCATTAAAAAAAAAATAGTGTTTTAAAAACTAAACTCAAAATGCTACATTTCATGTTCTTACACCATCTTCAAATTATCTACATAAATTCAAATTTATGAAAATTTAGGAAAATCATGTCCATGGGTAGGCCAGTTTTTGTCCCAAACTTTGTGCACTTACCCAACAACCAATAACAAGGAAAGAAGAAGTCAAAAGGGTAGTTTTTTGTAAGATTTTTTAAAACTATAACTATAGTTTTCTATTGACATAATTAGTCGATGTAATCAGATTATAAAATAATTTAATATATATGTATTTTGTATGTTTTAGACTATCTCTACCATCCTCTGTTCTTCTCTATTTTAGCTTGTTGTAAGTGCAAATTTTTGTGCATATTTGTACCTAGGAGATTAATCTGGAACTCCATAATTTTAGTGTTATAAACTGCCTATTTGCCCTCTTGGGCTTGCATATTTTGCATTTTATTTTTTGCTAATAAGATGGTGCATCTGATGGTTCTCACAAACTTTGGTCGATACAAACATAGAAAATAACTCTATTTTTTCCTAGTGATGATGAGAAGAAAGTCTCAGAATATCTTATGGTGATTAAGGGTATTGAAAAGCGATCCACCATCTAGAATAAGGTCTTTGAATTGATGAACTAGGAGAGGACCAACATGTTTTGAGTCCCCATATGTAATGCAGGCTGTTGGCTTAGGAGGAGGTCATTTATCTAATAGCCATGACATATGAGAGAGAGGCAGGACTTATGACTGAAAGCAAGCCAAGTAATGAAACAAGAGCACCTAATAACTTAATAAACCTATATGGCAATGCTTGGTTGGAAATGCTGGAATGGTACCAACAAACCAATAATCCATGCTACCTCCATCTTTCCATGACATGTATGAGTTGCAGATCTGTAATAAACCCTTGTATGCCAATAGACAAGCATGCAAATGCCAATATGAATAATATGCAAATTCCTCTTAATTAATATGCAAATTCCTCATAATAAAAGATGTTGACTCTATAACCCAATAGACAAGACATATGTCACATGAAAATTAAAACTCTAAAATCTTTCACTTATAGCACTGCCATGTTCATTAAGTTGAAAAGGTGGAATTGGAAGCAATGGATTGTTAGTTGTGTCTAATTTGGGAAGAAAGTGGTTTGAAATGAATCACATATCACTTTGGAGACAATCATTGCTACAAAAAAAGTTCTCTATTGAACAATTTTTATGTTCAATCTATGTCATGGTGACTTGTTTGGAAGAAGCTTTTTATTGAATTGTCTTTAAGCCTTGAGCTCAAGATTCTATGGTCATGTTAGTGGAATGGTTAAGCTTAAAATCCCAATCCTTTATGTGAGTTTTGAAAAACTACTATTACCTTGGAAAGACAAGTATGTGATAAGAATCTACATGGATTTTATAACATACTTAGGGATGGAATCCATAGAGAGATGTCAGCTCCTAACTGCATCCCAAGGCAACTCAAAGTGCCCTTAAAGAAAGAGAAGCTAAATAACTTGATCAAGTAATGGAAGACCATTATCAATGCAGATAAATGAGTTCTTCGGGATCTCAACAGGCAAGTTTTTTGAGTGACAAACCACTTCAATCACATACAATAGATACAAGTACGCTTAAGGAACATAGAAGGAAATAATTTTAGCTCTTGAAGAGTCAATAGAATGTGAATATTCTCAAAGTGAATATATTATACAAAATACTCTTCATCATGAATGTGATATTAAGTGAGGAACCAATGTATAAGTATACGAAAGTAATGCTTGATAAAATAAAAAAATATTTTGAATCTAAAATATTCAATATTCATCTAGACTTTTTGATTTATTTGGTTTTGAAATCGACTAAATAGTTTTTGTAATGAAATGTGGATTTTGAAACCCAACTTTATCTTTTAAATTCTGAAGAATAAACAAATAAGTCTAATCGATTATGAAGTAATTAAGTTTTTAAAACTTTTATATACATTTGACAATGTGAAATAGCTTTCAACACCTAATTTTCACCAAAGAGAATTGCAAGAACTTAGTAAACAATGTTGAATTATATCTAGGAGGTATTTTCCACAGCGAGTCAAATTATGATATTGATATCAAGGTTTAACTATGTAGTTTTTGAGCCAAACTCATTGACCTATGTTTCGTGAGTAATGGTTCACATGAACCCATCTCTCATGAGAATGAATGGTCCACTTAGCACTCATTACATCTAGGTGATGCTCATAGGGGCGAAGCATTGGGCCTTACTGCGAGGTCACCCATCCCAATACTACTCCAACTCAAGCACACTTTATCATGGATCTTCCTCCAAGGTTAAGCCCATTTATCTTAACACTCATGAGAGATGGGTTCATGTGAACCACTACTCATGAAACATGGGCCAATGATTTTGACTCAAAAAACTACACAGTCAAACCTTGACAATAATATCATAATAATGTTTAATTAACTTGTAAATCCTGCCTTGAGTTTCTATAACTTGAATTGCAATGTTAAAGCAAGGCTGAAGTTTGAATGTTTCATTACCATGTATTTTGGCTTCTAAATCCCAACTCAAGTTTTAGGATTCAAAACCTGCTTCTAAAACTAATATGAATTGTAATAACTCATTTACATACGGATGGATTTTAATAACAAAATACCTTTCCAAAGTTGCCAGCTATCAAAGGCAGTTTGGCCAAGCTAAGTTTAATATGGCTTTCAATTCCAATAATTGTCCATGGGATTCTCAACTGTAGACTAGCCTTCACAAGCTTCAATGCTGGAGTTCAAACTTCAAACACTCATTTTATAATGTAAAATGCCTTTCTAAATCCCATTTTTCAAATATAATTTTAAATCAGATTTCTCAAACCCATTTTACAAGTATGTAAATTGGCATCCAAAATCCATAGTTCAAAAAATGTTAAATGGCTTTCACAAGCCCAGCTAAGCTCGTGAGTTAACAAAAAATGTTGGGAAGCATAATATTTTATGATGAATGCATTCCTTGGGAAGTATGGTTCAATAATTATTGTGTATATATTTGAGTTTATCTACACTCATTGAGAACCGAATCTTTAGTGTACATGGTGCTCTTTCAAATTTTATTTGAATGATTGAAAATCATATGTTGATGTTACTAAGGATGCATCTTGTCTCAATGAGGCCAATGTAATGTATGAAGATATGAAGAATCATTCGTATGATGTTCACTCATTACTACAGGTGCACTGCACATCATGAGGACCATTATTTTATTTCATCAATGGATTCAACAATTTCAACTTTGCACTTCTTTTGGTGTTGTTTTTCCTGCCACTTGTACTCATGATCAAGAAGATCTATACCATTAATTATTGTGGTATCCCTAACTAGTTTACTTTTGCTTTACTTTTATGTCTCTCCACCCTCATAAAGAATAAATATATTTATATCCTATATATCCTCTTATCTACCTAGCAGTAACAACTATGATGGAGAGCTTTCCTCATTTACTCCATAGATTTCAAATAGTGGTTGAAAGAATCATTACCATTTATGGTTGAAAATAGAATAAAATAAAATTATAAGCCCTCTCATGCTAGGTTTTATTATTTTTGTTTGTCATAGTAGGATAAATCCTTTTTTTTATGGGTATTCTATATCTATGGAAGTGTACAAGCATTTGGGCAAGCTTAACCAACACAGACAACCTCAATGTGTGCTGGTGTCAGCGTATTTTTCAACAAATATGTTGACCAATTTCCTATTAGCCCACAAATGTTCATATAGATACAATTAATGTTGTCATTTGTTATTGCCTAGGCCAACTGCCATGAAGGATTTGTCATGTCACTTCAATGTTGCATTGGCATCTACCACATGGTACAACTCAATTACCATAGTTGGAACATTAAAAATGAAAATCCTAAAAGTGTCAACATTCCCTAGTTATGTTCAAAGACCAATGCATTTCCCTTATTTCCCAATCGTGCACAAATTTAAGCTCATTTGTTACACTTTTAAGGAGTTCACAAAGATCATAGAGAAGGAGGGAGTTCATAGAGATCCTACCACTTCCAAATGTTTGTTTTATGTAGGCCATCAAACTTTCAACATCCACTACAAATTAATTATTCTACTTGTAAGCTGAACCATACACCCTTATCTAACCCTAATTTGATTAGGAGGATTTCCATTTTTTTATTTTATTTATTATTCATGGAGTCTAAGATGCAGTTTGCAGGTTCCGCTATGTTAACCAAGTATTTAGAAATATTGCCATGGTTTGTGTGTTTTGAAATACAAGTATCTCTAATTATAAAAAAATGCTTTTATATTTCCTCAATTTCATTTTCCTCTACCCTTTGCATAGTTAAATGTAGCATGTTCAAGATAAATATAAATTTCCCAATATATGGTGCATCATATATTGAACACAATGTATTAGTGCCAAAGGGTATATAGAGATCCTAAGATCAGATTCCCCTAGGCCTTTGCTTGGTATTATAGATATGCATTGAAAGAAACCATTAATAAGATTCTTGCAAGATTATTAAGTATAAGGATGTGATAAATTAATAGTCATTTTCAATTACCCAATCCCTAGGATGAAAAATTCCATTCAAATGCTGGTCAAATGATTCATTTGGTCTAAGGAGCACCCAAGGTACTATATCATGCTTGGAGACCACATGACAAATTTTTTTCCACTAATATTCATAGCCAATATATTCCCCAAGTTTGACATCTCCCACTAAAGAAGAACCAATTGTAATGCAAAAAGGAGAGGTGTGTCTCATCCTCTTTTCTAGATGTGTGGCTATGGTTGCAATTGTGCCTTCTATGGAATGACCTGCAATTATAATTGCATGTTCCATTTTTTGGTTAAAAAACCTCTCCATCTGATATTAAAAAAAATAAATAACATTAATTTTAAATTTAAGAACATGGATTTGTACTAAAATAAGTAAAATATGTTATTTTCAATCACTTTACTTGTAAACATGGCTTTATTTTTCCCAAATCATAATGATATGGACAAATATTTTAGCACTGGAATCTATGTTTAATATAATTCTCCTACTTTTTCATTTTATTATATTCCAATGTTGCTCCAACTTAACTATAAGTTCTGTACCCTGTGCATATGCTTCTTGTATAAATTCTCAAAACTATTTTAGTTATTCACTCTTTCCTTGCTCCTTCTTTCATGAAATGAAGAAGAGCTATTATAATAACAAACAATTGGGGGATATTAGAGACTTTAATGCATAAGTAAACATTAACTTCCATATTGATGCCAAAAATAGACTCCTAACAGTATGCTTCACCATAATAGAGGATGACCTATAATGACTGGCACAATATCTTGGAGCCATCTTAAAAGTAAATAATTGTGTCTACAATCATAAATAGATTTCATAGAGTTTTTTGATGTCACCAACCTCTCTCTTAATGATTCTCCAAAATAAAGGATATCCAAGATGCAACCTATCCAAAATGCTTTAGCCTAACTACAATCCTAGATACATGTCATATGGTTTTTGTTAACCACATACTAAGCAAAGCAATGATGAAGTGTTTCAAAAAAAAATATGGTGCTGCCAATAGGAGCTCTCCTAATATCACACTTCACCATAATAAAACATGACTTATAATGATTGGTAAACACATAATAGTATCTTATATAATAATAAAATAATATACATATTTGCATCTACTGATATATATTACTAATAAATATCTCAATAATATTATTTTATATTAGATATACATATTTGTTAATATATTAATACATTATATATATTAGACAAAATATAGTTTTAGAAAATTTCTTACTAGCCCAACCTTTAGTGGGCCATGCTAATAAGTGTGGGTTAGTGTTTGAGGCTGAGCCTCATGAGCTCAAAATCATAGTAATGAGAATGCATACTACTAGGCTAATTTACCTCCTATTGTAAGTGGCTAATTATGTCTACAATTGTAAATAGATTTCATAATTTTTATTGTTGTCAAAAGTCTCTCTCCTAACGCTTCACCAAAATAGAGGATATCCGAGATGGGACCTATCCAAAATGATTTAGTATATCTACAATCCTAAATACATGTCATATAGTTTTTGTTGATATCACATACTAAATAAAATAATGACAAACTTAGTGCGTGCTAGTGTCAGCATAAATTTTTAACGAAAGGGTTGACTACTCATTGTCAACCCCACCAACATTCACAAAGATACAATTAGATTTATATTCATTTGTTTGGAGCCACTACCACGAAATACTTTCCTTATCACCTTATGTCATGTTGGGATCCACCACACAACAATCCTAGCCCAACAACTATAGTTCAAACATTAAATATCAAAAGCCCAAAAGTGCAAGCATTTCCCTTATTACTGACTAATTCAATTCCCCTATTCCCAAGTGCACACAAACTTAGTGACATTGTTACACTTAAAATAAGGTCATAGAGATCACATAGAAGAAATGATTTCATAAACATGATATAGAAGGAAGGAGTTCAAGGAGTTAAGCTCACTGCATCTACTACAAATCCATTGTTTTACTTGTATGTAGACACATACATCCTTATCTAATTAAATCCTCATTTAATTAAGAAGATATTTCCATGTTCTCTTCTTTTATGCTAAATATGGAATTGAGATGTGATGCAAAGGTTCCACATACACAAACAATCTATCTTATTCTTTGTCAAACTTTCTCTAACTTTATCTTGTTTCCAAAATTCACTTTCTTTAGCAAAGGCTCATTTGGTTCATTCATTCACTATACAAATTTTGTTATAGGGTTCAATGGATCAATTTATGGTTTCAGGCTTCATAATCCATTATACACATCTTACTAAACACCTATCCACTTTATACTCAATTTTGCCTACACTAAACTTAGCCTTTTACAAACTCAACATTTGTAGCCTTGTCCAAACACTCAACTCTATGCAACTTCTAACCCCTTGATGCTCGCACACTTCTCTTTATTACACTTTATTATTTAAATTTTAGATACCTTCCAAAAAATCTGCATACTTTTCAAAGATCATATTCTTCCATGTGCCTTTCAACTCGACCACCTCATCCAAATTTTAGGGTCCTTATCCAGATGCCAATAGGTGAATGTTAACATTATGGAACTTGAACGGGTATATATTAAAATTACAAGCTTAGTAAATAGTTTCAAAACTTTAAAATAATTGAATAGCCTTTGAACATACGAGATACACATTATCCAATCATATTGCACCATCTGTGACACTTTTGTCATGGATTTCTAATGACATCTGGGTTCCTCTATGTGCTTATGCAGAACTATGTCTGATTAGAAGACTGTGTGCCTTTATGAAGGGGAAAAAATAACAACATTCTCATAATCTATAGTTTTGAGAATAATCCCTCCACAAAATTGATATACTCAAATGACATAGCACCTTTATGGGATCATATAACTTACCAAGGCATGAAGAAAGCCAAGAATTTGCTGCATAGAAAGTTACCTTTTAAGAACAATGTTACATAGTCACGAACTAGTCATTTAAACACAACGAACATAAAATTTATACTATCAACCTTTAAATCTAGGGTTTATTTACTTACTTCCTCAAAATTATGTCTTCTCCATGCATCTATCATCTACTCCTATCACCTTTTTTTTATAAAAAAATTCGATGCCAACTCCTTGGCCATCTACTTAATGATGTACAAAATTTTTGTCTCAGTCTGCTCTTATGCAATTCAAGGTCTATGTGGATCCTTACAGTATATCCTTAGCACAAATACAACATTAAATGGTTCTTGAAGGCATAATTATATCATTTTACAAAAATATCTACACTTTTCAATATTTACCAACATAAACTTCTTTGAGACTTTCACTTATAGAATACGAGCAATAATGGCAGGTCTATACGAAAAATCTTGTAAATACATATGAATGAAAATTTATGGATTATAAATAACTGTTAAATACAAGGAAATCCTATCAAAATTCAATTTACCTTTGAATCACACACAACAATTAAATTTGTCCTTTCTCTACATCCAGACACAAACTTTCCTTTTTAGCATTGCTTTCGATTTTCCACACATAGAATAACAAGAGGATAGTCTACAACTTTGTTTCAAAAAAAGAAAAAAATTCATTAGCTTCTTTAGGGTTCAATTAATTTCACCTTTAGAATCTTAACCCACTCTATTCTATCTCTGAATTGAATGAGCTGACTCGAATAACACTAGAAACCATTATTTATTCTAAAAGGCTCTGTAACTAACTTGTAACTTCTCACTTGTATGGGAAGACTGATAACTACCCAACCACCACAAACTCAAACTTATCAAATGACTAACTATGAGTTAAGTATTGTGTCTCAAATGGACTTCTATAGACTCCTAAAGACCATAAAAACTCACCAAGACTCAAAACATGAAATTAGACTATTATTTATAAAGGGGGTAGTGATGCCCCTGCATAATATTATGGAGGAGAAAATGGAAACTTTCCCTAAAATTTATAAGTGCTTGATCTTTGATGATTTTTTTAGCACCTCTTGTATAATGGAATCTCTTCCTAGATCTAAAGGTCTATTTTTGAGACATAGGCCTTTGTGTGCTTGCTTATGTTGGCTCCTCCATGATTTTTCTTTCTCTTGTTCTCTCCTTTGAGGTTATTTTTTTTCACATTTATCTTCAACTAGATCATTTTTAGCACTTGCTTCTTTTTTTACAACCATTCTACACATGAAACACACAAGTCAATAAAAACAACCTACAGCTTGCCTTCTTGGATACCATACTCTTGCTCTGGCAAACTTGTTCTCTTTATGTTTGGTTCTATTGCTTGTTATGCTACTACTTGTTTCCTCTTATCTCCTTCAAACCTCTCAACCTGTACAACCTCTTTATCCTCTTCTTGTTGCTATACCTGATCAATGACTTCTATATCCATGGCCAATGCTTTTAACATACTCACTTTCTCAACAAAATAATCTAAACTCTCTTTTTTTATGCACGATAAATGATGTGATATGTTGGTCCCCAAAAATGTCACTCATTTTTAGAACAACATATGAGCTATTCTTGGACCTGTAGGGCCAAAATTCCTCTCTTCCCCTACTAAAAATTTATTCGGGGGCTTTTGAATTCTTCATTTTTTCAAAGCTTTTTCAGCAAAGGGATTAGCAGGTTCAAAGGTTCAACATCTTCAACAAGAGCTAGGCGCATTTGACAAAGTTTAAAGTTCAACCATTCCAAAGGTTCTGCGGCCCCGAGCATTTAACGAGTCTCAAAAACTTGAACCGTTAAACTGTTGAACCTTGAACTATTTTGGTTCATCGATTCAACGGGTTCAATTTTCAATCAATTAAATGTGCCAAGTTCAAAGGTTTAAAGAAGGCCTCAATTATAAAGAGAAACACGTGCAACAGAAAGAGTCAAGTGGATACTGCCAAGTGTCACCGACTGAGCCATTATGCCTTGCTCTTAAGAAGTAGGGGAAGCTACCACATGTCCCTTTTTAAAGCTCGTCAAAAGATGCCATGTGTCACCATCCACGTTTCCTTCCTTCCATTCCACTATATTGAGTAAAGACCATGGCAGGCCTAGGGGCATGTGACTAAATGAAGTTGAGGCTGCCACGTGTCTACATCTGTGTGACTATTATAGGGTCTCTTTTGACAAAGCTTCTGCCAAAACTCTGCAGAGGGTGACAAGTGGCAACTGTGGAAGGTTTTACTTTATTTTCTTAAGAGTAGTAGACCGTGCTGCGTGTCCCATGCAGAGATTGGCAGATGCTGACAAGTGTCATTATATGCAAGAGCCCGACCGATCCCCAAACATTTTTGTGATGTCGCAAAGGCTCGATAAGGTAGATGATGCCATGTGTCCCTAGTAAGATTCAACGAAAGATGCCACATATCACTTGTTTGAAGTAGTGGAAGGTGCCACATGTTAAAAGATGGAGCACCTCGCAAGGCAAAGGCACGCATGAAACCAAAGAAAGGATTTCCTTCAGACAAATTATTTGAAGGAATTACTTCAGACATTTTATCTGAAGGAAATAAAGGTCCAACAATCTAGAGAAATCAAAGACTCGAAGTTCACTTGGAAGATCTCAAAGGGCAAACACCTTTGTAGAGGGACACTTGACATTCAGAAGTGGACCTTTTTCAAGACCTTAAAGGGCAACTTCCATTTGGGAAAGGTTTCAGCCTCAAAGTGTAGTAGATGCTGCCAAGTGTCACATGCTGAGATGCATTTTCAAATGAAGATTCAAAGCATGAAACTTGCCACGTGTCCCATCCTAGTGCAATAGAAGCTGTCACGTGTCTGCATCCATGCCTCCAACTGCTACCAAGTTTCAAAAATTATTTTGATAAGCCTATTTCAAAGCTACAGATATTGCCATGTGTCCTCACCTATGTCACAATAGAAAGTGACCATGGCAAGTGAGAAAGACACGAGAGAGTTGTTGTGAAGAATGACGGGCCTGTAAACATCAAATTTGTCATAATGAAGTGTCTATTGATTTTAGCAGACTTAAAGCGTAGACTTGAATGCATTCAAAAGACTCTAAGGCTAGGACCAAGAGAAGGAAGAGACAAAGAGGGAAACTCAGTAGGAGTTAATTCCAGTAGGTGTAGCAGTTCGCTGGGTAAATATTAGCAGCTTGCATACATTGAAAGCACCGTTGTTTGTCCCCTGTGAGATAAAGGTAGAATAGACAGTTACATGGCTAAGTAGGTGATGGAATGAGAGATTCAGGCTTGGGAGGAGGCACTAGAGATGAATCGACATGCCACAGTCAAGGCAACCACCCTACTCCAACATGGCCCTTCCTGACAAGACCAAGAATGCATCCAAGGCATTGAATGTGCCGAATGGGTCACTCCATGGGAAAAAGTGCCAAGCCTCCCTCAGGCCTCTATATAATGTAATCTCTTGTATCATTTGAAGGGAGATCTTCCCCTTACCATAAGTGAAACTCTGCCCAAATTGAAAGGCATTACTGAGACTTTGAGCTCAAATTGTCGTTCATATTTCTTTGATTGAATGAGAAAGCAAGTTACTTGCAGACTTTGTGCTGTTATAACTTGTGCTACTTTAGGAGATTGCTCTTATGTCTTTCTTCTAAAAGCATTCTTGTTTATTTGATTTAACAAGTAGAACTAGTGGAAGTAATCAGGAAGGTGTCCTGAAGCCAACTACTTTCAGACTTTGTGCTGTCATGGTTGTCTTTAGCGTGTGTTTATTTTTCGTTTCTATGTAAAGAACCTTGGGATGACTTTGTGCCCCCATTTTTCTTTGTATCTCACTCTTGGGCAGTCGAGGTGGAGACTTTTCGCTACATTTTAGGTTACTGGTTACTCTGCACCCTCTTGGCAACCAGTTACTTTTACTATCTGAAAGAAACTCTTGCTATTTCCTGCAAGAACACTTTTGAAAGAAGAGAAGTGCCTTCAGTGTTTTCACCAGGATTTTCTCCTTTGTCTATGAGCATCATCTCTAAAATAAGAGAGATGGATGGTTTATTCTGCCCCCATGTGTTATTTTATGCTTATTTGTATAGTATATAGCCTCTACATATTTAATAGGGAACCTCCCCTTGATGAGAGGAGAGATTTGTCCCCTTTGGATGTGGTAAACCTATAACATTAGATGACCACTCTCCCTATGCTGTGGTGATAGGAACTATTTTGGTCACCAATTAGCTGGCTGACAAAATATTCACCCAACATTTTTTGGTGACTCTGCTGAGGACAGTAATTTTGTGCAATTTGGAACCTCAAGTTTCAGATTGAAACATCCCCTGTGTCTTACCCATAATCATTATAACCCTTATCCATTATAGACTCTGGCGACTCCATTCCATGTCTTACCCATTATCATTATAGCCTTACCATCTTCCTCCACTTCCATTATTTTATCTGGTCTATAAAACCAGAGCTGTTGGGAAAGAGTGCACAGTTTGAAGCCTCAAGCCTCAAGCTGAAGCAAGGCCAGTCCTTTCCCATTTTTGTTCTACAATCTAGCCACTCCACCCAAGTTTGTTATCCCTATTTTTGATAATTAAATCATGGTGGTTCAAGGCCCCTGGGGTAACTCTTTTGGCCCACTCAACTTGACTCCACCTCTACATGAACTCCCACATAGTTCAAGAAAAAATTTCCCCAAATTCTTTGGTGATGGGATAGTTCACCCTAATGAACACATTGCAGCCTTTAGCATAGCCTGTGGTGTAATAGGGGTGGAATTTGAAGACATAGCAGTTAGGCTATTCATGGAGACACTACAAGGTGATGCTACAGACTGGTTCTACCATTTGCAAGCTGGATCAGTGACTGACTGGGATACACTCAAAGCTAAGTTTAAAGCTAGGTTCAAGCCTATAGAGGATGCACATGCTTTGCTGGCCCAGGTCAGTCAGATGAAGAAGGAACCTCATGAGCCTATGAGGGATTTTATTGCCAGGTTCAATAAGCTGAGGCACATGATTTCCATGGTCGCCCAGTCGATAGCTCGGAATCTCAAATGCTTCTTCATCAACTCACAACTGCCTGAAGTGAGTTTTTTGTTGAGACAAGCTAGACACATAGACCATTGAGGCTGCTCAAGACTTGGCTGCTGAGCTAGAAGATGACCTTATCTTGGTAAGAAAGATAAGGAGAGATCCTAACAGAGGTAAACCCTCTTCATCTTCTGAATACTCACCCATAGCCACCATTGACCCAATGGTACAAAAGCTGGAAAATAAATTGCTAGCCTTGAAAAGGCAAATGGCATAAGGTATGTCTTCTACTCCTCTATATTAAGATATACCAAGGAGGACATTCCCCAATCAGCCATATCAAGACAACGCTACTAGAAGTTAAGGGAAACCAAATCGTCTTCCTCCCCCATAGAGGAGCATTGCCCTTAAAGCACCTCCAACCAACTCAGTAGTTGGATATTTGGAAATAGAACATGTTTCCTATTTTCAACCTAAGTTCAAGCAAGAAAATGGCGCTAATCTATTCAGGGAGGATCTAGAAGAATCAACTGGTGACTCCCACATTGGTTTCTTGAATTACTAGGATGAACCCAGAAGTGAAGGTGAAGCAGTCGAAGGATCATATGCAACATTCACCTAATCTGAGAATCAGTCAACCCAACAAGCTGATAAAGAAAGAATAGAGGAATGAACTCAACCTACAATTCCAATTGCTAAGCAGGGAACCACTTTGCCTTTCCAGTCAAAGGACCCAGTGATTGCCAAGATGGTTACTACATCAAACATCTCTGCACCTTCTACTTCAATTTCATAGATCAGTCTTCCCCCTCCCAAAAACCAAAAGGATGAACTCCCATCCTCTCTTCCAAGTCCATCTCAGTCATTTGACATGATTGATAATGTCAAGAAATCCAAAATTTAAATGACTGAGTTTGAATCCCTACAAGCCAATCCTAAGTAGTTAAACATTGGTGAAGAGCTAGGTGTGGACCTGTCTAAGGCAAAAATTGTGGTCACCCAAATGTCAACCCCTATAGCTCAAATTCTATTTGAGCTGTCAGGTAGGGATAATTACTCCTTGACCATAGAGGATGCTCATGTCTCAGCTGATCAAAGTCCCATGGCTGGCAATCCAAGATTTGATCCAAATCAGGCATCAGAAGAATTGATAGGGCACAATACAAATCAAGAAGGGTCTTCCATCTCTGATGAAGAGAAATTTGATAGAAGATCAGCTTTTGATGATGCTTGGATCCTGGAATCTGATGGCAGCAATTCTTACACAGCTAGATGCGAATCTCTATTACTCAGATTGAAAACTACTCAGGATGAAGAAATCAAATTCCTTCACACCAAAGGAGATGTTGAGTTGATGGTTTATCAAGGGTTTAATGCTGACAATCAAAGCATGTGCTGGACTGAACCAACATAACAACAAGCTATGGTGGTGGACCATACTACTGTATTCTAAAGTTAGCAAAAGGAACTCTTCGTAGAGAGAATAAGAAGTTATAGTTTTCAAAGAGAAGACCACGTCCCACCATGGGGAAAGAAGAGGAAAGAGCCAAGAGAAAAATGCAAAAAATTGGTTTCCTGGTGGAGAGTTCCATTCGCTCGTCACCGTTTATGGGACAAAATGGTTTCTTGCTGGTTTATTAGGATGGCATTCCCTTTTCTTCATCCCATGATGAGCAATGTCTGGAGTACTTCAATTCTTGAAGTACTAGATAAGTTCACCTATACATATGTATATCTGTATAGTCTTTAGTTTTGTTTTGTGTTTTTCATTTTCATTTTTTGGAGCCTTTCTTTTTGGGTAGCATGACTCCATAGCCCAATGGCATACTTCAAGGCACTGGAGATTCTGGTTTCTACTCCCCTCAAATATTCCAAGTTTTCAACTTAAGGAATTTCCCCAACTGGAGCTAGCTATTGGTCCCCAAAAACGTCACTCATTTTTGGAACAACATATGAGCTATTCTTGGACCTGCAGGGCCAAAATTCCTCTCTTCCCCTTCTCAAAATTTATTCAGGGGCTTTCAAATTCCTCATTTTTTCAAAGCTTTTTCATCAAAGGGATTAGCAGGTTTAAAGGTTCAATGTCTTCAATAGGAGCTAGGTGCATTTGACAAAGTTCAAAGTTCAACCATTCCAAAGGTTCCGTGGCCCCGAGCATTTAACGAGTCTCAAAAGCTTGAACTGTTGAACCATTGAACCTTGAACCATTTTGGTTCATCGGTTCAATGAGTTAAATGTTCAATCAATTTAATGCATTGGGTTCAAAGGTTCAAAGATGGCCTCAATTATGAAGATAAATGCATGTAACAAAAAGAGTCAAGCAGATACTGCCAAGTGTCACCAATCGAGCCATTATGCCTTGTTCCTAAGAAGTAGTGGAAGCTATCACGTGTCCCTTTTTAAAGATCATCAGAAGCTGCCACGTGTCAACATTCGTGTTTCCTTCCTTCCATTCCACTGTATTGAGTAAAGACCATGGCAGGACTGGGGGTGAGTGACTAAATGAAGCTGAGGCTGCCACGTGTCTACATCCACGCGACTATTACAGGGTCTCTTTCGACAAAACTTCTGCTAGAACTTTGTGGAGGGTGACAAGTGGCAACTGTGAAAGGTTTTAATTTATTTTCCTAAGAGCAACAGACTGTGCCGCATGTCCCATGCAAAAAGTGGTGGAGGTCGACAAGTGTCATTGTCTACGAGAGCCTGATTGAGCCCCAAACATTTTTGTGATGTTGCAAAGGCCCGAGAAGGCAGATGATGCCACGTGTCCCTAGAAAGATTCAATGGAAGATGCCACATATCACTTGTTTGAAGCGGTAGAAGGTGCCACATGTCAAAGGATGGAGCACCTCGCAAGACAGAGGCACGCATGAAGCCAATGAAAGGATTTCCTTCAGACAAATTATCTGAAGGAATTCCTTCAGACATTTTGTTTGAAGGAAATAAAGGACCAACAGCCTGTTAGAGAAATCAAAGACCCGAAGGCCACTTAGAAGATCCTGAAGGGCAGACACCTTTGTGAAGGGACACTCGACATTCAGAAGTAGACCTTTTTCAAGACCCTAAAGGGCAACTTCCCTTCAAGAAAGGTTTGAGCCTCAAAGTGTAGTGGATGCTGCCAAGTGTCACATGCTGAGACATAGTTTTAGATGAAGCTTCAAAGTGTGGAACTCGCCATGTGTCCCATCCCAGTGCAGCGAAAGCTATCACATGTCTGGATCTATGCCTCCAGTTGTTAACAAGTTTCAAAGCTTATTCTGATAAGCCTATTTTGAAGCTGTGGATGTTGCCACGTGTCTTCACCCATGTCATAGTGGAAAGCGACCATGGCAAATGAGAAAGACATGAGAGAGTAGCTAGGAAGAATGACGGGCCTGCAAACATCAAATTTTTTGTAATGAAGTGTTTGTTGATTTTAGCAAACTTAAATTATGGACCTGAATGTGTTCAAAGACTCTAAGGCTAGGACCAAGAGAAGGAAGAGACAAAGAGGGAAAATTAGTAGGAGTTAATTCCTGTAGGTGAAGCAGTTCACTGGGTAAATATTAGGGGCCTGCAAATATTAAAAGCACCATCTATTTGTCCCCTATGAGATAAAGGTAGAATAGATAGTTACATGGCTAAGTAGGTGATGGAATGAGAGATTTAGGCTTAGGAGGAGGCACTAGAGATGAATCGACACACCACAGTCAAGGTAGCCACCCTACTCCAGCATGGCCCTTCCTGACAAGACCAAGAATGCATCGAAGGCATTGAATGCACCAAATGGGTCACTCCATGGGAAAAAGTGCCAAGCCTCCCTCATGCCTCTATATAATTTAATCTCTTGTATCATTTGAAGGGAGATCTTCCCCTTACCAGAAGTGAAACTCTACCCAAATTGAAAGGCATTATTGAGACTTTGAGCTCAGATTGTAGTTCATATTTCTTTGATTGAATGAGAAAGCAAGTTACTTGTAGACTTTGTGCTGTTATAGCCTGTGCTACTTTAGGAGATTGCTCTTATGTCTATCTTCTGAAAGCATTCTTGTTTATTTGATTTAACAAGTAGAACTAGTGGAAGTAATTAGGAAGGTGTCCTGAAGCCAACTACTTTCAGACTTTGTGCTGTCATGGTTGTCTTTAGCGTGTGTTTATTTTTTGTTTCTATGTAAAAGACCTTGGGATGACTTTGTGCCCCCATTATTCTTTGTATCTCACTCTTGGGTAGTCGAGGTGGAGACTTTGCACTACATCTCAGGTTGCTGGTTACTCTGCGCCCTCTTGGCAACTAGTTACTTTTACTACCTAAAAGAAACTCTTGCTATTTCCTGCAAGAACACTTCTAAAAGAAGAGAAGTGCCTTTAGTGTTTTCACCAGGCTTTTCTCCTTTATCTGTGAGCATCATCTCTGAAAGAAGAGAGATGGATGGTTTATTCTACCCCCATGTGTTATTTTTTGCTTATTTGTATAGTATATAGCCTCTGCATATTTAATAGGGAACCTCACCTTGATGAGAGGAGAGATTTGTCCCCTTTTTATGTGGTAAACCTGCAACATTGGATGACCAATCTCCCTATGCTGTAGTGATAGGAACTATTTTGGTCACCAGTTAGCTGGCCAAAAAAATATTCACCCAACATGATAAAATTACACCAATCCTTTTACTTGCTCACCTAAAATTATCTCACCTCTCTCTTCTTCTCTCTACTGGTCTTTCATATTGGGCAATTATATTCTCTCAAGCAAGTATGTTTCACCTTACTCCACCTTAAGCAAGTCTTTTCCACCTTGCTCCTCTTTAAGCAAGTCTTTTCCATCTTGCTCCATCTTCATCCAAGCTATCTCATTGTATCCTTCTTTGAGCTCATTTGTCTCTTTCTCTCTCCTCAAGCCTCTCTTAACTATCAATCTACCTTGACCAACTACTTGCCATCACCTGTAATCTTCTTTGAGCAATCTTTTCAAACAATCTTTATCATACTTTTAATAACTTATCAAAAGTAAAAATCAACAAAAAATATGTACCTGGCCTTCTCCAAAAAATCTTGGTCACTTTGATACCAAAATGATGCAGAGGTTCTACATACACAAATAATCTATCTCATTCTTTGTCAAACTTTCTCTAACTTTGTCTTATTTCCAAAATTTACTTTCTTTGTCAAAGGCTCATTTGGTTCATTCATTCACTATATAACTTTTATTTTAGGGTTCAATGGATCAATTTATGGTTTTAGGCCTCTTAATCCATTATACACACCTTAATAAACACCTATCCACTTTATACTCAATTCTGCCTACACTAAACTCAACCTTTATAGCCTTGTCCAAACACTCAACTCTATGCAACTTCTTACCCCTTGATGTTCACACTTTTTTATTTGTTTCTCTTTATTCACATTTTAGATACCTTATATAAAATCTACATGCCTATCAAATATCATCTTCTTTCAAGTACCTTTCAACTTGACCACCTCATCCAAATGTTAGACTCGTTCATCGAGATGCTTGTAGGTGAATGTTAACACTATGGAACTGAAATGGGTATTTATTGAAATTATAAGCTTAATAAATAGTTTCAAAACTTGAAAATAATCAAATAACCTCTACACATATGGGATACACCTTATCCTATCATATTACACTATTAGTGACACTTCTATTATGGATTTCTAATGACATCTGGGTTCCTCTATGTACTTACACAGAACTGCATCTAATTAGAATATTGTGTGCCTCTATGAAGGGGACATAATAACAACATTCTCATAATCTATAATTTTGAGAATAATCCCTCCATGAAATTGATATATTCAAATGACATAACACCTTTATGGGATCGTATAACTTACCAAGGCATGAAGAAAGCCAAGAATTCATTACATAGAAAGTTCCCTTTTAAGAATAATGTTACACAATCATGAACTAGTCATTTAAACACAACAAATAGAATCTCTGTACTATAAAAATTTAAATCTAAGGTTTATTTACTTACTTCCTTGTAATTGTATCTTCCCCATGCATCTATCAACTACTCTCATCACCTTTGTTTATAAAAACATTCAACACCAACTCCTTAGCCATCTACATAATGGAGATGTAGAAAAAATTAGTCTCAGTTTACTCTCATACAATTCAAGGTCTATGTGGATTCTTACAGTATCTCCTCATAAAAAATACAACATGAAATGGTTCCTTAAGGCATAAATATATAATTTTATAAAAATATCAATAAGTTTCAATATTTACCAATAGAAACTTCTTTGAGACTTTTGCTTACAAAATACAAGCAATATTGATAGTTCTATATGGAGAATCTCTTGAATGCATATGAATGCATCTTTATGAATTATAAAGAACTGATAAATACAAGGAAAAATTCACTTTACCTTTGAATCACACATAATAATTAAATTTGTCCTTTCTCTGCATCCAAACACAATCTTTCCTTTTTAGCATTGCATTTAGTTTTCCAAACATAGAATAGCAAGAGGACAGTCTGCAACTTTGTTTCAATAAAAAATAATTTTCAATAGCTTCTTTAGGGTTCAATACATTTTAAATTTTGAATTTTAACCCACTTTATTCTCTCTCTAACTTGAATGACTTGACTCAAATTACACTAGAAACCATTATTTATTCTAAAAGGCTTTGTAACTAACTTGTAACTTCCCACTTGTATGGGAAGAGTGCTAACTACCTAACCACCACAAACTCAAACTTATCAAATAACTAAGTATGAGTTAAGTAGTGTGTCTCAAATGGAATTATATAGACTCATAAAGACCTTAACAACTCACTAAGACTCAAAACATGAAATTAGATTATATAAGTCTTGCTATGGTAAAATTTCTAGATAAGAACATTTTTGATATACAAGCTAAGATTTATCCTCGCTTCCAAGTTCCAACCTTTCCATGGGTCTTTTATGTATCTATGCACATGTCAAATGGGATGTAACCATGTATATAATATAAATGATCAAGATCTAAAAAATGAAAAAATAATTGAAATAGGGGCAAAAATACACTAGGGAAGGAAAAGTGGAAAAAATAAAATACAAGGTACAACTTTTTCAGCTTCCATTCAGAGGATATGTACTTTGATGAGATTTGGCTTATAAAAAAAAAATTAATATGAATCAAGCACATAAATATCTAGAAAAATGGAAGTATTACTAAATTATATAATAAAAAGCATAATTACATATCAAATTTTATAGAAAAATAACTACTAAGAACTTTTAAAACATTATGCATTTTATAAACAACAAATTTTGTAGAATCTTAAATGAATATTTATCTATACACTATAATTTAATAATTCTTAAATGAATATTTTAGGCTCTTTTTACCCTTTGCCCCATATCATAACTTAAGTTCTTCCTCTTCTCCCCCACAATAATAGACTCATGAACATACATCATCTCTTCTATCTCTATTTTAAGCTTCTTCTCTAGCCTAATTCCTTCCCTTATATTAAATAAATCAATAATTATAAGAAATATGTAGCCAAATGAGTCACCAAAAGTAGAGATGAAGCTCATTTCTCATTGGTGTCTAGGTCCAAAACCCATTTTTAAATTTATGTAGTTTGTAGATAATCAACATTTAGATAACTATGGTGGAAATATTGACTGTAGGGATAAATTTAATAACTTCATAATTATGTCTTGATTGTAAGCATATATGATTGTGATGTTCAATGGGAATTATATAGCTTATTTTTAGTACTGAAAAGGGGTTAGATGGAATAGTACATGCGAATTTTTTATTTCAATGATAGATACAAAAATGAAGCAAATGGGGTGTTGTGATGTTTCTTGCCACACTACCAATTTTTTGCATGATACTTAGGAGACAACTTATTAACCTTTTTATGTTTCTTTAGAGACATATACTAATATGGATTTAATTTTACATAGGCCCAATCACCTATGTCAAAATGGTGCTCACTACAATGTTGATCCAGTTGTTGCTTCATTCAATTCTGTGCCATGGCTAAATTTTCTTGCAAACTGGAAAGTACCTCATGTTGATGGTGAATGCATTATTCAGTAACTCAAACCTTGGGATGGACCTTCAAGGTTGAAGTTATGGATGGGAGGTGATATTCATATAAGACCACACAGGGAGACAATTTGGATGAATTGTGAATAAAAGTATTATATCACCATTCAACAAGTGGTAACTAATGAACCCATTTATCCTATTTGTTAGAAACAAAATAATTGAGACACCCTTATAGACATTTTTTGACTACCTCTATATGTCCATTATATTGAGGATTATAGGATGAGCTATGATCGAACTAGGTGTCCAAACATGCAAATAATTTAGTCCAAAAATTACTAGTAAATTTGGGATCTTGATCACTTACAATGATATTTATAGTACCATGTAATTTATAAAATGTATTGAGAAAAGCATAAACTACTGTACTAACAAAAAATAGTTGTGATAAGGAACAAAAATGAGCATACTTGGTGAGTCGATTCACAACTACCATGATAACATTTTTACACTCAGACCATGGTAACCCAATAATGAAATCCATGGAAACCTCTTCCCCACATTGGCTAGAGATGGATAAAGGATCTAAAAAACTTGGGGTTTCAATGGTTTCACCTTTGTTTCCCCTTGAGTGCTTCCCAAAAGAAATGTTATTTATTTCTATGATATGTTTTCAAAAATCTTGAGTGACCTCCTATTGGAGATGCATGAAGTTCATCAAGGATTTTATGTTTGAGGAGAGAATACCTACATAGGTGTAATTTATCTTTATACCATAATGTGTTCCTCTTCTATGCTTTTTTTAGATCCCCTGAACCCTACTAATGTTTTTGAATCAAATCATGGGTAGCATTGTCATTCTCCCACTCTGATCTTGCATCCTCTAGCCAATCTATTTAACAAATGGTCATTACATATACCAACTAAAAAAAAACCTACAAAAGTAGTTATGTCTCCAACTAACCATGATTGACTGAGACAACTCCAAAAGTGGAGTTAACAATAAAACATAAATTAGAAATAGCCTCAAAATCCTAGGAAAAATAAAAACAACTAATATGGGATAAAAACTAGAAGATTTGGTAATTCAACAAAGGAAACAACTAGATCAAGAGTTAGTTGAAGAAAATAAAAAAATCTAGGAAATTGTAGAATCCGCTACCTAATAGGCCAAATAATTATTGGAAAAAGATAAGGTTAATCAAGAATAAGTGAAGAGAAGGAAGTTAGAAAAATAAAAATAAGAAGAAAGGGAGTTATAAGAAGAAATTAAAAGTAAAATGGAAGAAGCTAAAAAAAATAAAAATTAGGAGAAGAAAATAAAAACACAAGAGGAGAGAAGAGTAGAAGAGGAGAATTAGAAAAAAATATTAGAAGAGGAGGAGAATAGAAAAAATTACAGGAATAGAAGGGGAAAAGAAAAGGAAAAAAGAGGTGGAGAAGCAAAAAGAGGAGGAAAAAGTAAAAATAGAAAAATAAGCGAAGGGGAAGCATGAAGAGGTGAGTACCCCCTCTATAAGTTATGGAGTAACATGGGGCACCATTCAAATTTTAACACAATGCTTTTGGAATAGGTCAGAGGAGTAAAATTGCTCCTATGGACCCCATGAAGATGGTAAAAGAAGTAACAAGGCATATATAGGATTTGACTATTGGGTTGACCAAAGAGCATATAAAGATATAGGTTGACTGACATCTAGGTATAATTAATGCTCTGATCTTCTCCCTCAATATATATATTGTGTAGGATAGGTGTTTGAGCCCAGGATGACTATATGGTCTAGCACAATAGGTCATCGGGCCCTTATCTCTATATGGGCATAAACTATTTAGAGCTAGATAGTTTAGGGATCCTTAGAAGTCTAAAGTTGATTGAGACATCTATCTCCATCTCCCAATACTATCATGGTGCCAACAAACTTTCTTCAATTTGTTGCAAGAGGGAAAACTCAATTAGCCCTATAAAAATAATCCCTAGTAGAAAAAGAAATAGTTGGGTAAAATGTGATACAGAGTTCTAGAGGAGATTGGATGGTGTAGTGTGTGAGCCTTGAATAAGGATTTAAAACATGTCTTAATGGATTAACTAATGCTTGACCATTGTATAATCATGATACAACCTAACTGATAGAGAAATAGTTGGAAGACATTGTGGAAAATTTATAAATCATGCATCAACGATAGTTGACAAAACTATAATAAAACTTGAGGCAAGCGAGGAATATAAGGAAAAGTTTTTAGGGTCACTCAAATGAGAAAATCAAACAAAGAGAACATAGTACAAAGATCAAGTAGGAAAATTGTAGGAGACAATGGAATATGTCACGACCTAATTTGCTTATGCATTTTGTTGGCCCCTTTGGATAAGATAAAAATGTAGAACTAGAAGCAATGTAAAAATAATTGAGTGTTACTTCAACTAACTTTGGAGCCTAACACATCCCATGGAAGGCAAACAAGCTAAGATGATATCTCTACATGAGTAATAGAAGGAGAAATAGTTACACTGAATATTAGTCTATAAGGATATCAAGGATTATGGCACTTATATGATAATCCAGATGGAAAAGATGGATATAAAAATAAAATACCATGCAAACTATTTAAAAATGCTATAAAAATGTCTCATTTTGAATGATATTGTGCCACCAACAAAAGAGAACATGGCTTTAGGAAAACAATTGGGGAAACAAAGGTAATCATTTTGAATTGGGATACTTTTTCCAAGGAGACAATGAGAAAATATGGAAAACATTTACACAAGGGTGGGGAATCCATCTCATGATTCAAAAAAAAATGGCAAGTCAATATTTTTATAGTTAGGTGGATTGCGTTTTTGTACCTATCAATACTTTAGAGTTATCTTGAGGATAAGACAAAGGTATAAAATATGGGAAAATGTTGGCATTTTTTTTAGTTAGCTAATGTCCAAACCATACATACCGCAAATACTTTTCCTGTACTGTAGTAACATAATACATCTATAGGCTGATAGAATAGATTCTTCTATCTACTAAGAAACATGGTAAGAATTCAAGTATTGTGGAAACACAAGATGACCTAATGGGAGAAAGGGAATATATCACACGTAAATGACCATTTAATTTTAAGGTATCAAGTCTATATTTATACTACAGTGTTGTAATAAAGTAGATATAAAATATAGAGAGATTTGAAGTATAATATTGGAAATTACTAAGAGTTTACAAAACATAATAACCTTTGTAATAACATTATGTGGTAGTGTAAAAAAGATATCAAAACATTGTATTTGATATTCATTATATAAATATAAATAAAAGTGAAATTAGAGAAGGAATTATTGTGCACTATGTATTAAATCATGTGAATGAGTACACCTACTTTTATTTTATGAATGTATGTGATAACTATTTCTAATAAATACTAACCCCTACATCACATTGGTTTTAACTGAAGTTAACTTAATCAACATAAACCATCTATAGCCAACCGCTTCAAATTTTATGTCAACAATGTGCTTGAGGGATCACATAATATGTGAGTATAATGATTTCATATGAGTAACCTTTATAGGATATACATAGGCTAAATGTGTAGGCATAAACATAGTGATCTCAGATAAACCTTGTGTTTACCCCACACCTTAGGTGGGCATCACATGTGTATCCAAAGGTATAGACATAGGGATAATAATAATAGTAGTAGTCTAAACACCTTATGGTGGAATTATTAACTATACAAGGATGGTATAAATCATTGAAAGGATCATATTTTTCCTCAAATGTGATAATACTAGAAAATTTTTCATGTTCATCTCTTGTTAAATATAATAGCGCATCATGCATTTATGGGTTTATGTTAAGATATTGCATTATCTTTTGTTTATTGCATCAAATTTATCAAGAAAATCCATATATTCATTTGCTTTGTTAGCATCCATATTACCAGGTTGTTTTTTATGAACATTTTTGGATTTAATATTCATAAGGAGTCTATTAAGTGGGTGTACTCTATATCCTCTAGTAGTGACACAATGTGATGTGGAATCTAATATAAGCCTTCGTTGAATAATGGGAATGTGAGGAAAAATAAGAGTTGTTCATTCCCTTTGGCATTTATTTGTAATATGAAGAAAGTCAAATTTAATATCATAATATTATGGATTATGAAAGGCTAAATATTGTTCATTATTAATTTCAACATTTTTAGCATAAAATATTTGATCCATGGAATTACATAATTGTTACATATTTTCATATTAAATTAAAAAACATGTAATAATTATAATCATAGCTTTAGACAAGAAATATAAATTATTTTCATCTATTATAGCCAAGCGTAATTTGTGAACAAAGGAAAATAAAAAGTTAGGTCTAAAAATTAGATATATATATATATGGACATATGAAACCCTACAATGAAGGATGAAACTCTAAAGAAAGACCTAGGGTTTTGCTATGGTTTTTATAATATGCAGATTCATCAATATGTTTTACCTTATTTTTTATTGTATGATATTGTAATATATAATATTAAACTAATTCAAATTATATGAAATGTAACAATAAACACTAATTTTAATGTAAAAGGTAAAATTTGATTTTAACGATTGTACTCATTAAAAATAGAAAATACCTAAAGGGGTAAAATACTTAGCATTTTTATGCACTATTCAAGTTTGAGACTGAATGCAAGTGGTATAAATGGGATTATACTCGATCAAGAGTTGATCATATCAGGAACTAAGTCTTTAGATTCACCTAGACAATTTTGTCAACTTATTAATAATAATGACTAATGGTAGCGATAGTCATATATAATGTCTAAATTGGTAGTTTGAGTGTGGCTTGTGACACCCTATCCATAGTTTATTTTTACATGCTCTTGTGACCCTTATAGACACCTTTTTCTCATTTCCAATCATTAAAAACCTTTTGTACCCTGATTCCATCTCAACTAGACCATATTTCCTAGGCCAATCCTATCCCCCTAGGTCCCAAGCCTGTAAGATAGGGATGCCATACCTAGACTATAACACCAGACCCTAGGGTATCCCATTTTTAGCATTCTTGTCCCTTTGAAATTTGAGCCCAAATGATTATTTTCATTTGATCCCTATCCTTCATCATGTTGGCCTAATGTAAATACATATGACCCATGACCAATAGATCCTTATAAAAGCCTATCCAATGTTCATTTACAAAGGGAGGTGATAAATCTTACAAAGAATCAGAATACAAGTAAGCTACTAAGGAAAACTTCCCTATTCTCTACGTACATTCACCCAACAAAAATTGTAAACATATTCAAACTCTCATACCAGTCCCTAGCCACCTCAAACACTCTTAATTTGGCATTATTACATCTTGATTTAACAATTTTTTGGAACATTGGTGTATTATTCATAATTTAATTAAAGGGACTGAGTAGTAAAATTAGTAAATAAATATGCAATAACTAAGCTACTGATTTGTGTAAATTAGATTGAAATTTTGATCTTTCTAAAAATAGTAATTAGATGGAGAAAATAAGACTTAGCTAAAAACTAACTGATATGGCTGAGACCTTGAGATTCACTGTGTTGGACTGGGACATTGTCACAAACCAAGATCTAACTTTCATTTTATGATTGGATAGGAGCACTGAAAGTGGACAAGAGTGGCACTGACACTATAGTCTACCTCTACCACTATTGTCTAGGAGATCTAAGCTTTCTATGTTTTGTTCACTATGTCTATGTGACCCTATTTATGAATTTTTGATAGCTAAAAGTCTGTAGAGCTCCCTGTAGAGAATATTTTCTCTTCAAACCCTATACTCCATTATGCTTTGACCAATTTTGAGAAAGAGAGCGGGTTAGTGTGTGTAAGATTCACTGAACATGTATCCACAACCCTTGTGTAGGCATGCTACCTACATACCAATACTCTAAAGAGGGATCAATCCATATGTAGTTCTTCCACTTTATGTGCTTTATGAAATTCAGTGTATGAATATGAAAAATACTAAAGTGGATGTGCTTGAGGTGGCTAGGGATTGGTGTAAGGATTTGAATAAGCTTGTAAGTTTATTGGCTAGATGTATGCAGAGAATAGGGAAGATTGCTTGAGTAGTCTTGCTTATATTCTTGCTTTCTTAGTGATATTTGTCAACCCTTTCCATATGATCTTTGAATAGGATTTTATAGGGATTTATTGGTCATGGATTGAATGTGCTCACATTAGGCCGACAAAGAGAAGGATGGGGAATTGAAAGAAACTAACCACTGGGGCCAAAAATATATTGGATAAGAGTACTGAAAATGGATAGGAGTGGCACCGGTGCTATAGTATAAGTGTGGCACTATTTTCTTGAGCTGATGGGGCCTAGGGGGATGGATTAGTCATGGAAAGAGTACTTTGGCTGAGCTAGGATTAAGTCTAAAACGCTATGGATGATTGAGAATTAGTGAAAATATGCCTATGAGGGTTATAAGAGCAAATAAAAAGGACCTATGGGTTGAGTGTCATAAGCCACACTCAAGTTACCAATTTTTACATTTTTTATAACTACATTTATCCCCCCTTTATTCTAGTGATGCAACAAAGCAAAATACTAGGATAAAGGAAAAATAGGAAGTGTACCTAAATTTACTTGCAAGGGTGAAGCTCATAAAGTTGTGTAATACTGGGTGTCCATAGAGAGAGCACACTATGAAATATGAATCTACAAGAAAAATAAAGAGTAGATCAATTATTAGTAGATACGCTCTATCTAAAATAAGAATGTATAAATCTAGGTAAGAGAGAGAGAGAAAGAGAAAGGAATGAATACACATCATTGGGTATGTGAACCAATACAAAACCTATTATGATGCTGAGTGATGCTAAGTAATGCTAGATGATACTGTACCAAGAGTAATATCATGAATGGATTTGAGTGCTCAATTCCTTGAAAGTGGTTCAAGAATGTAAAGGCTAACCCTTTGGCTCCATCATCACCAATTAAGTGAAGCTAGGTGGTCATGCATGTGTTAATCAATGTTTGGACTGTGTTTCTAATCCATGTGAGTAGGTGGCTCAAGAATACAAAGGTTAGCTAATCCTTTGGCTCTATCATTTCCCCATGAAGTGAAACTATAAACTGATACTGATATGTATGTCATATGAGATGGATCTTCAATCCCATGAATGATCTATAATATGGAAATATTGGCATGGATAGCTGAATGTATGCTAGAAACTAGGCCACTCTTGGCCACTCCAAAAGATGGAGATTAGACTTGTATGAAAGCCACTCCAAAACTGGGCACTAGGCTTGTATGAAAGCCATTCCAAAATGTGAAGGTTAGGCTTGTATGAAATACACTCTAAAATGATGCCAACCACCTATAAATGGAATAAGGCATGCAACTATAGAGAATGCTTGGGTAATACTGAACTCAAAAATAAAATAAAACAAATGTGCCATGCACCCATGCCTAATACCCCCTATATCTAGATTCTCTAAGCAAAAGTGTACTAAAAACTACTACTTCTAAACTGGTCTGACTATGCAAAACTGTAGCTGAAACTATTTTTTGCCTACTTTTAGAAAGTATAGTTTTTATACTATTTGGATAAGAGCACCAAAAAATGGATAGTAGTGGTATTAACACTATAGACCAATCTTAGCACTATTATTGTAGGCTAAATTTGGTAACTGTTCTAACATTTTCACTATCTACCTAGTTTGTTCTGACTGGTTTGATGTTTGGTTGCTATTTTGAGTGTTTTAAATGCTATTTTTTTGATCGTTAGGAAATCTAATCTCTATGACAAAAACCCCTATTTATTTCCCCATTTTTTGAGGGTAGGAATGAAGACCCCATAGTGACTGCCCTCAGATTAAAGAGCCATACATGTGTGTTATGCTATAAAGATACATGATATAACAATGATAATCAAAAAGATATCTCAAGATATATCATGGTTTGTAATGAAAGATTGTTAGATCAATAGGGGTATGCCTATATAGATGTAACAATGTAATAACATGTTTAATATACTAAATTGGAACTAAAAGTGGAAGTCTAGTTAGTTGTTTGTTTTTATTGGCAAGGAAAGATGGAGCATGATGTCCATAATGGCATCCAAGATAGCAAGATAATGCATGATGTGGATCATGGCATTACAAACAATGAGAAGCAAACAAGCAAAAATCTCATAAGGTAAGAAGCAATAAGCATATAAGAGTGGCCAAGGGGCCAAGCAAACAAAGGACATGGGCACATGTCACTCAAACTAGAAAGCAAGCATACAAGGCATGTTCAAATGCTACATACACATACAATTGAAACAAGCAAGGGTTGGCATGAGGGCCATGAACACATAGAAGAGTACAGACAAAGGGCATTGGGACACACACAAGAATAGAAGAAAAGGACATTAACAAATGTCCTAAAGTACATATGGGAGATAAAACAAGAATTAAAGAATGCAATCAATTTAGCTACCCAAAGCAAGAAAGGAAATCTTGTAAAATTGGAAATATAATCACATCTAACTAATCAAAGTAAGAATGTGAAGGTATGCAATACATGTCAGTACAAGACTAGGCATATGCTAGGAAATACACAATTGCTATATACTAGTGGAATGTCAATAAAATAATCTGTGTAAGCTAGTAAATAATGTACATCATCATGATAACTAGAATGTGTGGTGTAGGAATGACATAACCTGGATGGTGTAGTCATGTAGAAGATGCCCCTAGTGGGTATGTATATCGATGTATGTCTCGAATGTAGAAGTAGGATGCCCCCTTAATGGGTAGAGTGAAGCAATCAAGGATTTGGATGTCACTACATGCACTCAAAGAAGATCAAGTGAAGCATGGTAATGTAGATAAATCGACAAATAATAACATTGAAGAGTAAAATGTAAGTCTAACATAGTAGTATAAATGTAAAACATGGATGATGCATAAAATTGAAATGTTTTTGGTGTTTTTAGTTATTTGAATGTTTTTATATTTTGAAGTATTTGAAAATATTTGAATTTTGAGTTATTTGAATGTTTTTGTATTTTGAAATATTTGAATGTTTTTAGATTTTGAGTTATGTAAATGTTTTTGTATTTTAAAATAAGCTATTTACAATTAATCATAGGTAAATTATGTGCAATAAATTGAAAAGAAACTATGTACAAGTAAGCTGGGAAGGGATGATATTAACTGATGAGTCTCATAGGAGACTTCCTATCATGGCATCTTGTATCAAAGAAATGAATCATGCGTGATTGTGAGGCATAAGGGAATAGCTGTGAATATGACTCTGAATATTCATATTCATTGTCAGTATCTTGGAAATCATAATAACCTGTATTATTCCATTCATCATTATCATCTTGATCTTGAACTAATGGAAAGCTAGTGTTGACTTTTGTTATATCTAGATCTTTTCCTTTGATAAATTGTGTCTATGAATGATTTACCTTAGGATGTTCAATAAATACCAACCTTGGTGACAAATGTTATCAACTGCTAGAATAGGAGTAGTGATGTCTTGAGTCTGCTTTCCCAACCCTTGACCTTGATAATCAAATTATTGTAGATATTTTTGACCAAACCCATACTTCTTAAAAGTTACATCTCATTTTGGAGAGGTAGATTTGCATCTTTTTCATACTTTACCTATGGCTGTGGTACTATTTATTGCTCTAATTTTGATTTTTGATCCTTTTGTTGTTTTGAGTTATGCTTTGATAACCACTATTCTGTACTATTTTTAAAGTTGACCCTTTATGAATGTGTTCTTGGATTATTGTGGATTGCTTGATTGATTTACCTTATATAGGGCCCTCATTAGTAATTATCTATTGTATATGTTTTTTTAATTCCAAACATGAATCAGTGTGATGCCCATGCATTCTATGATATGCACAATAATATCTATATCTTCTCACTAGATGTAGAGGAGGTAGTTTCATCAACTTAGATTTAATCATTTCTTTGAATGCTTTTATATTTTAATCTAATTTCCAATGTTTTGATCTTTTCATATAATAGCTAATTTTGCATTGGTAAATTTGAAATTAACTTGCTCATACTGGTAATTTGATCTCTTAGAGTCTCACAAGTGCAAATCCTAGTTGCTTTCGATTGAACATGTAAGCATATATGTTGAAGAAGCTATACGCTGAATGTATGCATTAGGAATAATAGTATAGGCTGCCTCACCTTTTGGAGGGGTGATAACATGGAACTGGTTAGAGGGAAAGTAGTTATCACCCTCTTGGGAAGAGGAGGAGAAGGAATTTATTTCCTGTACATAAGATATGACATTGAAACTTGATAGTGGTAGTTATCTTATGTAAAAACCATGTATCCAAGGAGTTAGATGCATCTAGGTAGAAACTATGTATATGAGATGTAATGCATGTAATTTGTATAGTAATATGATTATAAAGAACATTCCACATGAGAGTTAACAAGTTTGGGATAGAAAGCATGAATTTGTGGATGACTGCATAAGAAACTTTGGCATGTGCTATGACATTTCTAATATGTTTAGCATGATAATCTTGAATTTTTTTCCATATTAGAGATAGAAATCAAGAGATGAAACTTTGAATTAAATACAATTAAATTTTTCTTGGAAGGAGAGGTATCTTACTATGTTTAACAATGACTTTCTTAATATTATTCCATATTATGAAAAGTAGGCATGAAAAACAAAGAATGAAGCTTTGTATTAGTATATGGTAAAATTCATCATTCATGTACATGATATGACCAATTAAGGTCTCATTATTTGTTAAAAATGTAAGAAAAATTTGTAAATAAGTGAGATCCATTTTTGGAATCTAATTTTAGAATGTAAGGTGATATCTTAAAAGCAACAGGACCTAGTATATGCAACTAGGGTTTGAAAGATGATTATTTTGAGATTTACTATGAAATTTTAAAATTTAATATGAATTTTTGATTTTAATATGCTGGTAAAAAATCAAAAAAATATTAGAGAATTCAATAGCAAATATACCATAGGGTTTCTAGGGTTTTTATGTGCAAATGAAGTAAGTCAGGTTCACTAAATGATTTAACATTTTTTGGAATGTTGGTGTATTATTCCTAATTTAGTTAAAGGGTATGAGTAGTAAAATTAGTAAATAAACATGCCATAATTAAGCTACTAATTTATGTAAATTAGATTACAATTTTGACCTTTCTAAAAATAATAATAAGAGGGAGAAAATAAGACTTAACAAAAAATTAACTGATACGACTGAGACAGGGTCTAAAATTCACTATGCTAGACTAGGACACTATTACAAACTAGGATCTGACCTTCATTTTATGATTGGATAGAAGTAACAAAAGTGGATAGGAGTGACACTGGTGCTGAAGTCCACCTCTAGCACTATTATCTAGGAGATCTGAGCTTTCTATGTTTTGTTCACTATGTTTGTGTGACTCTGTCTGTGAAGTTTCAGTAGTTGGAAATTTGTAGAGCTCTCTGTAAAGCAAATTTTCTATTCAAACCCTATACTCCATTTCGATTTGACCAATTTTTTGAAATAGTGGGGGTTAGTGTGTGAAAGATTCACTGAACGTGTATCCACACCCCTTGTGTGGGCACGCTACCTACATACCAATACTCTGAAGAGGGATCAAGCTATATGTAGTTCTCCCACTTGATGTGCTTTATGTAATAGAGTATATGAATATGCAAAATACTAAACTAGATGTGCTTGAGGTGGCTAGAGATTAGTGTAAGGATTTGAATAAGCTTGTAAGTGTATTGGCTAGTTGTATGTAGAGAATAGGGAATATTGCTTGAGTAGTCTTGCTTGTATTCTTGCTTGCTTAGTGATATTTACTAACCTTTTCCACATGATCTTTTAATGGGATTTTATAAGTATCTATTGGTCATGGGTTGAAAGTGCTCACGTTAGGCTGATAATAAGAAGGATGGGGAATCAAAAGAAACTGATTATTGGGGCTAAAAATGTATTTGAACATGAGCATCGAAAGTGAATAGGAGTGGCACTGATGTTATAGTCCAAGTATGTCACTATTTCCTTGAGTTAAAGGGGCCTAGGGGGATAGATTAGTCATGGAAAGAGTTGTCTGACTGAGCTAAGATTAAGTCTAGAAGGCTATAAATGATTGGAAATTAGTGAAAAGATGCCTATGAGGGTCATGAGAGCAAACAATAGGGACCTATGGGTTAGGTGTCACAAGCCACACTCATGCTACCAATTTTTGCATTTTATATGACTACACATCTGCATCACACTATTACATAAAGCATATTAAGTGGGAGAACTACATTTGGCTTGATCCCTCTTTAGAGAATTGATATATAGGCAACGTGCCCACATAAAGGGGTGTAGATCACATATTTAATGCATCTTACACACACTAGCCCCCCTTTTTAAGTGATTCAAATTTTGTTTATCACGCATGAGGGAGGGTTAGGGTTTGAAGATTAAATCATCTCTATAGTGAGAACCATCAAAATTCAACACTCAATATTTCATAGGCAAGCTCACATAGGAACAAAATAAAGAACTTAAAAAGCTTAGGTCCCTATGACTTGTTTAGACAATAGCTACAGGAGTGGATAATAACACTAGACCCTAAAGTGTCATATTTAATGTTCCTATATTTTTGCTAAATGAAAGCTAGATTCTGATTTGTGACGCTATCCTAGTCTTGCACAACTAGTTTTAGACCCTCTATCAGCCATCTCAACCTATTTCAAGATAATTTATATTTTCTCCTTATTTATTACTATTTTTAGAAAGGTAAAAAGACAAATAAATTATACAAATTAAGACAATAATTATTTAAATATTATTTACTAATTTATTAATCTAGACCCTTAACTAAAATAGGAATAAAATTTCATTATTCCCAAAAAAAAATTTAAATCATTTGGTGAACCTAAATTATTTTGTTTGTGCACAAAAATCCTATGGAAAATTCCTTGTTGATTTTTCCAATATTTTTTTGATTTTTTTTGCATATTTAAATAATAATTTCACATTTAATTTTAAAAATTTATCTTAGTAATTTTAAAAATCATTTACTTCAAACCCTAGTTGAATTTACTAACTCATTTTGCTTTTTGAGGTATCATCTTACATGTTTGTGAGCTTTGTATCATTTTTATGCTTATTCTAGTTCACTATTTTTCAAATCCTAGATTACATTTATTTAATCTTCTCTTTCATTTTTCAAGTTGTTTTCCTTATGCCACTTAAGCTCCTTGCATCTCTCCCTTAGAATAACCCTCCTAAATTCATCCAAATTCCTCCAAACTGTCCATACACCATAGATAGACAACCATCTTAATTTCCTACTATAGATCCTACACAACCAAATTACAACAATTTCCATGAGGCTAATTCCGATAATGAGTAGTATGAGAATACTAATGATGATACACACATTGAATGTTCATGACCTACCACATCGAGCTCTTGATCCACTTCCACCTATTGTTGATAATGATGTGGTCATCAATAAAGATTTTATTTTATAAAGTTTTAGAGAGAGACCTAAGGAATAACCTCAAGATCATGCTCTTATTTTACAATCTATAATGGAAATTAAAAAGGCTAAGCAAGTTGAGTCTTCTATTCCCTTAGAATAACTAGTTACAAATGACACTATGGGGGCAAATATATCTCAATAACCCCTTGTAAAAACCCAACATTCCTATGAGGCACCACTAGTTATGGCTAGTACATCATTGTCACCTGATGTGGCTGCCCTTTTGTAAGAGATAAAATCTCTTCAATACAACATGATACATCTTGAGCAAGGTGCCTCTAGTCCAACACAAGGTTTGAATTCTTTTGATCTACTTCATACACCATTGGCACGTCATATTGATTCTACACCCTTGCCTCCAGGTTTTGTTCAACCCAAGCTCACTCTATATGATGTCAAGGGTTATCTAGAGACACATTTGAGAGCTTTTCACTGAGCTATCTCATACACTAAAGAAAAGGGAATTCAAATTAATTACAATGGGCAAACTCAAGTACACAAGCATATCAAAAACAACAAACAAGAGTAACAATAAAGTCCCATACAAAGTAAAGGTTAATGATAACAAAAGTCAAAATCAACCAACAATTAATGTGGTTTTAGATCCCCCTCAATGAGTAGTTTTATTAGTTGCTACTTGATGAAATTTTACCAATATACTATTATCTCTAGCCAAAGTCTTATAGTAGCTATTGGAATTTCATATATTATCTCTCCCTCCTATTCGAGAAGTTAACACAATAAAACTTCTTTCATGTGGATATGACCAGAATGCATTTTGTGATTTTCACAGGGCACTAGGCTACACAATGAATAAATGCATTAGTTTGTGACACAAGATATAGGACTTGATAGATGTAACCTCATTGATATTGACACTCCACTTGAGCCTCCTCAGGTAAAACAAACATAAAAAAATCTTTAAAATTATTCTCAAATCCTTTCCCATAGCATTTCAAACAAAGATAAGGGACACATTAGGTGTTCACCATGCATATCATGAACACCCTCCACCATCTACATACCAGGCACCTTTAGCTGAGTCACATCCTTTGAGAAACATGATTGGTGTGTATAATTCTAGAGTTCTAGCTAGACCTTTGATCTCCTTCTTAGATTAGGAGATAGTTAAAGATGATTTAGATTACCATGCACTCTTTATTAGAGCATATATTAAGCACCATCCTATTCATAGTATTCTCATAGATAATCGATCCAGTGTGAACATGTGCACTATGACATTAACTATAGTATTTAGGATATTCAGAGTAGGATATTACCCTTATAGACATAGTTATTAGTGGATTTAGTGGGCATATAAATTTCATTGGGTGAGATTATACTTCCTCTATAGGTTGATCCAATACATGTGGCCATACCATTTACTATTGTTCCCAGTGTAAGAGTCTTTGATATGTTTCTTGGTCAACCATGGATTCAAAAATTTCATGTCATACCTTCTATAGTTCATAGATGCATGAAATTCATTCATGCTAATCAGGTTGTTACAATTGGTAGAGTTTTATATGAGTTACCACTCCCCCACTTCAGAGCCATCTACTACTTTGTAGCCACCAGTTTTAGCTCCTCTACTGGTTTTAACTCCTCCACCAGTTGTAATACTTCCTATAGGTTATATTCAGCTAAAGTCAAGGACTTCCTTGCTAACATAGAGAATTTATACACTTCTAATAGGCCTCTTTTAGAGCAAACATAGTTTTAGGACTCTAGACAATTCTTAGCTATAGTGTTCACACCCAAGGCAGTATCATTGAGGTCTCATGCCTCTACACATAGAGCACATATTAAAATCTTATTGTACTACAAGATGGGTCCTTAAAATCCCAATAGTTGCATCCACTTCTCAGAGTTACAGGGGGACCTTACAATTGGTTTCCACTACAAACATTTTAGAGTACTTACAACATACACAACTTTCAAAGTCAAAATCTTAGCTTTCTATCATGCTTTACAATCATGCACGATCCCTATTATTGATATAAGACACCGTGATAGGGAGTCTCTCATGAGACTCATTGATTAGTATCATTTTTCTTGGCTTACTTGTACATAATTTCTTAGTTTACTTGTACATAGCTTCTTTTCAAATTCTTGTACATAGTTTCCTTATGATTGATTATAGATAGAAAAAATTCAAAAATACCAAAATAATACAAAATCTCAAAATACAAAAACATTCAAATAATTCAAAATACAAATCATACAAATAACTCAAAAACATTTCAACTGTATGCATCCTTTATGCTTTACATTTCTACTACCATGCTAGACTTACATTTTGCTATTCTATGCTATTATTTGTTGATTTATCTACATTACCATGCTTTACTTGATCTTATTTAAGTGTGTGTAGTGACATCCAGATCCTTGATTGCTTCACTCTACCCATTGAGGGGGCATCCTACTTCCACATTCGAGATATACATCAACATATCTATCCACCAGGGGCATCTTCTACATGACTACACCATATAGGTTATGTCATTCCTACACCACACACTCTAGTTATCATGATGATGTACATTACTCCCTAGATTACACAGACTAATCTATGGACAATCACTAGTATATAACACTTGTGTATTTCTTAGCATCTACTTAGTTTGTACTCTATGTTTTACATACTTTCACTTCTTACATTGATCACTTAGATGCGATATTATTTTCATTATTTACATGCCTTCCTTTCTTACTTTGCATATATAGTTGTGATTGCATTTCTTAGTTCCTATTTTATCTCTTGTGTGTGCCTTAGGACATTTTCCAATGTTATTTGCTTGTACTCTTCTATGTGCTTGTGGCCCTTGTGTCAACCTTGCTTGTTTGAAATTATATGTGTATGTGGCATTTGAACATGCCTTGTATGCTTATTTTCCTAGATTGAGTGACATGTGCCCATGTCCCTTGTCAGTTTCAATTCAATATACTACACATGATATTACATTGTTACATCTATCTAGGCATACCCCTATTGATCTAATAATCTCTAATACAAACCATTCTATATCTTAAGACATTTTTTTGATTATCATTGCAATATCATATATTTCAAAACATAACACACTTGTAGGGCTATTTATTTTAAGAGTAGTAATTATAGGGTCTTCATTCCTACCCTCAAAAGAGGGGGCCAAAAATAGGGGTTTTGACATAAGGATCAGAGCCTTCTACTAGTCAAAAACTAGTTTTTAGAACACTCAAAACAATAACCAAAACCTAAACCAGGTAGGACAAACCAAAAAAATAGTGACACACATTTAATAGTGATCAAAAATAGCAAAGGACAAGAGTGCCATACTTAGACTACAACACTAAAAAGTAAAGTGTCCTATTTTCAATGCTCTTGTCCAAACAACAGAAAACCCATATTTTCTAGAAATAGATAGAAAGCTAAGTTTAGTTATAGTTTTTCAGCTATAGTTCAATTTAGATTAGGAAATTTCAACATAATTTTTATTAGAGTATCTAGATATAGGGGGCATCATAAAAACATGATGGCTCTCACTTCTAGTTTTAGATTAGGTAGTTGGTATAACTTCCAGATCAGAGTCCATGTTATAGACACTAGTGATTAGGGGCAATGTGTGTGACACATTTGCCTTCTTTTCTTTCTAGCTCATTATATTACCTAGGTAATCTTAACAGTTGTATGCCTTATTCCATCTATAGATGGTTAGCATCATTTCGGAGTGACTTTCATATAAACCTAGTTCTCAATTTTAGAGTGGTTTTCATAAAAGCCTAATCTCCAACTTTTAGAGTGGCCAAGATTGCCCTAGTTCTCAATACACATTCAACTATATTATAGAGCATTCATGGGATTCAAAAGCCATCTCATATGACACACATTCATACAAATATCAAATATATTCACTTAGTGGGAAATGATGGGGCCAAAAGACTATCTAACCTTTATATTCTTGAGCCACCTACTCAGAGGGATTGGACACACAGTCCAAACATCGATTAATACACGCATGATCACACAACTTCACTTAGTAGGTGATGATGGAGCCAAAGGGATAGCCTTTGTACTCTTGATCCACCCTTAGGGAATTGAGCACTCATATTCATTCATGATATTACTTTGGGTACAACACGTACCCAACATCACTCATTATCACTCAACATCACAACAGGTTTTGTATTGGTTCACATACCCAATGAGGTGTATTCATTCCTTTCTCTTCCTCTCTCTTCTACCTAGCTTTTGTACATTTTTATTTTAGATATAAAATATCTAGTAAGAATTGATATACTCTTTGTTTTCTTTTAAAAAGTCATGCTTTAGGCTGTGCTATGTCTATGCATACTCAGCATCACAAATCTTCATGGGATTCACCCTTATAGGTAAGTTCAAGTATGCTTTTTTACTTTTACTTTATCCTAGTATTTTGCTTTGCTACATCATTATAATAAAGGGGGGAAAATGTAGTCATATAAAATTCCCAAATTAGTAGTTTGAGTGTGGTTTATGACACCTTATCCATAATTTCTTTTTTCATGCTCTTGTGACCATTCTAGCCAACTTTTTGCTCATTAACAGTTATCCAAAACCTTTTGGACCCTGATTCCAAATTATATAGACCATATTTACCAAACTGATCCTATCCCCTAGGTCTTGAGCTTGTAGGATATGAGTGCCATACCTAGATTGTAGCGTCAGACCCTAGGGTGTCTTATTTTTAGTGCACTTGTCCTCTGACAATTTGAGCCTAAACGATTATTTTCATTCGATCCCTATCCTTCATCATGTTGGCCTAACATTAATACATCTAACCCATGACTAATAGATCCCTATAAAAGCTTATCTAAAGTTCATTTACAAAGGGAGGTGGCAAATCTTACAAAATAAGCAAGAATACAAGCAAACTACTAAGACAAATTTCCCTATTCTCTACATACAGTCACCCAACACAGATATAAACATATTCAAACTCTCATACTAGTCCCTAGCCACCTCAAACACTCTCATTTTAGTGTTATTTCATCTACATCATATTATTGCACAAAACACATTAAGTGGGATAACTACATATGGCTTGATCCCTCTTTAGAGTATTCGTATGTAGGAAGCGTGCCCACACAAAGGGGTGTGCATCACATGTTCAGTGCGTTTTACACACACTAACTCCCCCCTCTTTTCAAGTGATTCAAATCCTATTTATCAAACATGATGGAGGGTTAGGGTTTTAATATTAAATCATCTCTATAATGAGCTCTATCGATATTTAACACTCAATATTTCATAGGCAGGCTCACACAAGAATAGTGTAATGAACCCAAAAAGCTTAAGTCTCTATGACTAGTTTGGACAACAATAGTAAGAGTGGACAACAATGCCAAACCCTGAAGTATCCTATTTTTAGTGCTCCTATCCTTTCATCAAATGAAATCCAGATTATGATTTACAACACTGTCCCAATCTTGCACACCTAGTTTCAAACCTTGTATCAACCATCTCAACGTGTTTCAAGATAAGTTATATTTTCTCCTTATTTATTACTATTTTTAGAAAGGTTAAAAAGACAAATAAATTATACAAATGTGGATTGTAATTATTGAAATAATATTTATTTATTTATTAATCTAGACCCTTTACTAAAATAGAAATAAAACTCCATTATTCCCAAAAAAAGTTAAATCATTATCATTTGAAACCCGAGGGATTTAGTCGAGTGGATTTTTTTCTCTATTTCTGTATAGGCAAATAGGTTTTCTTGTAATGTGTCTTTGTGCATAATCCTAATAGACATATGTGCATGTAATTATAGAGACCTATCTTCTTCTCTTTGAAACACGAGGTTTAGGCCTGCAAAATGGAGGAGAATATGGGTTGAGATAACCCCAACCAATCCCTACTGAATGGTTGAGCATTGCATACATATCTAATACTCAAAATAGGGACTTTAACTACATGTAGTTTTTCCCATCATGTATATGTTTGCAATAGTTATATTTCAATGAATGTAACTTGTGATCTAGCTTTTGACACTTGGAAAATGAAAAAAAATATCTTGGATTTGAGATGGTTTAGATTTGGATAGGACCTTATCCTTATGACTAATGATTGAATTAGAAATAAAAGGGAAGTCCTTTTTAATTTTCAAACAATTCCATGTTTTAATGTCTACAATACTAAACACATGTTAATGTGGTTTATTTTTTATTTTTATGGTTGTTCCCTCAGTATTTACAAAATTTATTCCTCCAATGATGTTGTTAAAAGGGGGTAATTTCAAGAGCAGATTGCAAGCATTCTTCCATATTCTAACCAGATTTAGTGTGAAAATTTTAATATTATAGAATCTAAGGAAGACAAAGAGGGTATTGTCCTAAAACACTAGTGCACCAAAGAATGAGAGGTGTTAATTTACGTGCACAACAAATTTGGGATACCAGATCCCAACTATCACCAATAGCTCACCTCAACCACCCATTATTTTACTTGGTATAAATTTAGAAAAGGTGATGATATGATGGTAAAAATATTAGATAAATCATGTTTTGTAGATTATAACTTATTCTCCTATGACAAAAACTTTGATCACCATGTTAGTGTTATTCCAGGAGAAATTATTTCAAACTATTAACTCATTAAGTTTGGTATTGAATGACTTGTGCCTCAAGTAAAAAAATCAAAATCATGGGTTTACCTTAAATCTACTCACCTTCAACATGAATGGAATTGTTCCCATATTATTATAATATATAACCTTACTCATTTTTTTGGAGATTCTAGTTAAATTGAATGGTGGGAGGATACCATCTCTTGAACAAACAAATTCATTCACATATATAACAAGAAAGTGGCTAAGTTTCATCATAAATCCCATGATGTGTGACACTATTAATACTTATGATCTTTAGAGGATATTGATAAGTATATTCTCAATGAAGAATTGTAAAAGGAATATACTAAATGGGAATAAAATCTCAAGGTAAAAGAAACATATTGAGCTTATGGTGTTGAATGTTTTACTTGGATGCATTTATAAAACAATGGATACCATGACCCTAAATATCCACCCCCCACTTTCACTCTAGGCAAGAAGTGGATAGGGTGAAATCCATTCATGAAGCCAATAAAAAATTACCACAACTTCCTAATTTTCTTAATTTTTTAATCTCCCATTACCATGGATTTTTTTTTCAGATCAATCGTGTATCCCAACCCATGAGGATTCCCTCACATGGTTTTTTCAAGTTATTTCTTGAAAACATTATAAGGGCCAACGAATGGAATTTGATCTAATTTTATTATTAGAATAACTTCATGAAGTCTCTTGACACATGGATTTTGACAAGGCCCCTAGAATTTATTGATTTCCTTGTAAATTCTACCAAGTTATATGGGATATTTTAGGATTATGATTATACAAAGTCTATTTGGATGTTGTTGAAACCAAATCCCTTGGAGATTTTGTCAATAAAATAAACAACAAGTTCATTCCTAAGGTAGGGGATCCATAATTTATTACCAACTAGCATATAATTACCCTTTTGAATGTATCTTACGAGACAATTTCAAAAGTTGTTTCTCTCAAGGTAAGGTTCTTGTTGCCTTTCATTATTTTCCTATAGAAAACTAAATTCATTCACAAGAGATGCATTTTAGATAGTTTTATTATTTTTTGGGAAGGGATAGACTAGGCTCAATCCTCAAAACATAAATCCTTGTTCATCAATATTTATTTTTAGTAGACATATAATGAAATTAAATGAACAATTTTCCTTGCCTTACTTTAAGCTATAAGGATTGGGGAAATATTTAAATGCAAATAGTTAGTATTTTTTTGTGTGATGCTCATTCTTGTATCACCATTAATATAATTTGATATTATTTTTTTGGGTTTTTTTGATCCATTAGACAAGGTTCCCATTTTATCCCTCCCTTTTTGTTTTGACAACATAAGTTTTTAGTTAACTACTTGTTGACTACACCTCTAGAGGTTCAATCAAAGTAATTTATCTCCCTCATGCTAAAAATACTATGGTACATGGTCATTTTTTATGACTATTTTCTCATTCTTGTTGAAGAGGTGACATCTATCAACAATAATATGGAATATTTGGATTTTTTTCGCGTGGCCTCTATATCTTCTACTTAATCGAATAAAACATAGTGTTAAAAATAGTTTGATACTTCCATCTTGACAAAGTTACCAAATTTAAAGTGGTATGTGATTTATTATAGAGATCAAATCAATTTATTAGGAATTCATTTTTCCTTTGAAGTATCCCATTCAGACTTAGAAAACTATGTGGTGTAGAGACTGGAGAATAAAATTTATTTTTCAATTACTAAAACACTCTCCTTAGGTACTTAAGTTCCAAGTTTTCTCTAAAACAAAGGGGAAAAAAAGAGAGACCAATAATGCTAAATAGCTCCAAGGGGGCACCAAAATATAGGCAACAAAGAGCCACCAAAAATTGCTTGTATAAAGCACCCAAGATACCAAAGCTATACCAATCACCATGTAAAGATACTTGAACCATGCCAGTAGAACACATAATTACCCTTGGACCATCATGCCACCACAACCCATAGACCAAGAAACACCACCACACAACTATTCACCAACCTCCACCACCACCTGAGACCTAGCCACCCTAACTGACCCAATAATAATAATTGTAGAGAAAGTAAGGGTTACTGCCCTATAAGTAAGTGGGATTTCCTTCTAATGATGAGGGGGTGCTTTGGGGTAGGAGGTATAAGATCCAAACAACTACACCAAACACATGAAAGTCAATGCCAAACTCAATAATTTTTGACCACCTTATGATGCCATGACCAATGCTATAGGGGAATGTAGAGCATCCACATTTAACACTAGAATCAAAACACCCAATGGACTAATATTCTAAAGGCCCTTCATGGAATCACACCAAAGCCAAAAGACCTTGAGAATAATTTTTCCACTTCTCTTCCAAGGGGAAGGCATTCAAAACAACCACCAAGTCTAATTAAAAAATGGCATGAACTAATCTCAAAGCTAAGCCAACCATCAATTGTTTGTCCTTAGAGGTGAGAAGGAAATTATAAATGAATGACAATGCCATAATGGAATTAGTTTTTACCTACAACCAATCTCTAGAAACACTGAGCCTATGACCACCTTGACTACATGTAAAATAGTGCTTGACTGAATGAGAAAAACTTGCTTCAATCTAGTATTAAAAAAACAAACCCAAAAAGCCATCTTTGACTTACAATTTTTTAGGCAAATTAATTGCTCATTGAGGATGGTTTATGTCAAATGGTCCATGTAAACTAACTATGAGACCAATTAATACTAATGAAAAAGACTCATTAGAGCCCAAATGAGCACCACTAGTTAAAAAAATGAGGGAGAATACCTCAACATGCAAAGGGAAAGATGAGGTGACTCCTCCCACACTTGGAGGAGCATGAGCCATTTATGGCCATAATTTTGTAAATAATGGTATAAGCCTTTAACATCTTATGACAATAATGCCTCATCAATCACACAAGCTCCCTAATGATTATCAATCACTAAATCATTATCTTGGATGATGCCTTTGTTAGTAAGAGCGTCAGCTAGCTTATTCACTTCTCTGAAGTAGTGGATGGCCTCCCAAGTGCTAAGGATGTCCAACACGTCTTAGGTTCAGTTCAAGATGTTTTTGATGTTCTAAAAACCAACTTGTCCATTATGAATTGTAAGAATAAAAAATAGAGTCACCTTCAACAATAACATTATTGATCCCACATTGGGCCACTAAGCCAAATCCCAAAACTAGGGCTTGGGCCTCAGCTTCATTATTTGTGTCATTCATCAGCTTCATAGAGGCTGCATGAATCAAAGAACTAGTGCAATCTTAGATGACACAACTAGCCCCTGAAACACTAAGATTGCCCCTAGCCACCCCATCAAAGTTTAATTTAAATGACCTTAGAGGGGGGGAAATGGGAGGAGGAGGGGTTCCATTCAATTTTCCCACTTCTCGTAGAATACTTAAGAATGGACACCAACCCATTAAAAGGAATTTGATGTCTTATTTTTATTCATATGTTTGATTTTTTTATATCTTATTGGTTATTATTAGATTTTTTATTTTATTTTTTATTTTATCATATTAGCTAATAATTAAAAGTGAATACACACACCATTAAAATATTTTAACACCCCTACATGCCACTAAAGGAACACCTCTCATTGTAAAAATGAACCTTAAACTATCATTAAATTAACATACATAATCACCTTTAGTATAGTACAAAATGGAAGTGTTATACATCAATAACAAGTATTCATAACAAAGAAGTAATTATATAGTAATTGTATATAAAAAATAAAAGATATTACATTATAACATAAGTAAGAGTTAAATAAATGATAAATAACATCACAACCTTGGTCTCGAATAACATCTTATAGTTTATAACTGTAATACCCTGCCTAGCCTAACCTTTTTTTAGGCTCATCATTAAGTAGTAATTAGAGTTAGACCCTATAATTTATTTATTTTATATGATTGAAATCATTCTTTGTTTCATGTATCATTTGATTATACCATATCAAATCATGAAAAAAAAGATTTTTTATTATGGTTAATATGTTTTATTTTATATCTCTTCATAATATAGAGGTCTCATGATCAATCTAGTTTATGTGTAGGGAACTTAGGTACTGAATGTGTTTTAATATTATTTATTTACTAGAAATTAGATAAGTTGGTAAGTTTTCACATTGTATCTATTAGGTGGTCATTTGAGTCGATTCAGTGAGAGTGAGAGCACCAACAAAATATGTCCACAATAAGCATGGATCTTGATAGTAGGATTGGTGATGGCAGAGTAAACACATTATGCTAAATGTGGATGATTATCTACATGTGCAAAAGGTAAAGTGAAAAAAAAATGTGAAAATATAAAAAGGGAAGAACCTCCAATTGCTTGAAAAGTGTGAAATATCAATGAGTGAACCAACTAAGGAAATAACATACTGAAGTTTCACAGTCCTTGAAATATTATAGCCATATCTTTGATTTCAACCACCAATGGTAAAAAATGTGATTTACATTTACAGAACTAATACTCAAAATAGGGAGGTCAACTACATGTAGTTTTCTCCACTAGGTGTATGTGTGTAATACTTATGCTTCAATGAATGTAAATTATGATCTAGATTTTGACACTTGGAAAATAAAAAAAATATCTTGGCTTTGAGGTGCTTCAGACTTGGCTCGGACCTTACCTTGTGACTAATGGTTGAATTGGAAATAAAAGGGAAGTCCTTTTTAATTTTCAAATAATTTCATATTTTAGTGTCTACAACCCTAAACACTGGTTAATGTGGTTTATTTTTTTGGTTGTTCCCTCGATATTTACAAAATTTATTCCTCCAATGATGTTGTTGAAAGGGGGTAATTTCAATAGTGGTTTTCAAGCTTTATTCCATATTCCAACTAGATTTGGTGTGAAAATTTCAATATTATTGAATCTAGGGAAGACAAACAGGGTATTGTCCTAAAACACTAGTGCAGTAAAGATAGAGAGGTGTGGTTTTATGTGCATAGTAAATTTGGGCCATCAAATCCCAACCATCACTAGTAGATCCCCTCAACCACCCATTGGTTTACTTGGTATAAATTTAGAAAAGGTGATGATAGGATGGTAAAAATATTAGATAAATCCTTTTTTGTAGATTATAACTTATTCACCTATGCTGACAACTTTTATCACCATGTTAGTGTTGTTTTATGAGAAATTATTTCATACCACTAACCCATTAAGTTTGGTATTGAACAACTTATGCCTCAAGTAAAAAAATCAAAATCATGGGTTTACCTCAAATCTATTCACTTTCAACATGAATGGACTTGTACCCATATTATTATAATATATAATCTTACTCCTTATTTTTGTGGAGATTCTAGTTGAATTGAATGGTGGGAGGATGCCATCTATTGAACAAAAAAATTCCTTCACAAATAAAACAAGAAAGTGGTTAAGTTTCATTATAAATCCCATGATGTGTGACACTATTAATACCTATGATCTTTAGAGGATCTTGATAGGTATATTCTCAATGAAGAATTGTAAAAGGAAGCTACTAAACGAGAATAAATTCTCAAGGTCAAAGAAACATATTGAGCTCATGGTGCTCATATTTTTTCCTAGATGCATTGATAAAATAATAGATACCTTGATTCCAAATATTACTCCACATTTTCACTCTAGGAAAGAAGTGGACAAGGTGAAATCCATTCATGAGGCCAATAAAAAGTTACCATAGCTTCCTAATTTTCTTAATTTGTTTTATCTCCCATTAGCATGGAATTTTTTTCAGCTTAGTTGTCTATCCCAACCTATGAGGATTCCCTCGCATGGTTTTTTCAAATTTTTTATTGAAAACATTATAAGGGCCAATGAGTGGAATTTGATCTAATTTTATTATTAGAATAAATTCATGAAGTATCTTGACACATGGATGTTGATAAGGCCCCTAGAATTTATGGATTTCCTTGTAAATTCTACTAAGTTCTATGGGATATTTTAGATCCATAATTATGCAAAGTCTATTTGGATGTTGTTGAAACCAAATACCTTAGAAAATTTAACAATAAGAAACATTAATTTCTTTCCTAAGGTAGGGAATCCATAATTTATTACCAACTAGTATATAATTACCCTTTTGAATGTATCTTACAAGATAATTTCTAAAGTTGTTTCTCTCAAGGTAAGGTTCTTATTGCCTCTCATTATTTTCCTATAGAAAACTAACTTCATTCACAAGAGATACATTTTAGATAGTTTTTTTTTTTTTTTTTGGGAAGGGATGGACTAGGCTCAATCCTCAAAATATAAATCCTTGTTCATCAATATTTATTTTGAGTAGGCATATAATAAAATCTAATGGACAATTTTCCTTTCCTTGATTCGAGCTATAGAGATTAGGAAAATATTTAAATGTAAATAGTTAGTAATTTTATTTTATGATGGTCATTATTGTATCACCGTAAATAAAATTTGATATTTTTTTGTTGCTTTGTTAGATTCATTAGACAAGGTTCCCATTTTATCCATCCCTTTATGTTTTAACAACATAAGTTTTTTGATTACCTACTTGTTAACTACACCTCTAGAGGTTCAATCAAAGTATTTGATCTCCATCATGCTAAAAATAATATGGTACATGGTCACTTTTTTATGACTATTTTCTCACTCTTGTTGAAGAGGTGACATCTATCAAAAATAATATGGAATGTTTAGAATTATTTTATGTGTCCTCTATATCTTATATTTAATCAAATAAAACATAGTGGTAAAGATAATTTGATACTCACATCTTGACAAAGTTACCAAAGTTAAAGTGGTATGGGATTTAGTCTAGAGAAAAATTAAATTTATTGGGAATCCATTTTTCCTTTGAAGAAACCCCTTAGACTTACATAACTATGTGGTAGAGAGGGTGGAGAATAAACTTTATTTTCAATAACTAAGACAATCTCCCTAGCTACTTAAGTTCTAAATTTTCTCTAAGTTTTTGGCATCCACCCATGTTTATTACTCTTATTTTTGGGATCCATGAAGGGAAATGTTGTCACTTTGATTTTCATTCTTTAAGGAGATGAAAATATCTCCTCATCCAAGTGGCACAATGGAATCACCTCTAGGCTTGTGGGCAACTTAAGGAAAGAGGTGAGTCTCTAGATAGGGCTAACTCCCTTGATGTACCACTTTGGATTGCCATTACTACTAACTTTAGGGGATGAAAAGGGAGAGAGAGAATTGAAAACAAACAAACCCAAGAGAGGTGATACACTAAATTAAATTATGACATCAAACCATACGCATATTACATTTGAAATCAAAGGATAAACTAAACATACACTCTCCAATCTATGTCTTCCTGCATCAATATTACATTGTAGGTTTATGGATGAATGTGAAAAGCTAGGAGGACTAGAAAAAAGGAATTGAATGGAAAAAATTAAGAGACTAATTCAATTTAACTTTAGAATTTCATGGAATATATCACATGCACAAGAAAAAGCTACACATAGGTGAGAGAATTTGATAACTTGCTAAGGAATCCATAGTCGTCACTAAGAAAATTCAACATTAAAGTAAAGCACACTATGAAAAATCATGTAAGAGGTGATTATTAGTAATTTTATTTATCAAAAGGTATACAAATGAGTAGGGATTCACCATACTCAGGTGGAACATCCAATACAATGCCAAAATGGCTAGTTCTTATAGAACTTGAGAGAAAGAGAGAAGAAGATAAGTCCAAGGGTCATAAGGACACTTGTAAATCTGATAAAAGAATTTAATTGTGCATGTGGATAGAGTATGGGATGAAAAATTTAAGGTTAGGATCTAAAAGTGTCAATCCAAGTCAATAAATTCATAAAAAGTGGCAAGAAAACACCTCAATTGGCTAAAAAAACTTCATGATTAGAGCTATTTGAACATACTATAACTAATTAGGAATAGGTATGATGATTGGGATGAAATTTAGGAACATAATATATGCACCTACATGAATTGGTTGCATTCCTCATGTTTTGGAATCAACTAGAAAGGAGCCATCATCATCTGCAGTCCAAAAAGAACTCCTTTCATGCACCCTACACACTTGGATTCTAAAAAGGCATCAGTTATCCATGAAAATATGTGGGAGGGAGTGGATGAAAAATTTAATACCCTCCATGGCCTTAGAAGCATCAGGGACACCTTAAAATGAGCTCACTTGAAGTTTTCCATCTTCTTCACTAGCTTTTCCAATATGCCAGATTTGACTAGCTAAAATGCATCACTTGGTTTAGGAAATTAGAATCTATTTAAATGAATTAGAGTGATATGGGGAGTTATATTAATTCTTAATATTTAAATCCATATGATTTTCATTTCTCGAAACCTTCTACAACTTGCAAAACACATAAAATAGTGAGAAAAACCTTATTTCTGCCCCCATCCATATAGTTCCATATAACTAGCTGGCATGTGAAGTAGATTTAGGGAGTCATTTTAAACTCAAAATAGGTTTAATTGTAAAAATATGCCATTTTATTTCATCTCCAACTCTATTTTCTCAAAGTGGTCTTGGCTGAGGGTTTATAAGGGTTTTAAACCTGCTCTTGGTCTTAAGGTTGGTTCATAAAGTTTGAACATTAAATTATTAAAAAAATGTCACAAAAGTGATATTAGAGGACCATATTAACATATCCAAATTATTTTGAATCCAATGCAAAACCTCTGAGAATATATGAGCATCACAAATTGACCTATCACTCTCTTTTCCTCTTTTCCTGCATGTCTGAATGAGTTTTGAGCTCAAAAATGATATTGTTTAGCTTTCCTTGAAATATAAAAGTTTTTAAATATCTAATATTCCAATAAAAACATTTCATAATGGTTTGGGATGCACATTTAATGATAAAATGGTAAATACCCTTCCATTTGGTCTTGGCTTAAGCCTTGTTCCATAGGCTTGCCTATAAATTCTATGTCTTGGATCATTCTATTTGATTTCCTTACATAACACATGCCTATAAAAATCTGATATGACACTAAAAACATGATCCCATCAGTTGGAAATTCTAATTATGTCCAAAAATTAAAATGGATCCTTATTTCAACCTCTAGGTATAACTATGCCTACTAGGGCTGACTACAACATTAGATGTCTATATTACCCTATTTGGTTTCACCACCTAGTTATTGGTTTTCCATGTTGGTATATGTGTATTCAAACTTCTAAAACCTTCACACATGGTATTTGAATCTTTTGGATTCAAATTTCATCCTTTTCTCTCAAATTTGCTAGGGTTTGTGCATGAGGAAGTGCCCCTTGTCTGAGACAAAATAGGGGGAACTCCCCCTATTTTATTAGTCTAACTAAGTTATTGAGGATATTACAAAACTCATATAGACATTAAAAAAAAAAATTGGACCTTGACTAGGTTAATGGACCCCTTAACTCCTCAAAATCTCCAAGCAGACTTGTGGAAGAGATGGACTGTATGTAGGGTTCCTTGGTGGATTGTGCATAGCTTGTTTATGTCCTTCACAGATACTTGAACACACTTGACATGGATTCATTAACCCTTCACAATAATCCTTCAGTGGTCTTATCATCCTTTAACCTATTTACACACTTTCTCCTCCTTCATACTTTTTAAAAGGGTTTGTTGCTTCCTTAGAGTGCTCTGCCTTTGAGATAGAACATAGGGGTATTGTTCTCTATCTAATAAAAAAATGAATGCCTCTATAGTTTTATTTTATCCCAAGGATTATCTATGTTTAAAATGAAGATTTTATTCCTTTAATTGATCTTCAATCACCTCAAACTTCTACAAAATAGCCTCTAAACAAGACTGTATATAAAACCTTGACGGTGTTACCACTTGTTTGGTATACTTTCAGGTGCACTTTCCATGAATTAGGCATTAGGGATGATGTTTTAAAGTGTATTTTAAGTTATAAATATCTTTGGTGTGATCTATATTCATTTTTTCCATGCTCATGTTCTATTGACACTAATAACATCTTCGTTCTGCTTACTCTCTATTGACTGGGACAACACAATCAATTATGTTTTGCCTTAGAGGGGTGGATTGAGCTTATCAGGACCTCATTTTGAGCCTTTATAGGTAGGTAATTATGTTTTTGAACCTATTTTTAGTCTTCATGCTTAACAAGGTTCAAACCATTCTTTAAGTCCTATGAAAGGAACATCCTCTCTAACCTTACCCTTCACTGGCTATAAATGTACATTTAGGTATTTTGTATGAACTAGTAGGTGTGTAGAGGGGTTGAAAATCACCTATAATCTCCAATTTATGGTCCATATACTCAATTAATTTCATTTCAACCATTTGGAATATTAAAAAAAAAATCAAGGTCATTGTCTATACTATGAATGAAAAGCTCCTTCTAGACTCAGACCTATAGACATTGTAGGATTTTAGTGCTTTTAGAGGCCACTTTAAGCTCCAATAACCATATTTAACTAACTCTTTAACCCTAAAAATTTTCATATATATTTAATATACTATAGGAAACATGATTCACCTCATTTTATGATTTGGAACACTTTATAGGCATGTTTTACCCTGAACTCAATCATTTCATGCTTGAGGCTGATTCTCAATTTGTTCTTGCTGCCTAGTCCTTCATATGAGGTATACCATGGTCCTTTATCATAATAATAATCCATAAAAGGATTTACCACTTACCTCAACACATCAAAAGGTACCTTCATGCTCTGTTGGCACCACCTGTAGGTGTGCATCTCATTGTTTATGCAGTAAGGGTGAGTGAATTATAGAATGTGTGATCAATGCAATTCAAATGAGATTTTAGCTCTTCCAGAGATTAAAATTATAAAATTTTCAATTCCAAGACCTTGATTAGTTGAAAATTTCATTCTCAACATGTTATCCTTCACGAGATACCCATAGATATCAATGTCTACCTGACTGTGTGAGTGAGTGTATATTTAGGCAATGGAGATTGAGCTTCAATTTCAAGGATCATGTGCATTATTCCAACATTGAAAATGAAATAAACTTAACTTTTGAGAATTGGATCAAACAAAAACATCCTCATTTCACCCTGGTTTTCCCTTTAAGCATCTGGCTGGCTAGTATGACAGTCAAACACGTTGGTTATATGGTGGCCTATGATTGCATTCACGAGGATTTATTTATATAATGAAATAAAGGAGGTAAAGATAACTAGAGTACATTTAAAAATGGAATAAATGACATATTACACCCCTTGGAAATGCTTACAAAGCATGGAACTCTGAAAATGGTGGAAAACTGCCCACTACACTCAAAAGAGCCCAGTTTACAAATTTGGGGTTATTTTCTCATCAAAACACCAAAAAACATGAAAAAAAGAATTTGAGAAATCAGGGGACATATAAAATATAATATGGAACCAATATGAGCAATTGGTTCATATGGTCTTTCCCAAAATGAAGCTAAACCTGTAGGGTGCATGGATGAGCAAGCAGTTTTGAATAGTCAACTTCAAATAGATGATTCATAAAACACATACCACCATTAATAAAAATTAATTTATATAAGTATATAAAAATTTAAGAAAATAATTTTTCTTGAAACCCATTATGCTGACTGTACCAAGTACAAACCTACAAGTCACTTTTATGTGTCTAGAGAAGTGAAAAGTAAACAAAATGGTTTTGAGTAATAAATGACATCTCTAGATTAAAAAAAACATGGAAATGAGATTGGAGAAGCTGAAAAGTCAAATTTAAACCTTTTACAAGTGGCACACTTCCCAAGAAGGCCATGCAAGTGCCATTTTCTCCCTTTTTACTAAGAAAAATGCCTTTTCTTTAAACAACCTACCATATTTTTAGTATTTTTAGTTATCTAAGACTTATAATGACAAATGGGACATTATATCATGTTTTTACACCTTCACATTTCCTAATAAACCTATATGAAGCATTAAATGCACTATTTTGACCCTTAAAATGACATTAAAGACTAATGAAATAAGTGACCAAGGCTAATATAACATTGAATGGAATCAAATGACCTATGAAACACCTCATGACATGATTTAATTTTTGACCAAATTTTGTCCCTTCAGGCCAAAATTGGACACCCCCCTTTTTCAAAAAATGTCTAAGTCTATACCTTTGCCCAATACTAGTATGCAAGTTTCATTTAGAAGAAGTGTTCTTATACAAAGCTAAAGTCTTTTACATATAAAAAACCCAAGTGTTTTCCTTTTGAAATATTTTTTATTTATAAATCCAAGCATCAATAGTTTTTGGCACATCTAGTGGGATAATTTGTCCAAGGAATTGAAGAATTTTTGGTGTTCTTTAATCAATCAGTCTTTTGGAGGCTTTTCAATTAACACCATTAGTGACTCCGAGTTGAATCAACTGGTCAAGCAGCCCTAGTGCATCAAGAAATAATATTTGGTATGTATAATCCCATTTTAGATTAGTATGGATCTTATGTTCCTTCATATAGTTTTGATCAAGCTCATGCTGTTCATGCAATCACCTCAAGTAGCCCTCCTAATTGTCCTTTTCCAAGCAAATCCAAAAGTGCTAGGGAGATAATGTTAGAGTTTGAAAAGCAAATGTTGGAAATAGATAGGTTGAATGAATGAAATACATATCAACAAGAGCTAGCCCCTAATCTAGAGATTCATCTCAATAGAATGGTCACCTACAACAAGAGAGATGATTCTATTTTATCATTTGGCTGAGGAGAGTTGAGCATCTCCTCAAGGGTGCAAATCCAAGAATCAATAGTTTTTGGCATGCCCAGTGGGACAATTTATCCAAGGAATTGATGAATTCTTGGTGTGTTCTTCAATTAATTAATCTTTTGGAGGCTTTTCAATCAACACCTATGGTGACTCCAAGTTGAACCATCCGGTGAAGCACCCGAGCGCATCAAGAAATCATATTTAGTATGTATAATACCATTGTAAATCAATATGGATCTTATGTTCCTTCATATAGTTTTGATCAAGCTCATGTTGTTCATGCAATCACCTCAAGTATCCCTCCTAATTGTCCTTTTCCTAGTGAATCTGAGAGTGCTAGTGAGATAATGTTGGAGTTTAAGAAGCAAATGTTGGAAATAGATAGGTTGAATGAGCGAAACATATATCAACAAGAGCTAGCCCCTAATCTAGAGATTCATATCAATAGAATGGCCATTTGTAGCAAGAGAGATGATTCCCTTTTTCTACTTGGATGAGGAGAGATGAGCATCTCCTCAAGGGTGCAAATCCAAGCATCAATAGTTTTTGGCACACCCGATGGGATAATTTATCCAAGGAATTGAAGAATTATTGGTGTGTTCTTTAATCAATCAATCTTTTGGAGGATTTTAAATCAACACCAATGGTGACTCTAAGTTGAATTAGATAGTTAAGCAACCCTAGTGCATCAAGAAATCATATTTGGTATGCATAATCCCATTGTACATCAGTATGGATCTTGTGTTCTTTCATATAGTTTTGATCAAGCTCATGTTGTTCATAAAATCACCTCAAGTAACCCTCCTAATTATCCTTTTCCCAGTGAATCCAAGAGTGCTAGGGAGATAATGTTGGAGTTTGAGAAGCAAATGTTGGAAATAGATAGGTTGAATGAGTGAATTTCAAGCCAAAATTGGACACCCCTTTTTGCAAAAAATGTCTAAGTCTATACCTTTGTCCAAGACTAGTATGCAGGTTTCATTCAGAAGAAGTGTTCTTATACAAAGCTGAAGTCATTTACATATAAAAAACCCAAGTGTTTTCCTTTTGAAAGCTTTTTTCTTTAGTCTTTTATCTAAGTCCTTTGTAATGAATTCTTTCTGAGAGTTTATTATAGTCTTTTGTTAAGTGTTCATTATTTCAGGTTTTTTATCTACGGGTTTTTTGTCTAAAGCCTTTGCTGAATTATTTTGGACTTTTTGTCCAAAGCAAATTTCTTGAAGGACTCTTTTAATCCAAAAAGGACCTTTTCAAAAAAATTTAAGGGCGTTTTAGAGAGTTTGAAGGGACATTTTCAAAAAGTTTGAAGGGTCACTTGCATTTTTTTTGAAGAAATTGTTTCAAACATTTTGTCCAAAATAAATTTTTTGAAGGGTACTTGTAACTTTTTTGAAAGGAACTTTAACTTTCCTAAAGGAATTTGTCAAGCTAAAGGACTGTTTCATTTTTTTTGAAGGGTATGTTTTGTTTGAAAAAAGACCATTTCAAAATCTCGAAGGACACTTGCTTTTTTTTGAAGGTCACTTTCAAGTCGAAGGGGTCATTTACATTTCTCCCGAAGGGTATGTTCTTTTCAAAAGGGGAAAATAGGAAGTCTGAAGGGTCACTTGCATTTTTATGAATGTATTTTTTCAACAAGCTGAAGGGCACTTTTATTTTTATGGAGGGCACTTAGCAAAAAATCCAAAGGAATTCATTCAGACAATTTGTCTGAAGGAAATGAGAAATTATTCCTTGAAAAAAATCTAATAGAAAAATACAAATTGTCCAAAAGAATGCCAAAGGCAAGAAGCCTAAAAAAATACCTGAAAGGTGATGGCTTACAAAACATCAAGTTCAAAATGTGAAAATTATCCATTGAGATTTAAACAAAAGATGATGACCTACAGGAAGTCAATTTTAAACTATGAGGAATAGCTATTGCTATTTAAAAGAATTGGTGAGAACATGAGAATAGATGTGGAAATGATAAATGGCATGAATCTTGAGCTCTGATACATAACAAGTGAGAATAGGTAGGTTGATGGTTCAAGTTGATGCACCATTACACAACTTGATGAGCCAATAAAGAATAGCTTGCATCAACAATTTGGCATATCTAGTGTAATTTTAAAGGAAATTTCTTAAAAAATGTAGCATAACTATTTATATTCTCAAGATTGACACATGTCCAAGTGACCCTCGAACTCCCTTTGCTTGATCTCTCTTCTCAAAGGCTATAAATATGGATTCTCTTGGCTCATTTGAGCATGATCTCTCTACCTAGTATGGTGAAGCCCTTCCAAAATTTACCTTGAATCAATAAAGACAAGTGTTTTATCTCATTCAATGATTACATTAAGTTTACATGCTTGGTATTAGTCTTGTGCAAGTGTAATTTCCATTTCCCTTCACATGTTGATTCCATTAGTACCTGAGTATTGTGGTTTCCTTCTTATAGGTCGACAAGAAGTGTCTAAAGAGATTTAAAATATAGTAAACAACTAATTCAATAGAGTGTCTTATAATGCCTATTACTTAAGTCCTAAATCTATGCCATCTCCTAGACCCCACGTTAAAACACTGATGTGTGTGAGAGAGAGAGAGTCGATATAGAGTGAAGTGTATATATAACTTATCCTTGTTTCAAGTGTATGTTCAAGGTATGAGTAAAGCAAATATTTTGGTGCATCACCCCCAATAGAATAGGTTTAAATTATAGTTATTTTACCCCTTTTCATCCCCCCAAGTTGTTAATAGTAGTAATACAATCCTTAAAGGTGCATCAAGGGGAGCTAGCCCCTAATCTAGAAATTCATCTCAATAGAATGGTCAACCACAACAAGAGAGATGATTTCATTTTTCCACTTGGATGAGGATAGCTGAGCATCTCCTTAAGGGTGTAAATCTAAGCGTCAATAGTTACACTCCCTATAGACCTAAAAAGACAAGTTTACTACCTATAAGTACCCCAATTTGACTAAAAAGTCAAATTTGGTCAACAAATTGGTGACTCATAGGGGTAGTATGCCTGCTATACTAACTAGACCAGTAGCCTTATCAGTCCATTAGGCTTAAGAGTAATTTGAAGCTGAGACAAATAAAAATACCCTTTGACCAAGATAAGACAACTAATTGACTACCTCAACCACACAAAGCAAAGGACACACACAACAAAGAAAGCAAACACACACACACATGTGCTCAAGGCACTTAGGGGAAAAAAAGAATAACCTACTATGCACAACTATAAACATAAGCATACCTCCCTCCTTGATCAAAGGGAAATTTTCTTGAGTCTCCTTTTGCATGAGATGGATGAGGGTGCCAAGCATGTTGCTCTTTAGATTGAACATTTGATGGACTAAACCTATTCCTTGACACTTCATTTGACTTATTTTCAAGTAGATCATCTTCAAATAGGTCTCCAATGTAGACATATTCCTCTTTACCTTGTTTAAATACTTCATGTTGCTGCCCACTCTCTTTCTCACGATCAACTTTCATCTTCTTTGTAGGCATAGTCTCAAAAGGAATGATCTCTTGCTCTTTCAAATATGGAGGATACTAGAGGTTTGTCTTGATGCCCAACTCTTTAATTTACTTGGTTAGTTTATCTTGGAAAAGTCTTTCTTGAACCTCACGGGAATCTTCATGAGCATAAGGAATGCATGATGGCTGACATGGAATACAAGAATATTCTTAAGGAATGGTGGGAAGGGCTTGCAAAGGATCAACTCCATTCTCCATTTCACACTCCTTGACAATGATTTTCTGTTCTTTCTTTCCCCATGACTCCACTATCTTTTTCTAGCTTAGGATGTTAGGATTAGAAGCCTTTTATTGAGGAATGGTATAAGGAGTTTGTATACAATCAAGAGTTTTCTCAACTTCACACTCTTTGTCAAGACTTTTATCCTCTTTCTTTCCCCATGACTCCACTATTTTATTCTAGCTAAAAACATGAGAATTATGAGTCTCCTTTTGAGGTGGTGGGGATGCAATGTGAGATGGAAATGAGGGTTTGAACTCCACTTCCTTTGATGCCAACATAGACTATTTCATATGAATATTTTCCAACTCAATTTGCCTATCAAGATTATCTTCAAACACAAGATTTATTCTTTCAAGTCTCTCCTCCAGTTGATTTGGAAAAGGATGACTTTGATGGGTTTAATTTAGCTCATGAGTAGGGGTCATGTATGGCTGGTATGAAAATTGGGGAAGTGGATATGAAGGCTGATAGGTATGGTGAGGTTTCCTTTCATGAACTCTTAGCCTATCTTTTAAGGAAGAAACTAGGCCACTCACATAAAGCATCTCAATTATAAGCCTTTGCCAATTGGCTCTCTCAATAGGTACCCACTCTCTTTTGACCAAATATAATGCTTCTCTCACCTTATGAATAACATGATTAGGAATTTCTATACCACATCCTCTTTATGTATCAAGATCTAACATATACCTTTCATAGCCCAAGAGTGTCTTCTTGAAGGTGGAAATGGGTTGGCTTGAGGAGTGGCTAGGTTGAATTTGAGCAAGGCATGGAGAAGGCTGATTGTAAGACTGATAGAATTCATGTATGGGATGATAAGGATCATATTGGGGCTGATGAAAACCATATTGAGGCTGTTAAGGATCATGACAATATTGACCAAGGACTTGTTCATATTGATAGGGAATGACACAAGCTTGTAATGTCTCACCAACTTGTAGAGAACACAACTCAACACCAAAGTCAACCATGAAACTTCATTGAAAGTAAGAACACAAAGAAAACATGTTACCATCAATATTCAAAGGATAACCTAGGATACTTGACAAACTAATATATCTTTGGATCCACCATTGATGCTTTGATAGATGCCTCCAAAGGCTAATTATTGAGAGACAACACAAAAAATCTCTAAATCTCTTGGAACAAAAGTCCCACTGGGCATGCCAATTTTTTTTGTCACTTATATTTTCATCTTTTGAGGAGATGAAAATATCTTATATCCAAGTGTCACAATGTAATCACCTCTAGGCTTGTGGGTAGCTTAAGGAACGAGGTGAGCCTCTAGATAGGGTTAGCTCCCTTGATGTACCACTTTGGATTGCGACAAATACTAAACTTGAGGGGTGAAAAAGGAGAGAGAGAGACATGAAAACAAACTAACTTAAGGGATGTGATAAACGAAATTGATTGATGACATCCAACCATATGCATATTACACTTGAAATCAAAGGACAAACTAAACATACACTCTCCAATCTATGTCTGCTTGCATCAATATTACATTGTGGGGTTGTGGATGAATGTGAAAAGATAGGAGGAATAGAAAAGAGGAATTGAATGGAAATAATGAAGATACCTAGAACACATCACATGCCCTGCAAGAAGAAGATACAAATATGTGAGAGGATGTGACAACTTGCTAAGGAATCCATAGTCTTCACTAGGAAAATTCAACATTCATGCAAAGAACACTATGAAAAATAATGGAAGGGGTAACACTTATTCATTTTATTGATCAAAAGGTATACAAATGAGTAAATTTTCACGATACTCAATGAAGCATCCAATACAGTGCCAAAATGGCTAGTTTTTATAGAACTTGAGAGAGAGAGAGAGACAAAAGAAGAGAAGTCCAAGGGTCATAAGGACACTTGTAAAACTTATCCAAGGAGTTAATTATGCATGTGGATAGGGATGAACCATGCAAGGTTAGGAGCTACAAGTGTCAATCCAAATCACAAACTTTATGAAAAGTGGCAAGAAAACTCCTCAGCTAGTTCAAAAAAATTTCCTTCATGATTAGAGATATTTGAACATCCTATAAATGATTATGACCAGGTATGATGATTGTAATGTATGGTATGATAATTATAAATGACTCTCCATGCATTGGTTGCATGCTTGGTCTTCTAGAATCAACTAAAAAGGAGCCATCATCATATGTAATCCAAAAATAACTCCTTTCATACACCCTGCACACTTGGATTCCAAAAAGACATAATTATCCATGAGAATCCATGGGAGGGAGTGTATGACAAGTTTTAATACCCTATATGTCCTTATAATCATCAGGGACACCTTAAAATGAGCTCACTTTAAGTTTTCCATCTTCTTCACTAGCCTGCCAAATATGCCAGATTTGATTAGATAAAATGAGTCACCTATTTTATGAAATTATAACTTATTTAAATTAATTAGAGTGATATTATGAGTTATATTAAGTCTTAATATTTCCATCCATATGATTTACATCTCTTGAAACCTTATACAACTTTTAAAACACATAAAATAGTGAGAAAAACCTGTTTCTACCCCCATATGTATAGTTATATACAACTATTTAGCATGTGAAGTAGGTTTAGGTAGTAATTTTCAACTTATAATATGTTTAATAGTCCAACTATTCCATTAAATTTCATCTCCAACTCTATTTTCTCAAACTGGTCATGGTTGAGGGTTTACAAGAGTTTTAGACCTACTTTTGGTCTTAAGGTTGGTTCATAAAGTTTTCACATTAAATTCTCAATTTTTTTCCCAAAAGTGATCTTAGGGGACCCTATTAACATTTTCAAATGCATTTTCATCCCATTAAAAACCTCCCAGAAGATATGAGCATCATAACTTGACCTATAGCTCTCTTTTCCTCTTTTCCTGCATGTTTGATGGAGTTTTGAGCTCAAAAATGATCTTATTTGGATTTTATTAAAATATAAATATTTTTAAATCTCTTATATTACCCTAAAATCATTTACAAATGGTTTAGGATGCACATTTCATGATAGAATGGTAAAGACCCTTCCATTTGGTCTTGGCTTAAGCCTTGAGCTATAGGCTTACCTGTAACTTCTATGTCTTGTATCATTATATTTGATTTAAATTGCATCCCACATGCCTATACACATATTATATGAGACTAAAATCATGATCCCATTATTTTTAAATACTAATTAGGTTCAAAAATGGAAGTGGCTCCTTGTTTGAGCCTCTAGGTATAACTATGCACACTAAGGCTGATTGCAACCTTAGATGTCTAGATCACCCTATTTGGTTTCACCATACCATGATTGGTTTGCCATTTTGGTCTAGATATATTAAAACTTATCCAAATTCACACAAGTTCCTCAAAGATTTTGGATTCAACTTTCATCATTTTCTCTCAAATCTGCCAGGGTTTGTGTATGAGGAAGTGCTACCTGTCTGAGACAAAATAGGGGGCACTTCCCATATTTGATTAGACTAAATAAATTTTTATGATATTACAAAAATCACATATAAATTATACACAAAAAAAAATTGGCCCTTGACTAGGTTAATGGACCCATTAACTCCTCAAAATCTCCAAGCAAACTTGTGGAAGAGATGGACTGTATGCAGGTTTCCTTGGTGGACTGTGCATAACTTATTTATGTCATTAATAGATGATTAAAAATAATTGACATGGCCACATTAACCCTTGATAATACTCCTTTAGTGGTATTATCATCCCTTAACCTATTTACTCACTTTCTCTTCCTTCATACTTTTTAAAAGGGTTTGTTGCTTCCTTAGAGTGCTTTGCCTTTGAGAAGAACAAAGGGGTATTTTTCTCTATCTAACGAAGAAATGAGTGCCTCTATAGTTTCATTTTATCCCAAAGATTATCTATGCTAAAAATTAAGATTTGATTCCTTTAATTGATCTTTAAGCACCTCAAACTTCTACAAAATACCTTTAAAGAAGACTATATATAAAACCCTGATTGTGTTACCACCTATTTGGTATACTTTCAAGTGCACTTTCCATGAAACAGGCATTAGGGATGATGTTTTAAAGTCTCCTTGAAGTTATAAATATATTTGGTGATGATATATATTCATTTTTTCCATGATTATGTCCTATTCACACTAATAACATCTCCTTTCTGCTTATTGTTTATTGACTGGGACAACAGAGTCAACTATGTTTTACCTTAGAGGGATGGATTGAGCTTATGAGGACCTCATTTTGACCCTTTATAGGTATGTCATGATGTTTGTGAACCTCTTTTGAGTCTTCATGCTTAACAAGGTTCAATCCATGCTTTAATTCTTATGAAAGGAACATCCTCTCTAACCTTACCCTTGGCTAGTTGTAGATGCACATTTAGGTATTTTGTACAAACTGGTAGGTGTGTAGAGGGGTTGAAAATCACCTATCACCTCCTCTTGATGGTACTTATACTCAATTAATATCCTTTCAACCATTTGGAATGTTCAATAAAAATTCAAGGCCATTGTCTATACTATGAATGAAAATCTCCTTCTAGACTCAGACCTATAGACATTATTGCAGGATTTTAGTGGTTTTAGAGGCCACTTTAGGCTCGTTAATAACCATCTTTCACTCACTCTTTGCCCCTCAAAATTTGCATATCTCCTGAATATACTAGAGGCAACATGATTAACCTCATTTTATGGTTTGGAAAACTTTATAGGCATGTTGTATAAGGTCCTCAAAAATCTCTTAGGCCTCTATTTTGCCCATTTAGGGAAAATAAGCCTGAACTTAGTCATTTGATGCTTGAGATTGATTCTCATCTTATTCTTGCTATCTAGTCCTTCATATGAGGTCTACCATGGTCTTTTAGCATAATAAGACTCCAAAAAAGGATTTACCACTTTCCTCAACACCTCAAAAGGTACCTTTATGCTCTATTGGCACCACCTGTAGGTGTGCATCTCATTGTTTATGTAGTAAGGGTGAGTGAATTGTAGAATGTGTTATCAATGAAATTCAAATGAGATTTGAGCTCTTCAAGAGATTCAAATTATAGCATTTTAAATGCCAAGACCATTATTAGTTCAAAATTTCCTTCTCAACATGTTATCCTTCATGAGATAATCTATAGATATCAATGGCTACCTGACTGTGTGAGTGAGTGTATATTTAGGCAATGGAGATTGAGCTTCACTTTCAAGGATCATGTGCCTTATTAAATTATTTAAAAGAAACACCAATAAAATTTTGAGGATTGGATCAAACTAAAACATCCTAATTTCACCCTGGTTTCCCCTTCAAGCATCTAGTTGACTGGTATGAAAATCAAACAACAAGTTGGTTGTATGGTGGTCTATGATTACATTCATGAGGATTTATTTGAACAATGGGATAAAGGATGAAAATATAACTATAGAAAATTTAAAAATGTAATAAATGACGTATTACACCCCTTGGAAATGATGACAAAGCATGGAACTTTGAAAATGGTAGAAAACTGCCCATTACACTCAAAAGAGACTAGTCTACAAATTTAGGGTTACTGGCTCATCCAAACACCACAAAACATTAAAAAAAGAATTGTATACATTAGGGGACCTATACAGGATCATTTGGAACCAATATGAATAATTATTTCATATGGATTTACCCAAAATGAATCAAAACCAACAGGGTGCACGAATGAGTAGGCAATTTTGAACAGTTAACTTAAAATATATGATTCATAAATAAAAGGAAACCATTAATAAAAATTAATATATTAAAATTAATATCTATAATTTTACAACAACCTCCCCAAATAATTCTTCCTAAAACCCATTGTGCTGATTGTAACGAGTACAAACTTGCAAGTCTCTTTTGTGTGTCTAGAGAAGTGAAAAGGAAGCAAAATGGTTTTGTGAAATAAATGAAATATATAAATTAAAAAAACATTTAAATGAGCTTTGGGAATCTGAAGAGTCACATTTAAACCTTTTCCAATTGGCACACTTGCCAAGGAGGCCGTACAAGTGCCATTTTCTCCCCTTTTGCCAAGAAAACTACCTTTTCTCTAAACAAACTACCATATTTTAAATAATTTAATTTATATAAGACTTATAATAACACATGGGACAAGAAAAAATATTTTTAAACCTTCACATTTCTTAAGAAACCCATACAAACATTAAATGCACTATTTTAACCCTTAAAATGACCCAAAATAACATGAGAGACTAATGAAATAAGTGACCAAGGATAATATAACATTGAATGGAAAAAATCTCATGACATGATTTTACACTCCCTATAGACCTATAAATTCAGGTTTTTACCTATAGGTTCCCCAATTTCACTAAAAAGTGAAATTTGGTCAACATGCAATACAAGATAAATTTTAATATAATTGTAAAGGCTTTCTTTGGGACAATTATAAATTTTATAAAGGGTTTCATAAATTTACATGGGATATTTTTTTCCAACCTAAAGAGATGGGTGGTCTTGGCATTTTGGATGTCAAATTCCAAGGAACTTACCTTTGTGTCAAATGTATTGTTTGTTTCCTTGACAGAGAATACACTTAAAATATTTTTCTTCATTTTTGCATTGGTGAAGGTATCCCTTTTGGAATTACAAATTTTAAAGGTATTTATATTCAATATATTTTTCTCACTTGGGTTTCTATCCAAATTAAATGGTGTTTTATGGCTCAAAGTATCTAGAAAACATAAGATTTTATATAACCTTACATATTCTAGGATGGATATGGTTTAAAAAATGGGAATTTATATGAATCATCACTCCTTTAGGTGGTATATATTTATATATTACTATGGTGTTCCATTTCCATGTTTCCTTGAATTAAAATTCTATGACTTTTTAAGAAAGGGATAAAGATGATATTAGATTTGTTTTAAAACTAGTCATAAGATTAATTTCCTTGGCATATCATATGGGAAAATATATAGCTTTCCTCAAATTACCTTTCCTTAATCTTTAAGGTGAAATAATCCATCCGAGATGAACATCTCCATAAAATTAGATTTCAAACATTTTCCAAATGTTGGATTGACTAGAAATGGCTAGTTGAGATCCGCATTCACCCATATAAATCTTGACAAGGTTATAAGTTGCTCTTATGTCAACATATTTAATTAGATTATTTAAATACTCATTTGAAATTTAATTCCTCTATATTGACATGGGTAGAATATTTTAAAAAATTTAGAAATAAGTTAGTAAAACCAAACATTCTCATTTCCTTTGGTGCATCTTGCATCAAGATTTTCTTATTGGAAACATACTTATCCATCTAGGATTGGATAACCCCTTATGCCATTTCCATGAGTACCTTGAGTCACTTAAACATATATATTTTTATTTTTAAATATATATTAGTTATTTTAGAGGTGGATTTATACCCTAATACCAATTTGTTCACAATTCTTCTCCCAGGACTCAACATTGTTACCTACACAATACAATCAAATATGACATCTATTATTTTTTTATCGAAAGAAAGAATTATGTAAATCTAATCATTTAATTTTATATGGTTGTTTTATAATTTCCAAAATAGTGAATTTGATCTCAAATGTCATGGAATATATATAAATTCAGGCGGAGAAGGTCTGGTTAGAGGTTGAACAACTCCATAATTTATTAGACTATTAGGGATGTGCACCCTATGTTATTAACCCCCACACCCTTATTATCCCCCTTAATGGTCACCATATTAAGGTATTACTTTTGGATCTTGTGATAAGTATTATTCATGTAGTAAAATCGAATTGGTTCATCACATTTTCAATGTTCTTTGCTAGCACATTACTTTTTATTATGGTACATTTAAATTTATACACACTAGTGAATGGAGGAATTTAAAACAAGAAAATTCAATTTGGCTATCTTTAACCATTTTCATACTTAGGTAAGATCCCAAAAAAGGAGAAAACAAAGAAAATAAAAATGGTAGGTGGGAAATAGTACATGACATTACATATTGGCCTCTTAGTAGTGGTTCATACTAGGGTGATAAATTAGATGACCCTCCACCTTTGCCAACTTCATTGATTACTCCCATTTCCTGATTCTTATGCTTTGTTTTCTTACTACCCTAAAGAATTTATAACATGTTTATTTTTATTTTATTTTTCAAAAAAATAAATTAAAAAGATGTTTTAATGTTCAATTAGATTTCTCTCTATCATTTGGATCGATTTGACAGTGTAATGTGCACATACCATTCATGTTTTTGTAATAACAATGATGCATAGGTTGTATTATTAATAGAAAACACTTTTCAATAAAAACCAAATTGACATTTCTTAATTTAAAAATTGTATTGAATTATTTTGAATGACAATACTAATAATAAATTTATACATTAAATAATAAATATAAATAAAAAACATTTATTATTTAGTCCATTCTTTAAGTGGGATAGTATATTGCATTATAGCCTTGATTTTTTTTAATGTTAATTTTCACTGATGAATCTTCACAAATGGGTATATATATATATATATATATATATATATATATATATATATATATATATATATATATATATATATTGGATGGCATGATGTAATTAGTTTTCAACATGTTATTTTGGATTTTTGTAAAATAAAAAAAATGAAAATTTGATTATCATTTATATTATATGTAAATTTGTCATCTCCTTATTTTAAATTTCATTAAAATGAAATATTAAAAAAATGAAATGTCATGTGTGGTGTTGTAAAACACATTGAAAAATGCACATGATGATTCCAAATACTATACTCTTATTTCATCTTATTGTCTAACAAGGTAGATTTTACATTCTTCACTCTCAAATTGGTTTTTGAATAAGTACAAAGGAAGATAATTGATGATAATGGGTATTATATCCTCACAATATTGTCTACCAAGCCTAGAGAGCTTCCCTTATATTCTAAATGAATTACTACAATAAAAACTCACCATAACCTCCAAGATATAAATAATGAATGAAACCATGAATTAACACAAAACATATTTATTGTCACGATCATTTTTTTATTTGATAGGGTAAAATACAAGATTTGGGAAGTCCTATAACCTCATACAAAATATATAACAATGAATCTTGAATGGGATGTCACAACCCATAACCCATGAGGAACCAAAAGCTAAACCAAAAGGAAACCTGTAGAATAATAACAACCAAAAAATAAAGGCCCTTCAAAGTAAGGGATTTGTAGAACAACAACAAAACCAACCAAGACTGAGTAGCATAAACTACCAAAGTATAGCAACTGGTAACCTTATACAAAAAGTAAACAAATAACAGGGATAACCCTATGGAACAAGGGAACTTTCATAAAACTTTAGCAACCATCAATCCTATTGTAGCCAAGAATGAATAAGCAAAACTTTAGTTAATCTATTGCTCATACTATGCATAGGGTTATAAGTTAAATATTTTGCCTTTCTTAGGCCCTCCTAACTAGAGGGTCATCCTAGATGACTGGACCTCTAATATTTTGTTATTTTTCTTTTTATGTACTTTGGTCCACCCACCCTTGTCATCCATAATTTTCAAGTCAACCGGTAAAAATATTTAAAAATATTTCAAGGACTAAGATTTATCTTTCGCTAAAACCACATCCTTTGGTTCCATTCTTAGAGTTTTAATCTATAGGTTAACATCCCCAAGGGTAATTTGAATAGGGGTTTCCAACAACTCCCTCTCAGCTAGGGTGAAAGGGTCAACTATGGAATCATCTTCTAAGTGGAGAGACCCTACAAGATCCTCCTTATGAGTAGAAGGCCTAGACTTACTTGAGATTGAATTAGAATCAACACTCTAAAAATTAGGGGCATTCACCATGAAGTGGGTAGGGAAAAAATTTATCCTCCAAGACATTTCTTTCTTTATTCTAATGTTTTTACAGTCTTTGGTTAAATTTCTTGAGTTTAAATAAATCTAAAAGTAGAATAACATACCTTCAAAATCTAGGGATTGGGACCATGAGTGATCGCCTATTTGTAAGACTATTTTTAAGGGAGATCCTTAGAGGTGTCAACATTGATCAAAATTTTGGCAAATGTAGTATGATAAAATGAAGCAAAATCTAGGTGTGTTTATGGAAACTTGCCCATGGAGTTACCTATGGCTCTAAAATTGGGATCAAACCAAAACTAAAAGTGAAAGTAGGGAAGGCAGATCTAAATAGGTCTTTTATTAAGAGGTTCTATAAGGGGGTTAAAATAAGGGGACTAGGGTTTATTGATTAGGGGATGGTGATTCATGCTCTAAAATTGGATTTGAATTAGATCTTTGTTTTGGATGTAATAAAAAACAACAATAAAAAATCTCTTAGCACTAGGATATATATCAAGTCTACCTTGCAGTAGGGGTTTTCATTGCTCTGAGATCTAGGCATAAAGATCTTGGAGTTTTGGCCAATGCTTTGTGAATCTACAAGTGATGCCATTGGTAGCAAAAAGTTCTTCATGGAAGAGGACTTCCTTTGTCCCTAACTTGGTTAACACACTTTCACACATTTATTGTCACTAACTTGGTAAACACACATTCACTTAAAACATAAAATCTGGACCATATTTGTAGATTTGCTAAGATAACACACAACCTTACTATTGCACACCCTAAAGATCTATTTAGACTATTGAAATTAGTACATATACATATTCACTTGAGGATTGTATGAGAATAAAAATATATTTAAATATAATTGCATCATACTCTCATAAACATAAAAGATAATATTCAATGAAATTTGACCTAAACTCCTATATGAGTGTTTTATGTGTTAGGCTATTAACACATTCAATCACATTGATTGCATACATTTTGTAAATATTTATCTAGAGAAATTGTACACAAAATAAAAAATATAAACCTTCTGATATGTATGAAAATACTTATCCTTACATAGGATTTATATTAACCATTTAAAATATTTACTTCAAATGTTAATGGATGGATTGAAACTACTAAAAAATTTAAACTCTAAGGTGTTATATAGAGCACATCTAAGATTTTATTACAAGTATATGAATATTTTATAATAACACCATCAAATTAATTACACATGGACTTCTTGTACTAAAATAATTTTCCAATCTTATAATACTTAAGATATTCATAAGCCTTGAATTACTCGAATAGGTTTCTCCATAACCTGAAACATGGTATGAAACTAATTAATAATTAAATATGTAAACAAGAAATAAAATGAAAAATATACATCTAAAAAAGATACACCTATACAAATATCATTCCAAAAAATATGAAAAAATTATTTGTATGATAGAAAGTCCCTTCCTTTTATTATCTTCATATCAATTATAGAAACTTCTCTTGCACATGACAAATTTAACTTTAGTATATTTTATAGTAGGAGCTTATAACTTATGCCTTGCTTCAGATATTTTATTATACAAAATTTCACATGTATGTGGTCTTACAACAAAACTAGATGTATACATCTAGTGCATAAATACATTAATGTATAGAAATCACTTGGAAATTATCAAAAGATATGACATCACTTTACATACTAAATGTTAATTATAATATAATAATTAGAAAAATAAATTTTATTTGCCTATGTAAATAACACACATAAATGATAAAACCAAAATTTTGAGAACAAAATATCATCCTATAAAAATACTTCATCATCAACCTATGCTTACTCACTGCTTACATTGTTTTTGAGAAAGTCTATGAGAATCTTATTCCAATTTTGGTCGCAGGGAAGATTAAGATTTTTTTTTTATTTTGTAAAATCCTCAATGATAGCATTCCACCTTTTATCATTGTATCCATTAACTCCTTTTATCATTGAATTCATTTTTGAGGTCTAAAAATCCTCTAAAGTAGTGTTAAAGTATTTCAAGGAAAGCATATCATTACTACTAATCTCCTTATTGAATATATAAACTAAAATATTCATATCTTTGACCTATTTTAATTTATTCTTTAATTATTTATCATTTTAAAATTTATTGGACAATATTAATGTATATTATAACATATATTTTTATATATTAAAAGATATATTCATATTAATAACTTTATAAATAAGTACATGTGTGTGCACATCATTATCCATAATTTATTTATACATTATCATTAAATAATATTACATTTAATAATTATCCTCAAAATAATTTTTTTCTATTTTTAACTAATATCCCTAAAAAGAGATGTTTCTTCATATCATAAACTTCTTTACTTATATATAAGAATCTTGAGGGCATGGATGAAGTTAAAATCTTGAAGTTTATTTTATTTATTTATATTCATGTGAAGAGGGTACTTAACCTTCCTAAACATATTAACTTAATATATTGATATTCATTTTAACTTGATCATATATGTTTTTATATTTTTAAAATGGCATACATGTATGCACATGCAATTTTAGGTTATTGTCTTGACATTAATTCTTCATAAATCTTAAAGCTCATATTAAATTCACATGTCATAAACCTTATAGAAATATAATATGGTATTATAAATTTCAAAAGTTTGAATTCATTGTATGGATGATTTTCATCTGTAAAAATTATCTCCTCTTCTATTTTGTGAGATTTTGTCAAAATTATATTAAAATAATTTTACTAATTTCATCTTTTTCAAAATTTTATGGTTTTTTTAATCCATTCCATTAATTTTATAATATTCATGAAATTAAATTTTACACTTAAAAAAACATTTAATATGATTAATTTCTACTATAATATTATACCATCAATAATAATATACATAGAATAGTAATCAAAATAATAATAAATTTTATTCATAAAAAATAAGTCTCAATACATTTTTCAAAGTACATGGAATTCCTAATATACATGCACTTAACCCCCAAAATAAAATATTATATTTAAATGACAAGATCAAATAATTGGTTGTTAGCCCATCCCTCACAACCAACATAACTAAAGTTGTTTTTTAATGTCATTAACTACATTTAAAAAATGTATTATAAAAATAATATTAAAAAAAATGATAATAGTTATAAGGAAGAGGAAAGTGAGAAGACATTCTAGACTCGTGCAAAGTTGGAAACATTTTCAAAGGATAGAAAAAGCATGTCTCAACCATTTTTTTCCTTAAGATGATGCGTTCGAGAGGTATCCCATTTTTTCCTTAATGAAGATCGTTGTTATGAAAAGCACCTAAAAATGTAGCATTATATGCTGAGTTTTCAAATGGTCTTCCACTCTTGGAAGAAAAAAAGTGAATATTTATAAGATATTCTCTCATACAAAAGAAAATACATAATGTTATGCAAAGATAAATCTAAAATAGAGCAATGAATTTAATATTTTATAGGTAATAATAGGTTTTACGATACCCAACCAACAAAGAGTTGCCTTTATTGATGGAAAAAAAGGACATGCATAATGTGAATTAAAATCTAAATCTTTAAAGACACCAATACGAGAGCATTCAAAAATTTAAAAATCTAAAAAATTAGATGTATGAGTAAGGGAAAGAAAGGAAGCAATGGCATGATAAGAATTTTTAAAATAACACGAATGTATGACTAGATATAATGATAGTTACAGATATATAATAATATGTGGTAACTTTATATTATTTGAATAAATTGAAACCAAATAAGGATTGTGTAGTGGTTAGTCTCTATCTTTGTGTTGAAATTATTTATAATTGATTTGCATGTAATCAAAGTGAAAAATTGACAAGATTTAATTTCCTTTTGTGTTTTGAAATTGTATATGATAGCTAAAATTTCTCGTAAAATATCAATAGTGATGGACTTAATAATTTGCATACTATATATTTTTTACGTAAATTATAAATTGCACATTGTATCAGTTTATATAAATATAAAAATATAATATATATCTATTAGTATGGTTAAATTTCCTATAATTGACAATATTTATTCATAACCCATAAATTGTAAACCATATTAACCTCCAAAATAAATATGTGTATTGACTTTTTAAAGATTTATGCTTGTTATGACGAGGCCGAGGATATAACATTTAATCAAATTAACACATGGCAAAGACTATATAGATAAGAATTCCTTGTGGGAGGAGTGACTAATAATGTTCTTTTTGGAATGAAATAATAAAACTATAAACTAAAGTGAGAAACTATATGAAATTTAACACTATTACATACTATAAAATTAATAAATTATTTTGACATTCTATAACAAAATATTGTCAACAAATATAATAAACTAAATAAATAAAAACTAGTATATAGATTAACATCTATAATCAATGAGAGAAGATTAAAAAACCATTATATGATTAAATAACCAAGAAATAGCAATTAAAAATAAATGTGAAATTAAAAGTACCATAAATGTCTACCATTAGAAGTAAATTTTAAAATAATGCATATGATTAACAACATTAGCACTCAAGCTTAAAGAAACAAACCATATGCTTCTAAAAACTTAGCTTTCGAATTAAGTGAATAAGAAACATGCCCATAGTTTTAGTTAATTTTTTCTTGCATTTTTTATTTATTAATTAGGTAAATGGAAATGGAAAGTGAATGAATCATGACTCATCAAATCTAACCACAATCTTGAACATACTAAATGATGACAATTATTGAAAAATACAAAAATAACTACATAGCTATAAACATTTTAGTCATGTTTATCAAACTACTACAAAGTAAAGAAACTCTAAAATATTCTATAAAATGTGGGCAAAACAAAAAAAATCAAGATCAATTGCATAGGTGCTTGAAAAGATCGATTAAAGTGGATTCACCTCATGGAATTATTCATCGGGGATTGAGGATTAAAGTTTGTTTCTAGGTCATCGAGAGAGCTAACAATTTAGAGTCATCGAGACTCGAGAGAGCTAACAATTAAAATTAAAAAAATACTTGAATAGACCCTGTAAAGTGCCATTGAAGAATGAGAAAACCATTTGACTACGTTCAATGAAGGATCCAAAATGTTTAATGGCCTTGAAGACATCAATCCCTTGGATAACCTGGCCAAACACGATATGCTTGACATCAATATGTCATGATTAATGGCAACTACCATGCTATATAATGTTTTTAATGAAATGATGAGGACAATAAATAACATGTATTTTGGTGTACCTTGTCCATATTAAAAATCTTTTGAATTAATATTAAAATATTGTGTGTGATAGTTATTTTCATTTTTTCATAGTTTTTAAATCAAGTGCATTTAGCTTATAATAAATATAATGGAATATGTTGTAATGACACCCTCATGAATATGCATTTATTTATGTTTTAGACTTTATAAAAATATTGCATTTTTATTGTGATATATATTTCAAGCCATTTGATTGGCTGAAAAACATCAAAGTATTTCCTTAAGTGAAACCTATCATACCTTGCCTTGGTAAGGACTAATAAAGATGTAAGGGAGGGTTTGAACACACAAAACTAAAAGCAAAGCATTCAAAGAATTTCACAGGTCATATAGTGGAATGAGGTAATATAAAACCTGTAAATTTTTTAAGATGGAACTTTTAAATTTTTTATAAAAAACTAGATGTTTGACTTTTAAATGGTATGTTCAACGGTGAAAACACTTTCAAAAAAATATAAAGTGTCACTTTTATAATTAATATAGCATAAGTTATTATTATTTTTATAGTAAATCCATATATACAATTGATTTATTAACTTTTGATGAGTTCTATTAAATTATTCCCTACGTTTATGTTTTCACACTTTCTTATTCACAAAAACATACATACTTGATATCAATGTCCATGGAGTTGATAATTTCTATCCTCGGTTGATACAATTTTAACTTTGAATTGTTCATTATATCTTTAACCACCATCCCACTTGATTTTTCCATCTTAAGTGTCCCATTCTTGAGATTTATATAATTTTAAAGGGTTCTAACCATAATAATTATAATGTATTCAAATTCCATTCCATCCATTCTATAGTGAAACTAGAGTTTTAGCTTTGAAGTTTATCCATCAAAAGGGTTTATCATGTTGACACATCCTTATTTTATAAATAAATTTAGTTTTGTGACATGTCATCATCCCATGTCTAGTTTAGGCATGTCCATTTTATCCTACTATAATTTAAAATTGGGCCACACTTCACGATTGATTTAAAATTTTCTATTTAACCCTACCCTTTCTCATTAATATTGGCTCTTTGCAATACATGTTTTCTACCCATGAAAATTGGTGGGCCAACATAGCATTGAAATGTACATTTATGACACTATGTAATTTGAATTCTAGTGGTTGAGACATATATTACAATTTAAAAGGACTTAACATTACCGACATATACTTTTCATCATCTTTTTATAAGCCTAGGCCTTCATCCATCTCCATAATATCCATGTTTTTACAATCAGAATGGAATGATTCATAGTCTTTCATATCCTCATTGAATAGATCATTGAGGGAGTTTGACTCACCTTCATAACATGATTGTAAATCTAATAAACCTTCATAATTTTTTTCTATCACACATTGATTCCCATTAACCAAGCAATCTTCTTTAGAATCTAAATCTGATGAGTTTGATGAGGTTGTTTCCTAACTAACTATCATGTTCTTCAAGTCTATGACATAATTTTGGCCTTTATTTTCAATGGAGTTTATATTATTTTTATAATTATGATATTATTTGGTTGTTATCAACTAGCCCTAACCTAGTAGTGCATCATAGGCCATATTATTCAATGAGATTACTACAAAATTAAATGAAAAAGGTTAGGTTCCAATAATTAATTTTTGACCCATCAGTACACCCAATACCTTAATGCCTTTTTGATCTATTCATACTATTTAAAATGTTGGATGCCATATAGTTATATTTCCAAGACTATTCCAAATATCCTTTGAAATAACATTTGTGCTAGAACCACTAATGATAACAATTTTTGTCATAATCTAATGGAGAAATTTTATAAGCACAACTTTTAATTTTCAGGTTAGGTTTATAGTCAAGTGTATAAGATCAATCACTTGGTCACTTGACAAAGGGGATTTGAATATGAGTTAATTCCTCTTATTTTATCTTTCCTCCCAGTTGAAATTAGGTGTGCCATTATATGTCTCATGTTTTGACTTGTATGTTAGTAATGAGATAATTATTGAGTTATGAAATGATTTGTAATAAGTCACCTGTCATCACATGTATAGTGGTCTATAAGACTTATCATGCACTAGCTTTGTATAACTCTAGTCTACCTATTGTGCTTGTATGTTCATTCAACTAATGTTGTTCTTTGACATTTTCCCTTTCAAATTCTACTATGATAGGCTTTCCTTTTATGTACATGGATCAATAATAATTTTCATAACTTTGATGCCCTTTTCTATGTGAATCATATTGATGTTGGCTTGCTTTAGAAAATTTCCATCGTTATGGTTCTCAGGCCCACACCGTGTTTAGATAATTCTATTGTAATTTTGATTAGGGAAATATATTGAAAAATGGCCATAATCATTACACTCCAAATATTGTATAATTGTCCATCCTTCAAATTCATATTGAGTTCAACTCCCATTGTCACTATTATTTTGTCATCGATAGTTCCTTGGCATCATGGTGGGTGGTGTTGATAGCTCTACTTATGTGCATATATACTTATCCTCTTTATTCCAAATTTTTTATGGGTAGTTCTTGATTGAATGTCTTTTAATTTAACAAATATTATAAAAAATATCCGTACCTTTATTATTATTATTATCTCCCTTTAGTTCTTTCATTATCTTAAGCATATATTTTCAAAAGGCTTTTATATATCCTAGATTATTGTCACTAAAATTAGAGTTATCATCTTCACTTTGTTTTCTTGTGCGTGAGGATGATTTTTCACTCTTACTTTTAATGTCCATCACTAGGCTATAGGAATATACATATGATGAAGGTGGGATACCTCATTATTTTCTCAATGAGGAAATTGACCCTTTAATAAACCATCTCCTTTTTAATTTGTTGGTTGGTTCATTCTCAAGTTTTACAATACTCCTTGAGTATCTTATTATAAGTGCAAACCATCTCATGATTACCTTATCTGGTGTTGTAGATCTTTGTGACTATCTCATTGTCTTCCATAAAGAGTTTGAATTCCTTTTTAAATGCTTGCCTAAGTGTTTCCCATGTTGAGTTTTTATAAATTGATGCCTAAATATATTAATCAATGGCCATTCCATGAAGGGTATTGGGGAAGTAGTGGGGAAAGACATTAACCACATCTGATCATATGCATACTCATTGGCATTCCAAAGGGTGATGCATTTTTTAACAATGTTGTATCGAATCTTCTAATCCATCACTAGTGAAATTTGGGAAATTATTTTTTAGAGATAAAGTTGATGGGTAACCATGGCTATAATGTGGTTTTTTGAATACAAGTCTTCCTCTTAATAAGGTCAACATCAAACATTAATTTGATTTATTATAACTATCATACACATTCATATACTCAAACCTTATTTTAGTAGGGATTCTTAGACTATTTTACATGTTATTAGGTCCATTTTGATGTGATCAAACTTGTCATTTATATTTTCTTAGACTTTCATGTGATTCATGTTGATGCTTAATTATGCAACTAATCACCAGAGTCATGAGAAGTTTCAAATATGTGGGACTTAACCCTAAAAAAAACCTCCAAATTTTAAATAAGTTGGCTCTTCTCTTAGGGTTTGGTGTAAAGGGAGAGAAAACAATGCATAAAGATTATTTAAACTACTAAGGCAATGTGCCAAGATTTAGATTCCTTTACTAGACAACACTGTGAAGAGTAATAACAGAGTTTACCAAAAAATTAAAGACCTTAAAGCATGATCAATAATTTTAGCAAAGACTGTAGACTAACCAATGGCTCATAATATAAAAGTAACCTGAATCATCATCATCTATTTCTAACAACACAATATTAGTTTCAATAGTTTTTCTTAAAAATATTAAAGAGTATGCAACATGGATAATAATCTCAGTAATTTTGTGAAGCTAACATAAGGCTTATAGCAAAAAATAATAAGAAATATTGAAATTAGACAATTATTGCACAAAACACCACTCTCTCTTTATATATGAACAAAGTATGTAAGGAAAAATGCACATAATACAATCTTCACACTCCTAAGAAAGGTAACTACTAACGTAGTCCAATTCTTCCACAAAACTAGTTTATAAAACTCTGTATATAATCTAGATGATAAAAATACCTCCTTAATATAAATATTTTTAGCTACTTATAACCCACAAAAAACTACTATGAGTCTTTGCCACTTGTTTAGGTTTAACTGGTTGTGCACAATTTTTGGATCTGAGAAACTACATGCCATTGGAGCCAAACCACTTGGGCCCTTTTTATATCAATTCTAATGACTGTCCCTCTCACTCCATTTCAACCACTAATTATTGTTTATCTTTATCATGTAGTCTTTCTAAACATGGACACATGGAATATTCTATACCCTTTTGGAGTCACAGAGTTTCTTTCCCACTCTTTGCTTAGATTTTAATTTCAACGGCTCTTGGAGGCTTTGCACCGTTGGATCCAAAGATCCTAACCAAAATGTCAATCCTTTATTTTCTATCCACAAGATATACATGGAATCCTTCACAATTTGGGAGGTCTTTGACTTTTTACCTTGATTGAATTAAGCATAGTGGTGACACATAGATACCCTCTAATTTTCATACTCTCCTACTGCCAAAATAAAACACTATTTAACCATGTGTCAGTCTTGTGCTCAATGAAGGTTCTAAAAAGACTCTTTTCACTTGAGGGAGCTCAAGGTGACAAGTGGAATTAACCATGTTCATTTGAATCTCAAAACCTTTTACTAAGCTTTACCAAAAATGGGACTCCATGAAGCTTAATGCTTATCACTTGACTCGCTTCTAGGACCTTTCCTTTTACAAACATGGGCCAATGTTGCACCATGTGTCTATTGAGCACAATCTGAAGGCTCTTCTCTACTCTTTCAAGCTAGAAAAAGTGTTGAAGTGACACATGGATACCCTCCGTGCAAGGATCTATACTTAAGTTATTTTGGCCCTGATACTTAGAATGATACTTATGCTCATAAAAAGACCATAAGAGCCCTGAGAAAAAAAAACCTTGTAGAAAATAATTCTATAGTTTATAGTGACTCACCAGGAGATCCATGCTTGCATGGAAGAACCTTAGCCTTGCCCGACCAAAAAATAAAATTGTGGTTCCCATTACTATTTCCCTTAGAGCTTTTGTAGTGACATCTAGTACCTAGTCCACTCTACCTCTGTCAGGTGCTCCCACTTTTGTAGAGCTTGAAAACCTCCATCCAACTCAATGATTTCCTTATGGGAAAAGGATTAGAAACCCTACACCATAGAATACAATTGGTACTTTAGTTTGGTCATCAGAGCCAAAACTGACTCCACCTCAATGACATTGGAAGAGTCATTCAAAGACTAAAAAATAGTTTGATCATTTTGTTTCTAGACCAGTAGATTCTATATCTGGTCTTCCATCAGGATAGTGGTGTCATTGAGGAAAGGGGAAGGGAGTCCCAGTTGAACCAAATCTTCAATGTGCCCCTTCATTCCTTTGATCCCTTCCTTTAAGAGATTTAGTAGATTCTTGCATTTTAAAGTGGCTTTATTACAGCTCAGAATCTCACTGACCTTCCCTATGACTGTCCTCCTATCAATGACTCTAACTGCCTAAAGGGTCTCTTTTGTTCATCATATAATTTTTGAATCAATAGCTGTGATTCAAGAACCTTAGCTAAAATAGATAATAGGATATTTTTGACAAAGGAATCCACCCTTAAGCATAATTTTTGTGCATTAGATATGAGTTTGAGTGTAAGCCTAAGCTGGGTAACATCATTGGAGATCCTTTGGTAGTGAGAAACATAAATCCCCCTTACCATTTTGATGATACCTATTGCCTTAGGTTGTTGTGCCAATTTTTGGGTCAATTGGTTAGCCTTATCCTCTATTGCCTTGTATCTGACTTGCAAGCTAGTCCTTTATGCTACTGTGGCATTTAGCTTCTACTAAAGCTACGATGCCTCTATTTGCTTATCATTTATTTGTGTCTTCAAGAGCCTCTTTTCCTTCTATAAAATTTAGGTAGATGATTTGATTAAATTAAGCTCCTTTTGGAGTGTGACTACTTTTTCTTTTGAAGTCTTCAAAACTTCTTTGGATATTACCCCTTTCAGGTCATTATTGAGTTGGACAATTTCTTTGTCCTTGGCCTTAAGCTCTAGGCTTAAGCATATTATTATGTTTTGGGCTTGAGTTAAGCTTGATTTTTCTTTTTGGAGCTAATCTAAGATCTTCAAATAAGATGTGGCTACCATAATAGTAGTCTCATTCATTAACTCCACTTTATCCTATGGCCTAAACTGGGTTAGGTCCATCACCACTACACTCATTATGTAATCCTTGAGCTACATTTTCTTGAGTGGCTTGCTCACATTAGGGATTATGTGGGTGATAGTGAGGGAATACTGCTTGTGGTCATAAAAAGATAACATCTATTATGTGGCCACAAACTTCATTTCTTTGTTCCTCTATTTCTCCTTTCTAGCCTCTCTAACCCTCCTTGCCAAGTCAGATTGGGCATGGAATTCTGAGGGAGATGCCACAATACCACCCATAAAAGGAGACCCATGGGGTAAACCATAAGGTATGCTGATGGACTACTGGGGCTGATCTTATGAGGGGGATGGGTTTGTCAAGACCCTAGGAGAAAAGGTTGGCAAACTCAACTATTAAGAAGTGAGAGTGAAAGGAGAACTAGATGGCATTAATGATTGAGTAGGTACAACTGAAAAGGCTAAGGGTGATAAGCCATGTGAAGAGGGTGGCATTAATAGAGCCTAAGTTGAGGATTGAGGTGGAGACATGTATGAGGCAAGTTGTGCCTTTTTTTCTTTGTTTTCCTCTAAACTACTATCTTTTTCTTTTTTTTCTTTGGGATCTTTGAGGGATCCTCTCTTACTATTTGGATCGCTATGAATTAAGATGAGTCCAACACTTCTTATGTGGAAGAAGCTACTTGAAGGGTATTTGAAGGGGCTACCACTGTAGGGAGTTGTGAACTGAGTTGGGTATCCCTTTGCTTTTCCATTTCACTAAGTGGAAGTGGCTAGGTTGAAGTGGCATGTAGTGCCATAGATGTCTCTACCTCTTAAGGTTACTTTTGGATTTTTGGGATCACACTAACATTTAGAATAGAAATTAGAGAGGTATGAGACTCATCCCAAAGGGTCTCCCATTGGGTATCTGAGGGTATGGATTCAAAACTTAGGGATAACTTGCTAATCTCTTGCTTATACCTCCAATAAGTGGTTATTTTTTCCTAAATCCAATCCATCTTGAGTAAAGATTGTCTCATCCCCTTAGACATGAGCTTTTCTAGATCAAAAGTGGGAGTGGGTTGATAAAAAGACTCCCATGGGCTAGCTAAGAATTCTTGTAGCTCTACATATAAATCAGGGGTATCTCTCCTTGGAGACCTCCTATCTTCAAAAAACCTTCTGCTCTCATGCCTAAAAGGAACATGGACTTTACTCTTGGAAATCCAAGAGGTCATGAAGCCATATGGGTCATACCTCCATATATCTTGAATTAAAACTAACCCATAAGTGACTAGCTTCCTATTTAGGATAAATTCTACCTATCTCTTTACAATAGTAATCCCACACCTGGTTAGTGGGATGTCATGAAAATCCCTCTTTTTCCTTCCCACTCCAAACTTGGAGTTAATGACTACCAATTACTGTGCCACTTCTAATCCCACTATTCTACTAGTTAGAACTTTGGGAAGCATAAAATACTCCTCCCCAAAACCATGAACCCTAATGAAAGAATGCTGGGCCCCAAAAAAGGAATAATAGGGGTGATGGGCATCAAACAAGATGACCCTAACCAAGTCATTCATCCTATTTTTTATTCCCTCTAGATCCATTTCTCCCATTAGTGGTGCCACAAAATGCTCAATAAACTCATAGGGATCTGATGACTCTGACAACACATGAGTCTATGCAGACATGGGGGTTTACCACTTCTAAGTCCCATAGAGTCAAATTCATATGATGCTAGAAAAATTGGGTATTTTGATACAAAATAAGGTGGAAAAGATATGAGGAATACCTAAAGGTAGGGTGAACACTAAAATTATCTAGCTATTGGCTCATGTAATAGGTGATGTGCAATACAAAATTAAACTTGTATGCTATTGACTTAGAGATGATCTTCATACAAAAATCGCTGTCAATTACTAGTCATGCACCATTCCATCACTATTCTCCCCAAAACTAAAGGTGAGCATTGAACATACATCCTGGGATTTTGGAGACAGCTTGCCTTTCTCAAAGGATAGGGTTAGAATTTTAGTATTATTCTTAAGAAGATGTAGTTCCTTATTTAGAAATGCTTGTTGCTGGTGTACTTGTGACCAAACATGCCTCAACTAAACTATGTCATAAAAGCTAGTAGAAGGGTCGTGCTATAGACATAGCATGTCATGGATATCTTGAGAAGTGATTGCTACCTTCATTAATCTATGGTATTATAATTTTGTGCACATAAATCCACCAATTCAAGATATGGATGCATTGTGGCTACCAAATACTGAGCCAACCCTAAGCTCCAAATCCTCATGATAAAGGTCTTGAGTGTCTTTTAATTTAGCATTTTGGAATGCACCACCTCTCTAAGGGTCTTAGTCTTTTTTGGAAAAATAGGGTCAAAAATCTCATCTACATAGTCGAAGACAAGGGAAGAGTCCTGGGAGACACCTTTGAGCACTGTTCTGGTTCTTGGGTATGTAGTTTTGGGCTAAGTAGGAGCTGAAGTGTATGAATTCAATAGTAGAGTTATGATGGACATTTCCCTAAACCCTTTATCTCTGAAAACACTCTTTACTTCTCCTTGAATCACTTCTTGGGCTTGAATTGACCTAGATGCTAGCTCCTCGCTCAGCTTTGAGTAATCACTTTGCTTTTCTATTAATAAAAAATGAGACCCAAATTCTCTTCAAAATACACAACTTATATGGGTGAGATTAATGACTTTCCTTGATGGTTAGTCATGTCTCATTAAAACTTACAAGCAAGTCACCAAAAACAAATCTTCAAGATCTCAATTCAAAATTCAAAATCTTAACATTTAAGATCCTTGGGAAACCATTAGATAGGCATAGGAGACATAATCTTAAGGGATTCTAGGGATATTTAATGTTAACATGCATAAAGAAAACATAAGAGAAAAGAGGTGGTTAAACAACCTCAAACTAGGAAAATAAAAGGAAACTATTCTATCTATGATATATGGTCACATGAGACTCTTATACGAAGAGTTTAAGGAAAATCCCATTAATGGGAATATCTAAATAATCTCCTTCCTTTGTCTCCAATTTTTAAGCATTGCAATGCTTACAAATGGTGATTTTGAAAGGACCTATCCACAAAGAATCAAACTTATCAAGGTTTTTGGACTTAGCTGTTCTTGCATCCCATTTCAAGACCTAGACACCAATTTTAAAATCAGGGTCTGAAGTTTTTTGATCAAACCAACTTTTGATAGTTGCTTGTCAAGTCATCATGGACTCATGTGCTGATTCTCTTTTCTCCTGAAGCTCCAACAACTCAACTAATCTAACCTACATTGGACCATTTTCTTCAACCTCTATTTGATTTATCAGCTATAAGGCTAGAATTTTGATAGAAATAGGCATTACTACCTCCTTTTCTTATACCAACTCATATAGAGAGGTCTTTATTACCTATTTAGGTATTATTCAATCTACCCATAAATCCATCTTTATGTATTACTGCCATCTTATTTTATGTTCATTTCCCATTCTTTTTATGAGTCTAATCAGGTTCTTGTTAGTTGATTCTACCAAACCATTCCCTTGAGGGTAATAATTCGATGAAGTTTTTAGGTATAGACCATTTTTAAAGGAAAAATCAGACACTTTGGACCCTAAGAATGCCTTGGAATTATTAGATGTAATAGTGTGAGGAGGTCCAAACCTAGTTGTGATTTCTTGTAGGAGATCCAAAATCACATTCTCTATTGCTTCTTTAAGGGGAACTACTTTAGTCTACCTTATGAAATAATCTATTGTAGTAAGGATCCACTTGTTTTCCACACATCAAACTAAGTTAATCATCCCAATAAAATCCAATCCCCATTGAGTGAAAGGATATTCAACAATTATAGGGATGAGTGGCAACGTAGCATTTCTCCTCTTACCTATGTAAAACTGACAAGATTGACACTAACCATAGTATGAGAATCAAAAAACATAGTGGGCTAGAAATACCTTGCTTGGAGTATCTTGATAGATGTGGTCCTTGTATAAAAATGGCCTCCAAAAATTCTATAATGTAGTTCATGTAAAACCTTTCCAGTTTCTTCTCCCTTTATGCATTTGAGTAGGATCCCATAAAAATTTCTTTTGAAAAGGAAAAGGTCTACTAGAATAAAGTTGGACCCTTGCTATCGATAGTACCTTCTTTTTTTTTAGGGTAAATGACATGGATATTATATAGTCTTTATGAAATTAACCTTATCCATCACCCAAAACTCTAACTCATCCTCTTGTATTTTGAGTACAGTATCCTTGACTGTAAGTTCTTCTGTTAGAGTCTCAAAATCTTGAGCAAGGTATTGACACAAAACCCTACCTCTTACTAATTTAGTGGGCTTAACTTTGACATCATATTATAATATAATAGTTATCCAATTGACTCTCTTTTTAGTGATTTCACCCTCCATTATGTATTCCCTAACACTTTAATGAGTTACAAATATTGTGATCTTATTTCTAGTAACTAAGTGCTTGAATTTTTTGAGCCCCTTAACAATATCATAAGCTTGTATCTTGATAAAATATATCGTAATTCATAGTCCTAGAGAGTCCTTGAGAAAAATTCAATTGAATGTTCCCCTTGTTCTGTGTCCTTTTGGATTAATACCGAGGCTATGCTATGTTCTCCTCCATAGACATAAATGATGAAATCTTTTGAGAAATCAAGGTTGCAAAGGACTGGGCTAGATGTGATTGCCCTTTTGACACTCTCAAAATCTTGTTGCCCCTTATCTTTCCATTTAAAACTAATATTCTTCTTTAACATTAGGGTGATGAGTCTAACCACTCTAGCAAAATTTGAGATGAATCTAATTACAAAGTTAATCTTCCCAAGGAAATATTGTACCACCTTTTTGTTTATCGATAGGGATAAATATAGTATTGCCTTAACCCTTTCTAGATCAATTAAGATCCCTTATTTTGAGACAATATGTTCGAGTAATTTTACTTGAGGTACTCCATACACACATTTCTTTGGGTTCAAAGAGATCCTATATTCTTGACACTTTTGAAAAATACCCTCCAATTGATCAAACTAATCCTTGGCCAACCTAGAGAAGATGTTGAGATCATCAAGATAAATTAGAATTGATTTACTTATTAATTCCCCAAAGGTAATATCCATAGCTCTTTAGAATGTAGCCCTACATTTGAGAGTCCAAATGGCATTTTGGCATAAGGGAAAGTTCCCCACTTTGTGGTTAAAGTGGTCTTGTGTTGATCTTATTTTGATAACCATACCTAATTATAACCTAAGAAGACATCTACTAAGGAAAACTTCTTTGTTCCTACCATGATCTATAGAATTTGCTCCATTGAGGGTAAGGGGTAGTGGTATTTAAGAGAGGCCTTATTGAAATCCCTAAAGTCTACATAGAGTCTAATCTCTCCATTCTATTTTCTTACTGGGACTAAGTTGGAAACCCATGTGGAGTGCTTGATGGGGAACATAATCCTAGACTACAGTAATTTCTTGAGATCTTCTACCATGAGAGACTCTATCCTTGGATTGACCGGTCTTTGCTTTTGGTGAATAAGCTTTGATCCTTTAATTAAGTCAATATTAAGTTGGACAATATCTTTCTTGTAACCATGAAGATCCTTGTATGTTCACACCATTACGCTATTGTATTTGTGACATAAATCCACCAATATTTCTTTTTCCTTTTGAGTGGTCACCTTCCCTACTTTCAACTTTCTCCCATTGGAGACTTCAAGTTTAGAATAGTCCTCTTTACTTACCACAAACTTTATTTTATCTGTGTTTACATCATTAAGATCAAATATGTTCTCAAGAGCTATTAAACCCTTTGGAAGCTTATTGGATCTCAATTATATGATCTGCTCACCATATGCTTCTTCAATTTTAGGCTATAATTAGTCCATAAAATCTCTTGACTGTTGTAGAAAGAATATGATTTGTTGATCACTCTTGAAGACTTGCTAATTATTCACATTGCCTAGGAAAATAGGTTGGATGACTACTATGATGACTTCTTTATTGGTTAACAGGGCTTTGGTCAGATCAAACTAGGATCTGATTTGAGCCATTCTATCTGCTTCAATATTTTGAGTTCTTGGGATGACTTCAATGTTGAAAACATCAAAAATTTCAATCAAGTCCAAAAATCTATGGCAATAAGACCTCATCTTTGGGTTATTTTCTATGAAAGTTTCTCTAATTTATTTGACCACCAACTCTGATTCCCCTAAGACTCCTAGATTCTTGATCCCTTCCTTATGGGTGAGAATCAGGGCATGAACTAGAGATTCATACTCTGCTTTATTTTTAGTGCAACCAAATTGAAAATTCAAGGCTTTAAGGAACTTTTTCCCTTTGGTTAAGTGAGGCATAAACTTTCTCTTGAGCCCTTCTTGCTTCTTTCTCCATCAAAATTTAGAGTCCATACTAAAGAATTTTCCATGAGGCTTTATTTTTTAGTGAGCTCATTCTTTATTATGTCAAGGATTTTGGGATTCTCATCAAAGATGATGTAAGTTCATAAGCCAGTGGAATTAAAGTTTCCAAAAGGATCATATCATGTCAAAGATTGCAAATAGTTCTTACCTTCAAGTTCACCATCTTGTATTGATTCCTCTATACAACTTTCTTCTTCTCTTGTGATAATTGCATGGGAGGCTTCAAACCTTTATTCCATTTGGTTTGTAATGTGTTCCTTGCATAAGGGTTTTATGGAACTTTCATCTTAGACCCATACTTGGTTTTTAGAATCAGATGTGACCAATCAAGGGACATATACCCTCTAATCTTTGCTATAAAGTATCTAGATAGGCACAATTAAAAGATAGGAGGAATGTCTATAACTACTATATCTTACAAAATAGTTATGTTTGGGAAATAATATAGTTGTAATGGAAGCCCTTTGATGATCCCAATGGTTTGTACCAACTTTCCATCAAGCTACATAACTCCTTTAGTTAACGGCTCATATTTGATCTTCAAGGCATCGCCTATTAACTTAGGCATGACTGTAGTGCTCGCACCTAAGTTTATCATAGAGTTGTGAAGAAATTTCTTACCCACTTGAAGAGTCATATATAAGGGGTTAAGTTTAGGTTTCCTTACCTCTTTTTTAGTGTTCATTAGGACTTTTGGTTATTGTGGCTGGGGTACTGCCAATTGCTCTTTACCTTTATTTGATGTAGCTTCCTTTGTGGTATTACACTTTGGGTCACTATGGTCCTTTAGTGCTTCTTGCAATAGCTCCTTTTGCTTGGGGATGACCAACATATCCCATAAATAAATATTATTAGGGACTTTCTTTAGCTGTTCCACCACATTCATTGGTCTGAGGGGCTGGGCCTTGACATACTATGGGTACCTTATCCTTTCAACTATAATGTTAGATACCCCTTCCTTTTGAGTGGTTATGAAAACTTCTTTCCTTGTCATGGGGACTTGAAAAGTTGGGGATAGTTTCACCTTTATTGATTCAATGTTGATAGTAAGGATAACTTTGGCAAATTTAGCCATTTTCCTTTTTGACTGTGTGAGATAATCAGATTGAACCACATTTTTAGAGGTAGATGTTTCATTAATGAACATATGTTCCTCATCTTCAATCCATGAAAATAAATCATGTTTAGGGGAAATATCTCCTTCCTATTCTATTGACATGCCTTGCATTTGAGCTATCATGGTTGCATTTTGAATTCTGGGTGAATGATATGGTCTAGATGAGGTCATTTCTTGAATTCCCATTCTTCTTTGTTTAGCTACTCTTTATTATAGGTTTCCCATAGGGAAATATCTTGGCATGTGAGAGTTATTACAAGGAAAGCACCATGCATTTGTTTTTTCTACCAAGTTTTTTTGGCTAGGGACTAGATCTCTACCTGAGCTTGGCAGAATCATCTAAAATGGTGGGGGTACAAGGATGATCTAGTTAGGCAGTTGTGAGGAAGTTGATATTTGAGTCCCTTGGTATTGATTCGACTAATAGGGGGTATATTACCCTAAAAAACCTGATAAGGAGGTCATTGGTGTGAAGCTTGGTTCCCTTTAAAATTGATAATTTGGTTAGAAAAGGTTCTAAGGATGTTCTTGACATCATTCATCTCTGATATGGTAGAAGACGTAGCTATGACTAGTGTTTCTTGAGATGAAGGGAAGGTATATAGAGAAGTATTGGCTTGAGAATTACTAGGAAGTTTTTGATTTGGAAGGGATAATGCATGAAACATAGGAATAAGAGGCCTTGGGGGTAATTTCCTGGTGTCTATCAAATTATTCTCTACTCTTATAGTGAGTTCATAAGCATCGAAAAGAGTCTACCCTCCTAGTGATTGAATCATGACTAAGATATCAAAATTAAAAGATTTGAGATTAAAAATAATCACCATATCTATAGGTGGTCGAGCTAAGATTGGGATTCTTTACCATGTCTTTTGGAATCTAGTGTTGAAATTGGTCATTGCTTCTTGGGGGTATTTCTTACTAGTGATTAATTACTAGAGGAGGGATGATCTATCTCCCTTTTCATTGAATCTATCGTACAATGTCATTCCTAGTTTGTCATAGAGTTAGGTGCTAAAGATCTATACCAGTTAAGAGCTCTTCCCTTCAAAGAGGTGGTGAGTAATCTCAAGGCTACATTTTGTTGTGTGATAAAGTGGACAATACATACATCATCCACATCTTGAAGATACTTCATTGGAGTCTTAAAGTCCTCTTCAGTGAATTTTGATAATGCTTTTAGAGCATTAGTTGGAATGGGATCCCATGTATCGGGAGTGTTGGTAGGATAAGTGGACTTCCACCATTCCAATTGACAAAGTTTCTAAGAGGCACTTGATTAGCCATTTGACCTCCAAAATTAACTTGTTGAGTCAGCCTTCTTCTTGAAGTAGTCACCAAAGGTGTTACTAAGAGTCTTGGGTTTATTAAAAATTTAGATCTTGTAATCAACCCATGATTCTCCCTCCTTGAAGGATGCCCACTCATACACTTCTAGACAATATTAGCTTGGTCCCACCAGGCATGCCAAAAAAAATATTGATGCTTAATTTTGTAACTAATCACTAGAGTCATGGGAAGTTTCAAATATGTGAGACTTGACCCTCAAAACAACCTCCAAATTTTAAAGAAGCTGGATCCTCTCTTGGGGTTTGGTGTAAAGGGAGAGAAAAAATGCATAAAGATTATTTAAACTACTAAGGTAATGCACCAAGATTTGGATTCCTTTACTGGACAACACTGTGAAGAGTACTAATAGAGTTTATCAAAAAATTAAAGAGCTTAAAGCATGACAAATAATTTTAGCAAAGACTATAGACTAACCAATAGCTCATAATATAAAAGTAGCCTGAATCATCATCATCTATTTCTAACAACATAATATTAGTTTCAACAGTTTTTCTTGAAAATATTAAAGAGTATGCAACATGGTTAATAATCTCAATAATTTTGTGAAGCTAACAAAAGACTTATAGTAGAAAATAAGAATAAATATTGAAAGTAGACTATTATTGCACAAAACACCACTCTCTCTTTATATATGAACAAAGTATGTAAGGCAGAATGCATATAATATACTCTTCACACTCCTAGGAAAGGTAATTGCTAAGGCAGTCCAATGCTTCCACCAAACTAGCTTCTAAAACTCTGTATATAATCTAGATGATAAAAATACCCCCTTACAACTTATTTATAGCTACTTATAACCCACAAAAAACTACTATGAGTCTTTGCCACTTGTCTGGGTTTAGCCACTTGTCTATAATTTTTAGAATTGAGAAACTACATTCCATTGGAGCTGAACCACTTGGGCCCTTTTGTTATCAATTCTACTAACTATCCCTCTCACTCCATTTCAAATATTGATCCTCATTTGTCTTTATCATGTAGTCTTCCCAAACATGGACACATGGAAGCTTCCACACCCTTTTGGAGTTGCTGAGACTCTTTCTCACTCTTTGCTTAGCTTTTAATTTTAACGGCTCTTGGAGGCTCCACACCATTGGATCCAAAGATCCTAACTAAACTGTCAATCCTTTCTTTGCTGTTTGTTGGCTACACATGGAGGCCTTCACACTTTGGGAGGTCTTTGAATTTTTTCCTTGATTGAATTAAGCGTAGTGGTGACACATGGATACTCTCTAATTTTCATACTCTCCTACTACTACTTGACTCAAAATAAAACACCATTTAACCATGTATCAGTCTCGTGCTTAATGAAGGTTATGAAAAGACTCTTTTCCTTTGAGGGAGAATCAAAGTGACAAGTGGAATTAACCATGTTTGTTTGAATCTCAAAATGTTTTACTAAGCTTTACCAAAAAGGGGACTCCATGAAGCTTAATTATTACCACTTGACTCACTTCTGGGACCTTTACTTTTACAAAAAGGGACCACCATTACACCACGTGTTTGTCAAGTACAAGATGAAGGATCTTCTCTAATCTTTCAAGCTAGAAAAAGTGTCAAAGAGACATGTGGATACCTTCCACGCAAGGCTCTATAGTCAATTTATTTCAACCATGATACTTAGAATGCTACTTGTGGTCATAAAAATACCACAAGAGCCCCGAGAAAAAAAAAATCCTTGTAGAAAATAATTCTACAATTCCCTTATTACACCTTCCAACCCAAGTTAGTTGCCAAGTCCATACTTCTTTCCTATGGAAGGGACTATGGCAATATCCATCTACTCCTTAGTATGAGTGGTATGTGGTCCACCAGTTTCAGCTAAATGCTTTAGTCTTGGTTTGTGCTTTAGATTCATAATTTTGTCTCATGCTTTGTATTTAACTTAAAGTATTTTGAAAATTTATGTTTGTCACAATGTTTTTCATCTTTCTTATTTCTCCACCAATCAAATAGACCATTTAACTTATTGGTCCCCTCCTTGATTGTGTGTCTCTCTAACCTTTAGTCATACTCAATAGCATGAAATATTTATCTTACATGTATAAATTTCTTCTTCATTAACTCTTTGTGATTTTTAATATACTTATTCATTATGTTTATGTTTCATAGTTATGTTTGGAACATTGATTTTTTAACTGAGTTTAACTTGAAATAATGTTATTTAAGGTAACACCACCAAAATTTAGTATGATTAATATCTATTGAGATGATAAACCATCAATATAAGCATACATAACATGTTAATTTAAATAATAATAGTTTATATCCATAAAATATTAGTCGCAATAAAATTTATATTGTAGGAGGACCTAATATAAGTGCCCTTAACCTAACATACAATATACTATTTGAAGGACAAAACCCAATGGTTGGATGTTAATTAAAGTGTCACAACTGACATAACTAAGGGTCTTGATATATAATTAATAAATGCTAAAAAAATAGTATTATCTATAATAATATGTGTTATCATAATTGACAGTTTAAAAAATGGATCTATGAAAAATAGTTGAGTCAAGGAGATTGTGTATGTAATTTCTAGTAAACTTATTTATTTTTTCTATTTTTTACAAATTTAATTTAAAAATATGTTATTTTTTATTACTAGTTTCTAGAAAATAAAAAAGGAGCCAAAAAAGATAAAAATAAAAGCATGCAAATTCGAAAATGATTTATTATCTTTAAAAATTATTTAATGAAAAAACACAAAACTATTTTTATAGTATTGGAGTTGTAAGATTTTATCTCTCTAGGTGTGGACACTTTTTTGCATATTTGGATAGTTTTTGTGTAGGTGGCCCCTTGTCTTTTCTTTGTCTCTAACATTTTTGAACTTAACAAGCTATATATTTGGCAGACAATGTTCATTTTATATATTGGACATACAATGTTCATTTTAAGTGAAATTGCTTTTCATTATGCCTATGTTTTTGATAGTTTCATAATGTTATATTTATTTTTTTAATATTGTTTTTCTTATTCATAGTTTTTAAAGCCACTCGATCGTTCATGCTTCAATTTATGATAAATTTTGCATACATAATATTTTATTCATGATTTTTTTGAATTTACATATTTTTTATTAAAATAATGCAGTGATATAGTTATATTTCTAATTTTATGTTAGCTATAATAGGTTTCACTCTTTTTTTATTATATATCCTTGAAGATGCATCTGATTCACATGGTCACCATTTGCTTCACAATTGTTCTTCAAGTGACAGTCTCATATTATTGTCTTGATTCAACATTACAAGAGGATTATGTAATTCTAATCCATATGCATTATGATCTAGTGGTCATTTTCATGCCATTGTGCCTCTAAGTTGTCATAAAATGATATTTTTATGAACTTATGCTTTTGAGTTGTGCTTTAGTGGTCATTTCCATGTTGTTATGCCTTTGATATGTGATGTAGTGGTCATTTCTATGTAATTATGATCCATTATATTCAACTATTCCACTGAGTTATGATCCAATGATCATTTCCATTTCATTTCGTCTTTGAGTTTTCATGCTATTATGAAATTATGCACTATTTCTAGTTATCATAAACACATACATTTATGTTTTTCTGACTACCTCTAAGTTACGAGTCTATTGTCTAGTTATGCACTACTTCTAGTCCTCATTTTCATGTAGTTATGTTTTGTACTTATTATATATGGGTACCTAAGATGGTTTATTTTTGAGACCCATTTCTAATATTTTGCCTTGCTTTTTTTCTCTAAATTTATCTTAAGGTGTATGTTGGTACACATATCACATTTCTTATTTTAAACTTACTTAGGCTAGTATAACTTACTTTATCTTATCTTTTATGGGGTACATCTTAAAGGAGGATTTTAGTGTATATTAAGACAGAGATTTTTTTATAGTATAATATGCACTTGTGGATAAACACACATATGTGCACATAATTATATAAAAAAATATAATAACTTATTATTAAATAAAATATATATAGTGGTTGTTCTTAAAATATATATTTTTATCTTGAGCTAAAATCCATAAAGATAGAGATTATTTCATATCCAAACCTTCTTATTTATCCATATAAGAAGCTAGAAGGCATGGATGAAGGTAAAATATTTAGACTTATTTTTTTAATTTAGTCTTCATGTGAAGCCCTCCTACACATCTAAGCTTAATATATTGATATTAATTCTACCTTGATCATATATGCATTTAGTTACTTTACAGTTTATGCAAAGATGCAAATGAAATCATTGATGAAATTATTAAAGATGATTCTTCATAAATCAAAGAACTTATAACAGATCCACATATCATGGGTCTTTTCGCAACCTTATTGTGTCACGCCCAAAATTTCATTTGATAAAACCCAATCAAAATCTAAGTAAAACATGATACTTTTTTTGTTTAATTAAATAATTAAAGCTTAATTGTTAACTAATTTTTCCCAATCATCCAATGACATAACAAGAAGTGTGACACATAAAATTATTTAATATTTAAGTAATTTATTTTTTAATTACCCACGACAAGACATGAAAAAGTGATAAATAATTTTAGATGGCAGAAATTAATTCATTTAGTTAATTACTACATTAAAAACATGATCTAAAAATTATTAGAGAAACATAAAGGGCTTAATGTCAATTAAATTCTTCTTTTTTTTGAATCTTAATGTTTGTGATAGGTTTAGTTTACAAATGTTCCTACAACAATAATTCCTTTATTAATAAGCGAAAACAGTTATATATACATGGACACAAGTTCCCACAAGAATGTTATAATAATAATTAATTGAATAAGTTCCACAAGTATTTTTATCTAACTCAAGTAAATGTGATACAGCCACCATATCTAACCTAAGACCTAGGACTCAATGCCCCCATATATTGGGTAACCTACATATCTACTATTTGGAATCAATGTCATATATAGTTATCCTTGAACTTGTGAATAATATCCTCCACAAGAAATCATTCCCAAAAGGGTTGGATATCTCACATAAGAATAAAATAACTAGTTCAAATCAAGTAATATTATATACTCTCTAGATGTAAATACTCAATACCAAATCAAACACTCACAACAATCCTTTGCATGGGACACCTTCACATGCCAAGGTTAATGTAATAACACAAAATCACTATCTCACAAGAGTAAACATGAGTGTTAAAATAAATTATAAATGACCTTATGTTCTTTTGACCTAACTAATTTATAATTCTCAAAAACTCTAATCTCACACTACTTGAAGAAACTCTATCTATCGAGAGTGTCTTCATCAACAATAAATGTTGAGTTAGATATATCCAAAATCACTCATTATAGGTAAAATATAAGTTACCACAAAATAACTAATAATAATTACACATACTATTTATCCATGCATAATATGAAGTTATCAAATAGGAAAGAATGATAAATACACAAGGAAAGACACCCTCAAGTTAATGAATAAAACCCACACCAATGAAAAGTGTCCTAAGGGTTAGTAGTTAGCACCCATAATCTCTTCTCAAGTTTCTTACATATATGCTCTAACCATTTTGTATGTATAATCATGGTTGGTTTTAGTTCAACCAATACCAAAATGAGTATTAGTTATATTGTCAAGGCAATCAACTTTTGCCACTTAACCTTATGACTATGGTTTACACAATTACCCTTATGGATAACACTATAGAAAAAACTAACCCATGCATAGTTAAATGTTATCAAGGGTTAATTGAGATACCTTGGTATGTGAAATAAGGTTTTATATACTTTCTTAGTCTGACATAGGGTAACAAGGGTTTGGTTTACTCTATTATTTAGTGATAGCTTCTCAAAATAAACTAAATCAATATCCAAAATATTTACATTGAGGGTATTTTTAATTTTGGATTGGGGTTTTGAAATCCTTCCTAAATTATCAAGAGTCTATACTAATCACCAGTTAGTTTGTAATATACCAAACACAACAATAATTTAGGAAACAAGCCTTGATACATCTATTATTGGCTAGAAAAATGATGTCTATAATAATTACTTGAGAAGGATAATATATTAATTTAATGATTTCACCTTATATTTAATAACATAATAACATAATAAAGTCACCTATACAATTTATCTGGAAAGGAAAAACTAAAAATTAATGGCAAAAAAAAATGGTTTCAAAACATTAAATTTGCTTTAGTTTTTGGTTTATAAAATGGGTTTAGAAACACCATAAAACAAATTTATGAAATAAGTAATATTTTTTTGGGATAGTTTTCACATGTTTAATAATCTATAGAGAGTACATTTATAACATTATATAAATTTTTATGCTTTTTTTATTGAATATTTACCTCTCATCTTAAAGTGGGTTTGACAAGCTGAAACATTCCTTAATAAATTTTTACTGTAAATTTGATTTAAAAAACATCTAATTTTAATTAAAATATTCAAGAATAAAATTATTTATATATTGAACTAGTAAATTTTATCCATTTTAAATACCTTTTAATCATTATATTTTATAAATTTACCTTGTAGGTATTTAATTTAATTTTGATCCAAACTAATTTTATAGACACAGAGAAGTACTAAAATTTGTTTATTAAAAAGTCTTCCAATATTGACCAAATTTAAATACAACTGTTGGAAATAAAACTTAATTAGTCATTACGATTTTATTTCAAATATAAATGAAATATGTTGGGAATAAAATTTATTAATCATTATGCTCATATTTCACATCTAAATGAAATCTAGTCTAAATTTCAGATTTAAAAAATTTTAACTTTAGAAATTTATTTTTCCCCAATTCCAAATGTGTTTTACATGGTTGAGAAGGGGTGGTATTTCACTAGAACCAATTTTATTTGATTGAAAAATTAACAGTCATTTTCTTCATTAATTTAGTTAGGTATATAAATCCATTTCTCTAACCAAAAAGTGTGATTTAGAATGACTTATTCAAGTTTAACATTCATTTATAAGGTGCCAATGCTTTAACCTACACAAGGCCATGAAGTTGCTAAGGATAAAGTCACCTAAGTCCATTATATATTTACAAATAAAAAATATACTAAATTTTATTTTAGTTTTCACTTCAAGTCAAATAAAGATTTAAGGTATCTTATAAAGTTCAAGTTAAAGTTTAATAGGGAGTGGTCACTAAAGTTTAATTTAGAACATTAATAAAATTAGATGCTTTATTTCTTTTTAATATGAGTGTATATATAATGTGGTTAAATAAATTTAGTAAAGATGCACTAATTTTTATTTAAAGTATTTTATAAAGTTCAAGTTAAAGTTTAATAGGGAGTGGCCATTAAATTTTAATTAAGAACATTAATAAAATTAGATGTTTTATTTCTTATTAATAAGGGTACACACATAATGTGGTTAGATAAATCTAATAATAAAACTTAAAATTTAACTTAGGTTTGAAAAGCTCTATATCTATCATAAGATCAAAACAATATAAACCATTGGATTAAAGAATCCATAGAAAGAACCTCATCATCTTTTGAGTGGTTACAAAATAATTTTTCATCTTTTAATTTTCATTTGGTATTTTATTTTCAAGTTTGAAAGATGATTTGGAGAAGAAGCATAAGTAAAAATAATATATCTTATTCTAGGGTTTATGTTTTGCCGAAGTGTATTTACACATTGTGTATATTCAAATGCTTACATTCATATAAATTTAAATATTTATAAATTTATTTTATTTATATTTTTTAAAAATTTAATATATTTTCTCAATGTAATTATATATACCCATACACAAATATTATATATAAATATAGATCAATACATGTGCGTGCGCGCACACACACACAAAAATTTATGTATGTATACACACATAATTACTATTATTTATAGGAAAAAAATAATATAAGGCATCATATTAAAGAATCCCTAGAAAAACCCTAGTCATCTTTTAAGTGGGCACAAAATCATTTTTATTATTATAATTTCAATTTGGTATTTTATTTATAGGTTTGAAGGATGATTTAGAGAGGGAACACAAGGAGAAATAATATATATAATTGTAGGGTTTATGGTTTGCCTATGTGTATGGATACATTATGTATATTCAAATGCTTAAATGTATATAAATTTAAATATTTGAATGCATATAACTCTATTTTCTTTCTTTATTTTAAAACCTTAACATATTTACCAATATTATATATATATATATATATATATATATATATATATATATATATATATATATATATATATACATACATACATACATATACATACACACATATGTATATAAACACACAAATAAAAAATATGGTTATAATAATAAGGTGTAAAATATAAATTCATAAGTCACCTTCTATGCCAGTAAAAATAAACATTCTCAAATCAATGAAAACCCTGAACAAGGCATGACATTGAGAAACCATTGAAACTTTAAAAAATAATAATATAAATTGAATATAGATAGGCAGAATCTGTAGCACTATAAGGTGGGGGTGGTAGATCATTCTTGGGAGAATAGGCACTATAAGAAGAAGGCTTAACAAAAGGAAGATTAGGTTCTACCCAACCATCTTGGATAGGATTTTGGGGAGCTAAAGAAATAGTAATGTGTGAACTAGGAGTTGGCTGAACAATACTTATAACCAAGTCATTTTATTACATAAGTGAGCTCCACTGGGATGAGACAATATTAGACTCCCATGAGTTAGTGATAAAGTTCACCCCCTTGATGAGAGGAGTAGTGGAGAAGTGACTATGACTGTGTGAGCAACTTCATTTACTACAAGGCATTATACAAGGAGCTTCGTGTGTTAGATGGTCTAGGGTGACATGGATCATAGTACAAAGAACACTCCCCTAGTGGTTGAAAAAATGATACATGTTTTGGAATTCAAGAGCCACCTTATCTAATTGATATTGTATCTTCATAAAATTTGAAAAGATAATAGTCACCGTGTCATTAACAATTAAGAGATAAGAAGTTTCTTCATTGTTAAACATAGTTGAATTTATATCTTTCCATAATTTAAATAATATGATATCCCTAAAGAAATTACATAGATAATCTATATATGTTATAAAATAAGTATTAACCCCAAATAAGGACATTTTACAAGATAATGGTTATGGGTGGAAGGGTTGAAAGAGGCTATGTATCCATTGCCAAGCAGATTAGGCTTTGGGGAAATCCTAAAATATATGTTTGAAATACTCTAGTATAAAATGAGTAGGACACTTGGGTTGAAAATTTTCATTATGAATAAAGTGATCCCATAGTGGAAAACCCTAATAAATCAAACACCAAATAAAGTGATCAAGCTTGGGTTTGAGGTTAACATTCTAAATTATGTTAAGTCTGGAAGGTGAGCAATTTAGATTCTAGCACCTATCTAACTTATCCAAAGCTAGAGAGAACTAGCTCATGACTTGATATAGGATACTTGGAGAGTAATTTTTAAAATTATTATCATAGTTCCATCTCTAACCTTTCCACCAAGCCTATGGAGATTTCAAACCCATATTATATTCCATCACATTGAGCACCATCTCTTGGATGGATGGAATGAAAGGCGAGTAAAAATTTATTAACTATTATTTATCTATTATAAAAATATAAGGAGTGAAATAATGATAAGAAATAAAAAAATTAACCTTATGAATACCTTTTTTAAAAATCCTCAAATCTTTCATAACTAAAAATTATGCTAAGATAAGATTCAAGTTGTTCATAACAGGAACCCACCAATATTATGGTCATCTAAGGACAAAATAATTCATAAAACATCACTCAACCATTTTGTATAGGGTTTAAAAACTTATAAATCCTTCCAAATGAATTTATAAACAAAGGATCCCTGGATCCTAATAGGGGTAGTGGTAACAATCAAGCTGTGAAACCTAACATTAACATTTTTTCAGCTGACTTTACCATAAGGTAAGCTAGAGGCAACACAGTGACACAAAATAAATTTCATAGATTCATTGCCTTTTATTTCTTAGTATGCCCATTTATCACACAAAACAATACATTTCATATAAATGCCAATACTACCCATACCACATTTCTCATAAGGAAGACAAAAAACATCCCAAGTAACTCTATGATACCCTCAAGTTTGCTTAGTAGTGACCCATAATAAATCTTAGAAAACTTTTGCCAATTTATGATATGAGGATTTGAAGGGGGCATACCAATAAGAATAATAGACATGGGTGCCTACTAGAATCTTAGAACAAATCTAAAATTATCCTACTAAAGAGAGAGATGTTTTGAGATCCAATATTCCACATTTTAATCCACTTGATTAATGACATATTGCTAAATCTCATAGGGAGAGCTATCAAAGGCAAACATGATACTAATTAATTTGAATTTATCTCCTTTTTGGATCTAATTCAAATTATATTTCTTAAGCTATTTCAGCATAGGCATCATGATTTCTATGTAGCATTGTGATATGGTCCATTAAACATTATACCTTGATGCTTTACAAACAATTTTGATGCAATTAAATGCCCTTTAATATAAGATTCTTATTGATTGAGAGTGATAAAGGTATCATCTACAAAATGACTGTTGATGAGATAAGAGGATTGATTAAGAATAAAAAATACCCCAACTATCCCTCTCTCCACCCTGTGAGCAAGAATATATCTAAATGCCTTTATAGACAAGACATACAAAGCCAATGCAAAAGGGAAATTATATCTAATGGAATGGAATAGGCCAAAGTTATTAGATTTGAGACCATTGATAGTGAGTTATGCAAAATCTTATCAAAATAAATTATGAACTGATGATATAAAAAACTAACCAAAACCTTAGGCCTAAATCATAGCTAAAATAAATTACCTCTCAATCCTATCATAGCCTTTCTCAAATTTTGGTTAAAGGAATATGGTTCATTTATAATAGGCATGTACCCATTCCATTCCTTCCTAGACAACAATGATATTATCCAAAATGTATCTATTTTTAATGATGTTGGTCTACTCTAGTCTAATGATTTCATGTAAGATGAAATAAATATGGTTTATAAGGGATTTGGCAATGATTTTATAACACACATTAAGGAGGGTGTTGGTCTGAAAAATGGAAATGATATCTAGGTCTATAGCCTTTGGAATGAACTTGATATTTACCATTTTAATGAGAGATTTTAAAGATTAATTTTTAATGCTTCTTTATAAGTTTGTAATAGGTTGGGTCCTACAAAATTCTAGGTCACCTTGTAAAAATCATAAGGAAAGCCATCAATAATTAGGGATTTGTCATTGGCCATGCTTTCACTACATGAAATAGATCCTCAAGAGTTAGATGGGCATCAAAAAGTTTTTTTTAGTAATAATAAGTTTGTGAGGCACCACATATAAACATTATTTCAATACATGTACCCTTTCTTACAATTTCCTTGGGCTTGGAACACTAACTTTTAGTTTTCAACAAAAGATGAAGATGTTTTAGGAATTTTGGCTAGACACTACTGAGAAATATTAATATATTTGATTTTCTTCCTATCCTATTTGTCATGAATGGATTTGATAAATTCTTTTGAGGCCCAATCCTTGATTTTGATCCAATATAGTTGATCTTAGATTTAATCCCCTTTATCCATGTGGTTGTCTAAATGTTTTATATTATGTTCGAGATTAGATACCATGGATTAAAATTATAGATAAAATGGAACATTTTCAAGAACAAAATAGATTATTTGGTATTATTTGAGCACAACACCATCAACTTTATTTTGGATTGATGTAATTTGTTTACCATTGTGGTAGAGGAAGGTGGTAGTGTGAGTGATGACCTCATTACACCATACAATCTAGCTATAGGCATAAATATAATATGGTGAAAAGTTATATACTCTATAAATGAGATGGATGTTGCCATTATGGTAGAGGAGGGATGTGTTTAGGAAAAAATGATTATGTGGAACCTTGAAATGGTCACCATTCCACTCCACTGTACAGGTTATGGGATTATGGTTTGATAGGATTTTATTTGGATAGATGGTGATAGCTTTCCCATCAAAGACATTAAAATATAATGTGTGTTGCTCGTAACTAATGAATCATTCCAACCATTTGAGGACCCTATCAATTCCAATATGATAATTGGACCAATTAAACCAAGGTGAATTATAAAATGCATGTTGTTGGAGGAGTGGGCTCATAAAACCCCTAAAATTTTGAAATAAAACTAATATTCACATTAACCCACATACCATCACATTGGAAGGGAAACAAATTTATCATTATGACTCTCAGTAACATTAAAATTTACACAAATCAACTAGATGGAAAAAAAATAGATTGTTAGCAAGTCATTTCCATAATGATATTTTGTTAAGGCCATCATTTGGGGCATAAATGTTGAAAACCCCTAGGAAATAACCATTAATGTCAAGAAAACCCCAAATAACTTGATAATATGGACTTTCACAAAAGGAAAATATAAAGGGGGGTAATTGATTAGAAATCAAAATATTGGCTCTACAACATCCATCTTCATATGAAGTGGAAATGTGAGACGTGTCAAGTGAAATACATTTCCATGTAGTCTATAGAATAAATCTTGAAATATTAACTTCTTACAAACACATAAAATAAAAATCCCCCAAATTATAATAGGTATAACTTACAAATAATTTTAAAAAGGACTATATGAGACCTCAAACATTTCATGATATTAAATTCATTAGGGGAGTCTTCCACGAGTATTTCTCCTTGACCATCCTCCATTTATTATCCAAATTAAAGTGCTATAAATTAATATCCCACTAGAGAGTGCTATATTGACATAAAATACTCAAGTGAAATGGAGTGGTGTTTAACTTCATTATCCTATCAAATAAAGTTAGTGCCACCATGTGGTGGACTATGTGACCACTGAGGGGAACGATCACTTGTAAAGGGTGTCCCACCATGGGTAAAACTTACTTGTGGTGGCAAAACTTGAGAAGTTTAGTTCTGAGAGGGAATCAAAGAGCTGGAAGACTGGGAAGGGTTAACAGAGGGGGAAATGGTATTCCTTCATTGTTCAAGGAGGATTTCATAATAAGAGGGGCATGATTTGGTTTATAACCTTTGTTTATAATGGTGTATTTTTTTAGCCACAATTATCTAACCATCAATATTCTATGACACATTTATTTTCATATGATGCTCATTTGATATAGTTATTTGACTTACCCATAAGAGGACAATTGAAAATCCTATGGTCAAGTTAATTACATTGAAATAAAGTGTTTGGTATATTAAAATATGTGACTTTATATGTCTAACACTTTGACCCTAATTGAATATTGATGCACTATTTCAAGTCCTTAGTCAAATCAACCTCAACATAAATACACTTATTATGGCATGAAAAATAAAACTTGCTCTGCTCATGACAAAACACCTACCCTATGGGTTTAGCATTTTCCTCAAGAAATTCCCATAGAGGAAGCATAAGGCTAGGAAGTGCTATCTAGACATACACCTAAAGGGATGCTTGATCTAAGACTTTGAAATTAAGAGTCTAAGGAGACAAGATCATAAGGGTATTCCTCAATAAATAATAACTTACCCTAGAAAGGTGGGTTTGAATTTGAGAGGAATATTTAAAGGACAAAAACAAAAAACCCTTGGTGAGATTTTGAACATCTTTAAAGGAGAGAAAAAAACCCTTGGTGAGATTTTGAACACTATTAAATTGGAAACCCAAGGGTTCCTAGTGAAGATGATTCTAGGCATTGAAATATTAATCAAAGGGGACATGGCTGACATAATAAGCTATACACAATTTATTCTCACACCATTTTCTTACATTATTAATAACATCATATTATAAACACACATTAGGTTGAGAGGGATTATTAGAACATATACTTCATTGTATGAATTTGGGATGAACTTATTGGCTCTGTCTGGCACCATTCTTCTTAATGTTTACAATAACATGGTTTAGGGCCATTAAAATAAAGTCTATTTTACCAAAGGGTAGATATTAATTCATAATAAATGTGTAGTTAAACTATAAAGTCCCACAGAAGTAGTATGAAAATAATGGGGAGCAAGGAAATACAAGACCAACATGAAACCCTAGTAGAGCAAACTTAAATTTTCTCTTTGGTTTCATATTTTTTATTTTACTCATTCATCCCCCTAGTTGTAACCCATTGTGCAAGATGAGAGGTTAGAAGGTAGCCAAGTCATAACCCTCAGCTATGACTCATAGCTACTAGGGATGATAACACTGTCTCCTTTCCTATTATAAAATAGAAGGGGAGTGGGGGTGCTAAGCTAGCCTAACCCCTTCCCATTCCTTCAATGGAATGGGTTATCTTGTCATCCCCCTCCCTCTATTTATTTTATACATACATACATATATACATGTGTGTGTGTGTGTGTGTGTGCGCGCGCGCGCGCGTGCGTGCTACGTGCGCACATGCGCGTGTGCGTGTGCGTGTGCGTGTGCGTGTGCGTGTGCGTGTGCGTGTGCGTGTGCGTGTGTGTGTGTGTGTGTGTGTGTGTGTGTGTGTGTGTGTGTGTGTGTGTGTGTGTGTGTGTGTGTGTGTGTGTGTGTGTGTGTGTGTGTGTGTGTGTGTGTGTGTGTGTGTGTGTGTGTGTGCATACATGCATGTATGTGTGTGTATGTATGAATGTGTGTGTACATATGTGTGTGTGTATTAAAAAAATGAGAAATATTATATATACATATGATTTAAAATTTCTACAAACTAAATAAGACACAAAGACACATTTAAATCTCTTAATTTTTCTTTTTATTTTATTTTATTTTATTTAATTCCTTAGATGAAATAAAATTACAAGAGATGCTAAGAGATGAAAACTAAAAAGAGGCATACCTTCTTTCTTGAAATATCTATTCAATCCCTCCCCATGCTCCTCTTCTCTAACATCATCTCCACAAAGAATGATCAACCCAAAAATGAGCCAAAAGTTGGTCAAATAAAGAGACTTTATATTCCCAAAATGTTCACCTAAACTTATTAATGGATGGGTACTCATTCTGAAAAAATCATTTTATTTTATTACAAGGCCCATACTCTCCCTTAAAATTCCTTACAAGGCCATGTAGGCATGCTTGCACAAATAAACCTACCTTTATACTTTTATTACAAGTTAAAAAAGTCTTCTTACAAGCCCATGTAGGTTCTTAAAAAATGATTAAATGCTCTTAAAAATCTCTTTCTACACTCCAAATAAATATACAACTACTACCCTAGGATAGGCTATACGTACCAAAATTCATATCTTTTTTATAGGGGCTATGGACATAAAAAAAAAAATTTGAATTATATGATTCCATATTTTATTTTCCTTTATTTTTTTTATAGATTTAATAATTTTTTTTTAAAAACCAAATATTTGAATTTTATGATTCCATATTTTATTTTTAAAATTTTTATTATATATATAATAAAGTTTTCTAAGTGTGTTTAACCAAATAATGAAATTTCACATATGGAAGAGACTAACTTGAATATTTAAAGACCACAAGGGTTAGATGAACATAATGGATGTGAGGGCTAACCAAAAATAGCTAAGAGACAAATGGTAAATGTGAGAGGAATTACAGTCTTACATTCTTATAAAATTATCATCCTCAATGCAACAAATATAATTAAGATTTGAAAGGTAAGTCAATTTCAACAACTCTGTGCAACATAAATGTTGTACCCCAAATCTTGTTGTAATATATTATAAGTGTTTTATAGCTATAGTGTGGAGATGAAAGGGTGTGAGAACAACACCGAGGACCTTAGAATAGAAGAGATAAATGGGGAAGACCTTGGCATGGAAGAGTGAGTTGTGAAAAACAAGGAGACAAAGATGAGGAACATAAGACATAGGACTCAAAAAATTGCAAGACTAGGATAAGGGTGCAGGAAGCATATGTGGTTAAAAATAAGTTTGTAGAAGCTTTGGAGATTAATAGAAGTGTGAACCTAGCACCAGATCATGAAGGAGGAGGAGCGTGAACATGTATATCTAACATAAAGAGAGTATATAGGGATAAATAGGCCCAAGTCAAAAGGGACTTAATTATAACAGCTCACCATGACTTTTTTTTTGAAAGTCATTGGCTTGTCATTTATAATGTATTAATGATGCAACTCAAGAAGGAGTTAACTTGTGTATAAATACCCCTGATTTTTGATTAGAAAGTGTTGTTAGAAGTAGATGTGAAGTTTTTGTCAAGATAGAGATCTGAAGAGATTGTGTACTGAATAAGGCATCTTTGTAATCTTATCAAATGAGATTAATGGAACCATTACTTTGTTTATGAATCTTGATATGTTAATCTCTATGGTGTTAGATTTGATTTTATGATAATAGATAAGTATATGCAATATGTGAATTCATCAAATGACTAACTCTAGAGTGATGTTAATAATAATAATGACTAACTATGTTAATTAATCACCTAAGTAAGATAGAGTTGTCTATCCACCATTACGTGATAGAATTGATGGGATTTATAATAGGTAATATGCCTTGGGTGAGCATGCAAGGTCACTTCTAATATGATATTCCAGTGCACTAGGTTATTGGTTTATTTCTTCTTCTAGACATATGACTAACACTTTACCATATGAAACTAAGGATAAAAGAACCCCCAACATTTTGGTTCCATTATCAAGACCCATTACACTTGTTAGCATGATGGTAGAAATATGTTGAAGTGGATGTATTTGTAAAATGTCAAGCAGTGGGTTACTATCGTAGAAGAGAAATTTATGTTTTAGTATCTTAAACTAGGAGTTTATACACATTATATAGGTAGAGCAACACCTACATAATTCTCTATATGAAACACTCTTTATAGAATTAATTGTTCAATTACATTCTTGGATTTTGGTATATGCCAAAGATTGTTTAATAAATTATGGATAGAAGGCTCCCTAGTCAGTAGAATGTTAGACTACCTTAACAAAGTTAGAAGTTGTGTGGACATGTGAAGTGGACATGTGGTGGAAAGGAGTGCTCAATAGCTACATTTTAGAATATGTGGTCTCTACATTATCTTATCCAAAGGAAGCATAATTCAACTTCCTGAGGGAACCATGCAGAAGGTATCTTAATCACTTTACCTTATAAATTAAGAAACTTATAGTTGATTCTAGACTTGAGAACTTCCCCATAGATGACTAAACTATTTTATGGATGAGCAACATGACTGGTGGGGAAATAGAGGGGTATGTATTGGTATGGGATTGGTAGTTCATCATAGAAGTTGGTCAACAAGAACTATGGAAGCATAAGTATGATGAATCCAGGCATAAGGCAACGATCCTAGGGGAAAATGAGAGGACATTGAAGTGTTGTGAGAGTCGATAAGAGGGTGAGAAGACATAATGAGTACTCACTAACCATAGGAATTTGCCTTTCACTAGCACAAGTATGCATGAAGAAGTAGGTTGGACATTGATGATAGTGAAACCCAATCCAAATAGGCCTAATTTACCCACCATAGTGCATGATCATGTATTTGAGTTTGATGTAATTCTTGTAAGAAATTGGGATATTGACAGTGTGAAATCAAAAGTTGAATCTAAAGTTGAGACCATAGTGGAATCTCTAGGAGTGCAAGTTCAAAATATAAATTTATCATTAACCTTTACTTTCCCATTGTGAGTAAGACCTATGGATCACCTTGGAATTCCAAGTGGACCAAATGTAATTACATTATAAAATATAGGCCTAATAATAATTAATCAACCTCCCTCAATCCCCATTATTTCTTATGCACCCATTATTGCAGAAGGTGTGGGAGGTAGTAATGATGGTGATTCTAATGGATATGTAAGAAGGATTAGGAAATGGCTTAGGAGGTGTTGGTAGACCTCCACCACAAGGTATAGGAGGAATTAGAGGAGCATCATAGTAAAGTCTACTATAACCACCCAGTGTACCTATAGTATACTAAAAGATGACACTTCACCTACTTAAATATCATGTTAAACATGGTTATTGGCATCTAAATTTGTCATTGATATCAAAAAGAGCATGTGATACTAATGCATGAATGATAAAGTGATTATATTGAGAACTTGAAGAGATATGGCACATGTACAGGTGTATAAGGATAAAGAAGAAGTTTTGAGACATCCATAAATGTCTTGGAAGATATTTGGTATGTTTTGTGATCATTTGGAATGAAAAAAATACATTTTCTAGCTTGAGAGAAGCCAAACCATCATTGCATGTCATGCAAATATGGATGAAACAAAAAGTTTGCCTTTTTTTTAGGTATGCAAAAAGTCAATATTGGTCAAAGTATATCATAGATATGTTGTATTTAATGTCAAGAAGCTACCCTAAAAATTTGAAGTCTTGAAGTGTTTTTTAGCTTGAGTTTTAAAGCTTTAAATTTACTCTAGTACACTGTGATGGGTCAGAGACCATCAAGTTTAACTACGTCAAAGTCTAAGGTCATTAGTTTAGAAGATCCAATGGTGAGTGATTAATCATACATATTGAGATCAATGGTGTGTATAAAGTTAACATGTCAAAGGTTGCACACACATGTTACAAGTATCACAAGATTTATAGTCTAACAAAATATCAATGGTGAGTGATGGTTTATATGGATGAATATCAATAGTGCAGGACAAGTCAAAGAGTCAATAATGCACATGAGACTACCTAGTGGCACAAACACATAGATTGTTAGTAAATTTATTAGAAGGCATGTGAATGTGCCAAGTGTCATAATCTTGGGAGTTTTGAGCAAGATATAATGGTGAGCACTACCAGATAAAGACCTAGTTAATCTATAGAGATCTACAAAGCACATTTGGTCAAGATTTATAGAAATCACGAGATGAGGTCAACATGCTCAAAGGTTAATGTTTGCATAATGAATCACTATGAGTCAAAGATCGAGATACTTATGAAGAAGATCAATGGTACAAGTTGAGCAAGCTAAGTAAGGAGCATGAGATGTGTTTTAAGTGATCAAGGTTTAACTATGACTGTTTTGATTTAAATATTTGAATTTGTGAAGGAAAAACTAGTGCTTGGTTTTTGGGCCATAAATTTCAATCCAAGATGAATTTATTGTTATTGTAAAAAGTAAAGATGTAGAGGACTCTAGGGTTCATCTAGAGAATCTATTTTGAAGGTTTAAAAGTGTGTATAGTCAAACATATTGAGCTCCAATATTAACTGCATGTTCATTAATGATCTACAAGTAACTCAAGAAGGGTAATTGAGTTGTTCTTGATGGTATTTTAATGTTTCAAGATGAGATAACTATCATAAGATTTTAGAAAAATAAAGCATTCAAATCTCTTGTTGAAAATGAAAAAGGATCAAAAATCAAGTATGTAAAATTAGATAGAGGAGGTGAATTTTGGTCTTATGAGTTTGATGACTTTTGTGAGGAACAAGGAATTAGAAGATAATACTGTGATGCTAGAACACCCCCATAGAATCAGGTAGTTGAGAGGAAAAATAGAACTATCCTAGAGATGAATAGAACCATGCTTCAAGATTCCAAAATTTTAGATGGTTTATGGGAAGAGATTGCCAATACATCTATCTATATCTTAAATAGATGTCAAGTTAGATAAAATGGTGATAAGACTCCATATGAGCTATGGAAAAATAGGGCAGCCAATGTTGAACACTTTAGAATGTTTGAGAGCAAGTGTTTTATCAGGAGGAATGAAAAAAATATTGGAAAATTTGACTCAAGATCTGATGAGGGCATCTTCTTGGGGTATTCCTCAATAAGTTCTACATATATATGTTTCAATAAAAGACTCCACAAAGTTATTGAAAGATCTAATGTGAGAGTTGAAGACGCAAGTGACACAAAGAAGGCCAACTTGCAAAAAATTGACACTACTGAGGATGTTATCTCAAATAATGAAAGCATACCTAATTAATCAGATGATAAAGAGGAAGAAGTAAGATAGGATACTAAAGCCCCTTCTAAGAGAATACATAAGGATCACCCTATTTCCCAAGTTATTAGAGATGTGAATGTTAGCTTGCAGACCATGAGAAGAAGGTTGATAAATCAAAATCAATAAGACATAAATTTGTTGTCCAAAGTTTAACCCAAAACCTTCATAGAAGCCATCAAAGATGAAAGTTGGACATGTGATATATATGAAGAACCTGATCAAATAGTAAAGAATGAAACATGGGATCTAGTTCCTAGACCAAAGACTAAGAATGTGATAGGAACTAAGTGGGTTATCAAAAATAAGATGAATGAGAAGGGAGAGGTCACAAGAAATAAATCTAGACTAGTGTGTAAAGGATATGCTTAGGTTGAAGGAATATATTTTAATGAGACTTTTACTCTAGTGGCAAGAATGGAAGCAATCAACTCTTCTTGGCATATGCTAGTTTAAAAAATTCTAAGGTTTACCAAATGGATTTGAAATCTACCTTTTTGATTGACATCTTATAAGAATATGTGTACATTAATTTACTTTAAGGATTGCTCTTATAAAATTATCAAGACTATGTGTGCAAATTGAAGAGGCATTATATGGCCTTAAATAAGCTCCTAGAGCCTGGTATGATATACTAGATAAGTATCTTCCGAGTCAAGGTTTCAAAAGAGGGGTAGCTGATAGCAATTTATACATCAAGACTAAAGGTAGTCATCAATTAATTATAGTTGTCTATGTTGATGACATATTATTTATTTCTGAAAATGAAAATATAAGTAAAAAATTTGTAGATGTCATGAAGGCTGAATTTGAGATGTCTATGTTAGGGGAGCTTTCATTCTTTTTGGGATTGCAAATTAACCAACTAGATGTAGGGATATTCATTTCAAAAACTAAATACATCAATGATATGCTAAGAAAATTTGAGATGATGGAGTGTAAACCAATGATTACAAGTTGCAAGTTGAGTAAGCAAGATGAACCACCAAAGCTTGGTCAAACCTTGTATAGATCCATGATTGGAAGTCTTTTGTAATCCACTACCTTGAGACCTGATATCATGCAAGCAATATGAATTTTTGGTATATTTTAAGCTGATCCTAGATAATCTCACTTGAAAGCATTAAAAATAATCTTAAGGTATCTTAAGGGCACCATAGATTATGGTTTATGGTATCCAAGGAACAAATAATTCATTTTAAAGACTTACACTAATGTAGATTGGGATGGTTGTGTGGATGATAAAAAGAATACTAGTGGTGGTGTTTTATTTTTGGGTGAATGCTTGGTATCTTGGCTAAGCAAGAAAGAAGCCTTATAATCCTTATCCACTATAGAAGCCAAGTATATAGTTGGTACCTCATATTGCACTCAAGATATATGGATGAAGCAAACCTTGGAAGAATATAAGGTAATATAAAAAAAACCTTGTCATATCTTTTGCAATTATAATAGTGCAATTAGTATCAAAAAAATCCTGTATTACACTCAAAAAATAAACACATTCTTATTAGAGATCATTTATTGAGAGAACATGTGAGCAATTAATGTGTTAAGTTGGAATTTATGCCTATAAAAGAACAACTTGCAAACATTATGACCAAAGCATTGAAAACAAAAACATTTGAGTATCTAAGACAAATATTGGGAGTCATATCCTTGTCTACAAATCAATAAAATGTTTGGCTAAGGGGGAGATAACTTTATTAGCCTAAGTGGCTTGAATAATTCATGCATGAGCAAAAGGAGTTTGTGAGTTCTACAGGTAGATAGGTCCAAGGATCATAATAGCCCAAGTTTAGATTGGTGTATGTCAAAGATCAAGATGACATAAGTTGGAGCATGGTGTTAGGGGGTATTTCTAAACTCTATGAGCAACTTATCTAGTCTAAAGATCAGAGAATTCCAAGGTCAAATTGGTGCATATCAAAGGGGGAATACTTATTTCATATGCTTGAAAGTATGTAAGTATGACGAGCATATTGTATATTAGTTGAATGCATAATATTGATGAGGTTGAGCATGTAGTTGTGCAAGAGTGTTTTGTTGGCATGTTGAAGAAGATATCCTTTATCATTAATGTCAAAGGGGGAGAAAGATCAGAATGGAGGAATTTTTTAGATTGAGAGAAGACATTCTGAGTGTGGTTTGCCATCAATGACAAAGGGAGAGATTTTTGGACATGGTCATTGGTGTCTTAAGTTGTCATTGATGTCAAAGAGAGCATGTGGTACTAATGCATGAATGATAAAGTGATCAGATTGAGAGATTGAAGAGATATGGCACATGTACATGTCTATAAGGGCAAAGAAGAGGTTGTGAATCATCTATAGATGTCATGGAGGAGCTCTGGTATGTTTTGTGATCATTTGGAATGAACAAAATGAATCTGATAGCTTGAGAGAAGCCAGATCGTCACTACATGCCATGCAAATATGAATGAACCAACAAGTTTGTGCATTTGTTTTAGGTATGTAAAAATTCAATATTATTCAAAGGACATCATGGAGATGTTGTCTATAGTGTCAAGAAGCTACCCTAAAAATTTGGAGTCTTGAAGTGTTTTCTAGCTTGAGTTTTAAAGCTTAAAATTTGCTCTAGCAGACTATGATGGGTTAAAGACCATTAAGTTTAACCACATCAAAGTCTGAGGTCATTGGTTGAAAAGATCTAATGGTGAGTGATTAATCATACATATTGAGATCAATGGTGCATATGAATTCAACATGTAAAAGGTTTCATGCACAGGTGATAAGTGTCACAAGCTCACTAGTATAATAAAAAATCAATGGTGAGTGATAGTTCATACTGACAAAGATCAATGGTGTAGGACAAGTCAAAGAGTCAATAATGCACATAAGACTACCAATTGGAAAAAGTACATGGACAATTAGTAAAGTTCTTAGAAGATATGTGAGGGTGCCAAGTGTCATAATCTTGAGAGTTCTGAGCAAGATCTAATGGTGAACACTATAAGATAAAGACTTGGTTAATCTACAGAGATTGATGGAGTGCATTTGGTCAAGCTATCCAGAAAACACAAGATGAGGTCAACATGTTTGAAGTTTAACATTTGCACAATGAATCACTAAAAGTTAAAGACTGAGCTAATTTTGAAGAAGATCGATGGTGTGAGTTGAACAAGTTGAGTGAAGAGAATGAGATGTGTTTTAAGTGATCGAGGTTTAACTATGACTGCTTGGATTTAAATATTTAAATTTGCAAAGGAAAAACTAGTGCTTGGTTTTTGGGCCATAACTTTCAATTCAAGATGAATTTATTGTTAGTATAAAAAGAAAAGATGTAGAGGACTCTAGCATGCATCTATAGAACCTATTTTTTAGGTTTGAAAATTTGTAAAGTCATAGATATTGATCTCTAAAGTTGACTATGTGCTCATTCATGCTCTACAAGTAACCCAAGAAGGGTAATTGAGTTATTATTAATGGTATTTCGATGTTTCAAGATGAGATAACTATCAAAGAGTGTTGTAGACTCTAAAAGGACCATTTATGTAGATTATGAAGGTTTGATCAATCATATTTAGTATGATCAAAGGCTTAGAAGGTGACTATGTGTTCGTTCTTGATGGTTGTGTGCACAAAATGTTGTTTGAGTGAATTGAGCTTTAGCAAAAGGGTATTGTGATGGTTGTTATCACTAAAGAAGGACCTAGTTAAAGTGTTTTTGTATTCTTATTTTTCTTGGAGAAGTGTCAAAGAGGTGAATGGGTCTTCTTAAGACCTAAAAGGTGACTTAGGCCTATTTAAAAGAGGCTTGTGCTTAAAGGTGACCCATGTTAGATGACTTAAGGGTGAAGGCATGTGTTATGGCTGAAAAGGAAGGTTGTGATCATAATAATAATAAAGACTCTATAAAAGGTGAAACCAAATGTGATGGTTTCAAGGCTTGTTGAATAGACTTGTGTAGACTTTAGGAATGTGTGTTGAGACTTAGATAGAGACTTGTATGAACTGAGCAAAGAGGTGTATGCTATGTGGATGAGTTAAGAGGTAGTTTAGAAAGAGGACTATGTGGATGACCTTTTGGTCATGTCTCTATCATGATTATAGAGTTGATGTAGGTTTGTGGCTGAGGATGAGCGAAGAAGCTTAGAGAGATCCAAAAGGGTGCTTTGGATGAATTGATAGTGTAAAGTAGGGTTGAGAGAGTGTTGAGGATTGAAGAGAGGTGTTATACATTATGACTCCATCAGATTGATATGAAATCAGAATTTTAGAGTTATTGATTTCATAGGTGTTGTGTGGGTGCTCAACATCTAGAGCAAGTGGGTACTTGTTCATACTTAGGGGTGGGTTCTCCTTGTGAAGTGGGTGCTTCAATAAAAGGGTCTCTTGTTTGTAATCATCTTATAGGATAAGCAGTCCATGTTTTTACAGGATTTAGAGTGGGTTTTATTCTCCATGAGGGTTTCCCATAGGAACTATGTGTTGTATGTCTGATCTTGTGTATGCATTGAATGAATGAGCTCTCTTGTTAATGTTACTGGATCAATTTGATATATGTTGATTGATTAATAGTATAGAATTTTTGGAATTAAAGTTAAATATCAACCATCACTGATTCACCCCCCTCTTAGTGATTATACCTACAACATATCAAGGTGTCAAAAATATAGTAGAACATGTTCACAAGTGTGAAATCATTTGGAGAGCATGGGGTATAACTTCTACTGAGTGAAAGGAAAATTATTTTGCCACTACTTTATTGGATCATGCAAATAATTGTATCAAAAGTTTTACCTTCAATAAGTAGTTGTGAATTATTAATTGTTGAAGACTGCTTTTCTCTAAGAATTTGATATCCTTGAGTTTGAACAACAAAGTATTGCTTCCTTATAAGAAATCAAGTAAGAACTCACTAAGAGTGTGTGCATGTATGATGCACAATTTAAAATGCTTCTCTTAAATATATCATTTGAGATTAACAAAGAGTAGTATGTTCAGTGGTTTGTGGGAGGTTTATTACTTCCATTACAATGAGCTTTATCCCACAAGACTTTTGTTGAACCATGGAGACACTGAAATCTGCCCTCCTTACAAAAGTTATGGGAAGTTTAGATATGGGGATTAACCCCTTTATGGAGGCTCAAATAATTTTTATGGATTCTGAACTAGAGAATCTCATGGCCAACAATTCCCATGACACTTGTAATGTCTTGTGGTGTGTTGACTATGAAGTGGAGGGTTATAATAGGAATAACTATCCACGAAGGAATGTTCATTTTGTATTAAAATAGTCTTGTGAGATTTGCAAAGAAGATCATGATGTAAAGATTTGTACCTTGATTTAGTGCTCCACCTAGGCCAAAGTGTCACTATAATATAAAATATGTGATGCATATACACATGATATTAATGGCTACTAGGTCATCAATGAGATTCATGAAGCATAAACATGAGGTATTGATAATAACCAAGAGGTTGAAAGAAGTCAATCTTTTAGAGGTTGAGGGCATGGCAATGGACACACAGGTGGTCACTTTCTACCCATGTTACAAGTGTGGATATTTGGACCATTATCAATGTGATTGCACAGTCTATCCAACCTACACCTTTTGTAAAAATGAGCATCATCTAGAAGAATGTCCTAATTTTTATGCTACGATAACCAAAGAATGAAACGAGAAGGGTGCTAAGATGATACATGTAAAAACTCCAAAGGATCATTAAAGACCATGCCCTACCACTCCACTAGTTAGACCCAAGGTAAATATTTCTATATGGAGTGTTGTTCATTCCCAACTAGTTTCAAATCCATCTAAAAAGGTTTAGCATGAAGACCCTCATACACAAAATTATTCAGATGTTTAACAATAGAAAGAAGTGTTGCATGACACAATGACCTCGATATGTGAGTTACAAGGTGAAATTGAGTTCTTAAAGAATAAGGATGCTAACATGCAGACCAATATGCAAAGAAATATGGTACCCATGGACTTTGGGCATGATGATTTCCATGATCTATGTAAACTCTTCCATAATGAGGACATCATCCCCCTTCTCAATATTTGGTTATGACAAAAAATGGCAAAGTCTTCGAAGGATTGTCATTTAAACCAAGTGTGATGATAAGAGACCTATATTCAATCAAATCTAGAATGTGACAAAGAGGTCCTTTTCAGTGTATTCATTGATGGATGGATGATCTGTGATATCCTGGTGGACACTAACACAAATGTTAATGTTCTAACCAAAAAAGCTTGGAAAAAATGGGGAGCCCTACTTTGTAGCCTCCCTCCCATGTTTTATTCATGACCAATAAGACTTATGCACTACCTATAGGCATTCTTAAAGATGCCACCATTAAAATCTTGGGTGTCATATTCAAGGTTGATTTCAAGGTGATCAAGCTTGCTGAAGATGATGACTTACCTACTCTCTTGGGTTGAGTTTGCACTATATGAATAATGCTGACTTGCATTTCAAGAAGTGTTATATCAGCTTCAAGAATGCCACACAACACATAATCAATCATTTACATAATGACCAAGGACTACCATTTGTAGAGCCCATTGATGTGTTTGAGGATGTCAACACAATTTATAACATCATTGCCTAAGGAAATGAAAATGTGGATCCTACTCCTGATGGTATCTTGTGATGGGAAGACATGCAATCTATCTCTAACATTATGATTATCACATGTGACCAATGGGATCAAGATTCATATGATCTAACAAGGCATGTACATGGTGTCCTTGACAACCACCTAATTGCCTCCTTTAAGATCTATTAGTGCCAAAAAAATATTTGCCTCATTGGTCTACCACAATTGAGGTTGGACAATGTACCTCATTTCCATGGTCAAATAGAGGTTAGTGAATATTTTTAGTAATCAAAAGGCTATTACATTAATGAGGATAAATGATTCTATATAATAAATTTATTATTTAAAATAACAATTGCTCGATGGTGGTCTAATCATCGGTACCAATTGGATACATAAGAACAAGTACACATAACCATACATAATCACTTTCACAATAATAATCATGTTTATGCCACTTGAGTTATAATGGGAAAGCAAAAGGTTGTATATCAAGTTGATGAGGGTACCAATTTTGATTTGCCAAAGCTATAATTTGACCACTTAAATCTACATACAAAATATGGGGCATGTGATGTTAGAGATACAATACAGACTGAGTAGAAACCATACTCCACACCACTTCAAATGGTCCAATACAATATTGGGATGAAGGATGCCTCCAAAATGGACATTGTGGGAAATTATTGGTTTAAGGTTGACTTAACCATAAAAATTGAACTCTTGTAGAAGTATCAAGATTTTTTCTAGCAAAACTACACGAAGATAAAGGGAGTGTATTCATCGTTGGGAAATATGCACATCAAGTTGGTTGAAAGCATTCAACTAATGAGAAAATGAAGATATTAGATTAACCCTAATATATGTGCTTGAGTTAAAGAGGAAATTAATAACATGTTGCACACTATAGTTATTACTCCCATTGATGAATTTGAGTGGGTTAGTCTCATGGTGTTCAACATCATGAAGGATGGTCGCATTTGAATTTGAGTAGATTACATGCTACTCAATGTTATATATGTAACTAATCCTTTTCCAATATATTTTACAAAGGATATTTTGAAAGGTTTTGTTGGGTGTGAGACCTACACCTTCACCAATGGCTTTTATGGCTATCACCAAGTCTAAATTGTTAAGGAATACAAGGTAATTTTTTTTTTACAATTGAATGGGGTTCATTTGCATATAATATTATGAATTTTGGTCTTGATAATGAATTGATATTATTCTCACATATAATGGTGGAAGACTTCAAGGATTTCATCCATAATTTCCTTTAGGTGTATTCAGATGACTAGACCATGTATGGTTTAGTGTAGGACCATTATGATAATATGTTCCCCATGCTCAAGATTTGTTGTGATATTTAGATTTCCTTGAATTGAATAAATGCATCTTTGCCACCCCATTTAGAATTATGATAGGATATTATTTGCCAAGATGGTTTATAGATTTGACTTAAATTGTAGTTATTGTCCATCTCCTAGCACCAACCACTCATTACAAGGTTTGTACCTTCTTAGGTCACATGAGGTACTATCAAAAGTTAATTTTGGGTTATGATAATATACATAAACTAATAGAAGAACTACTCAAGCATAATGTCCTATTCTTATGGACAACTCAACACCAACAAGTGTTTAAGACTCTGAAGAAGAAAATGGTATTTGTGCCCATTCTCTAGTTCCTAGATTGGAACTAATGATTTAATAGACATGTTAATGATTTAGGCATGATAGTGGGTTCCATCCTTCCAAAACCTAGTGAAGGCAACCTTGATCATCTTATTTATTTTGCTAAATGAAATCTCACACAAATGGAATGAAACTAATCCATGATAGACTATGAGGCATTGTCCATGGTTTATGCACTTTATAAGTTTCACCAATATTTATTTGCCACCCCATTTATTTTCTATATGAATCATGAAGTGATCAAATATTTGGTAAATAAGCTAGTTTTACATGGATGTATCTACCACTATATTTATCTCTTCTAGGAGTTATGGTTATCCATGGTTGTGAAACGAATCAAAGTTAATTTTGATCCAGACCACCTCTCACATGTTCAATTTGGTGAACTACCATGTGCCATAGTGGATGATTTATTTGATTTACAATTTTTCAAGTTACACACATGCCCAAAGAATTAGATGAAATTATAGATTTTATTGTAATAGGATCAATTCTAATTCACCTTAACACCTAAGATAAAAATTGGATAGTGGTCTGCACTACTCTTTTTAAGCTTATTATAAGAGACTCATTTAAACTACAATGCAATGAGATATTACAAAGGTATATACTGCAACATAAGTGCATAAAAGTCCTTCAAGAGGTCCATGAAGGTGTTGTAAGAGTACATTATGCTGGTGATGAAATGACATGAAAGGTTCTACTAGCTAGGTTGTGGTGGCCCACCTTATTAAAATTTGCCAAAACTTATGCATGCTGATGTGATATCTATCAGTGTGTTGATAAACCAAACTAAAGTGATGCTATGCATCTCCATCAAGTGCTTGCTCATGAAAGTTTTTATAAATGGGATATTAATTTTGTTGGCCCTATTTGGATTATTTCAAGATGGATTGGTGCATGCTACATTATTACTTACATGGACTATCTCACATTCTGGGTTGAAGTAGTGCCCACACAAGATTATACTGCTACTAACACTACCATATTTCTATGGTGAAATATCATTACAAGGTGTGGATTCCCCTTAAGTTTAACAAGTGATCATGGACTCACTTTATCAATTAAATAATGCACATCCCTTTGGCTAATTTCATGATTACACAACATAAGACTACAACTACCACCCTAAAGCCAATGGCATCATTGAAGCCTTAAACAAGGTCCTGGGTAATAATCTAACCAAGATATGAAACCTCAGTCACACTAATTGGGATGATCAAGTTTCAATAGTCTTATGGGCTTATCAGACCACATAAAAAGGTTAAATAAGATTACTCCTTTTAACCTTATATTTGACACTAAAGTAACATTATCAGTGGATTTCCTTATGTAATCCTTGCATATTGTATCAAACCACATAATTTAGATGGATGAGTTGCATCTTATTACATACTAGAGTCAAGGAGTTAAAAAATAAAAACAAAAATCTTGGCATGATCGACAGATCAAAACCAAAGTTTTTCATCACAATATGCGTGTCTTGGTCTTTGATTTAAAGTTTGTGTGCCATCTAGGTAAACTATAGATCTAGTTAAATGGTCCTTTTATCATTCATGATATCCTTCTAATAGGCACATATAAATTGAAAATATTAGATGGCCAATTCCTCCCAGGCCATTTCAATGGTAGTTGGCTCTGACCCTACCATTCTATGTAATTATTCAATTTAGTGAATAAGGTTTATTCCACTAGGCTAGTTTAAGACTTAATTTAGTTTTTGAATAAGTGTGGCATTAGTTACATGCCTTTGGTAATTTAATTATGTCACTTTTTGTGATCTTTGGTATTAAGAGCTTTCTCTATCTCTTTTTTGACATACATTTCACTAAGTTATGATGTGGAAGACCACACACATATTTTAATGTGGGGTAGGTTGTAGAGGTGAATAAGATTTTTAAGCTAGAAGATGCATACAAAAAAGGTTGGTAGAAATCACACATACTTAAAGTAAAGATCAGGCCAAGGAGGAGCACAAGATGTGGCACGCAAATGAAGTGTACAAGAGGAGGTGCATGAAGGAAGAACACAAGATGTGGTGTATAAAGGAAGCACACAAGATGTGGTTTATAACCCAAGAATGCAAAACAAAGATGGTAAATGAAATGTCGTTATAAAAATGGGTTAAATTAGAAAAGGTAGTTTCCTATGAATAAAATGAGAAAATTAAATTATTACAACTGACATATACTACAGGAAAGACATAATAAATTGTAAAGGATTACACACTCATTTACTAATGATGAAGTGGTATAAATGGAAAGCATGCCCAATGGACACCAAGGCATGCTATTTGAAGCATTAAATGGTTGAAGTGATGGATGAAGATGTGGAAAAGAGTTAATAAAAGACAGAGGCTTCTCATTTTCATTTTTAATTTTGAAAAGTTGAAAATTATAGAGCTCAAATAAGTGAAAATACATAGTGAAGAAGGCATCTACATAGTGTATCATTTACAAAAGTGAAGTAAAGATTAAGGTAACATGCATTCAATAAAAAAGGAGTGGAAACACCTCCATACAAGTAGGTGAAAGAGAAGTTATAGGTTGTAGGTGTCAAGTCTACCATTAGAGGAGGTTGAAGTAGGAAGTCAAAGTATTTTGGGTTGAGGATAAAGAATCAAGACATATTCATTTGGAATATTTGGTCATTCATGTGTTAACCTTCAGGGACCTCGATTGGAGATGCAACCAAAGTAGAAAAGTAGGAAAAGAGATCCACTTCAAGTTATTCCTAAATTAGAAGAGCATGAGTCATTTTTATTCAAGAAGAAGGTTATGGTGTACATGGTGCATAAGGTGAGGACTTAGCAGAGCTGAGGGAAGGGACCCCTATTGGACAAACACTAAAAATGACACACATGGGAAATAAGGTTTCTAAAACACTACCACCCTCTCTTATTTTGATTAAGGAAATGAAATACCTAGAGACAATTTTACATTAGGATGAATGGGAATCTAAGGTTTCCACCTATCAAGTCCTTGATTAAAATCATCATCAGACTAAAAATGAAGGTGACTTACAATGGGATACTAGGTGGAGCACCAGAACACTAAGAATGAGATCACCTATGATCTCACAATTTAAAACTTACTGGAGGATGTGGGGGTGCTCCAATTCTTCCAACTACCATATTTTTGGAAACTATAGGAATTGGTTTGTTTTATAATGTCACACATACATGAAGTCTACCTCTACTTTGTTGGACGTGGAATGAGTATTACCTCTGAATGGATCAATAAATTAATTGGGTTACTATGTTTGCGATCTAATATTGTTATGGATATTGATGACCATAAAGTGATTGATAAGATGACAATGATGTTTAAATATAAAAATTAAGGCCACACCATGTATATCATGAGTATTTATGATCCCATAGTTTGGGTAGTAGCATGCTTGGCTATGACCAAGTTAAGGGGCATGGATAGATGGAAGGAGGTATCTATGTAACACCTCTATATTACCATTGAAATGGCCAAGGGGACCAAATATAACTACTCTAAGTACTTTTATAAGAGAATTAAATAGGATGCTAAGAAGGTGCATTGCCTACCTAACCACAAGTTTCCCTAGGGCATAATTTTGCTCTTACTTGTTTTTGATGAAATTAGCATCCCAAAGTATTATAGTAAGGAATTGAAGTGGGTTTATCCACTAGAGCGTAGGTACCCCTGTGAGAGGTTTAAACAATTCACATGCCCCAAAATCATCACACCTTCCTACAAAGCAAAGATGAAAATTGGTTTGATGGCATGATGGAGGAATTTGGGAACAATGGTGCATACCAAAGAAATTACCCATGAAAATGGGAACCTATGCTGCGTTTGATGTAAAGTAACACTATTCTCTCAGGTGAATCTAGATGGAAAGCACTGACAAATAATCATGATGGCTAAATTTCCTTCATTCACTACTAAATATTTCATGGACTCTATGAATTGCATTACGAATGCATGCCTTGTAACTATTGATGCAAATAAGATTGACGTTGAGATTCACACTCTTCACAATATTTATGTATATATAAAGAGGTAAGCATACATAGAGTGACATGAGTCTGATAAGACTAATATTAAACCTTAAAAGATAGTCATGCAAGGAAAGATCTAGGTGATATTTTATATGCTTAGGCCATGGAGAAGAACATCAGGAAGTTAGGGGAAGAAGAACTACTTACCCCTCAACCAAAAACATGCATAGAAGAAAGGGCACATATAAAGGAGAAAAGGCCAATTTTTGAGGCCACCAAATTAAGTATGGTATAGGAGGAAATACCCAAGGTCAAACCCAAATGAAAAAGGTGAACCTCATCTCCAATAAGAGTCTAGGGGTCACTACAGACTAGAAATATGACGTTACTACTTCACAACTAGTTGCCTAGCCAAAGCCAGAAATTAAAGTGCCCCAAGTGGTGATTCTTGAATAAGGCAAATTGTCTTCAGTAGTGTAGCCTAAAAATGAGAACTCTCTTGAGGCTAATGAAGATCAACCTGCTATTGAGGAGTCCCAAATGGACATTGAGAGTCTAAAGCTAGTAGAAGAAGTAGAAGATAAAAGGGAAGGCCCCAACATAGAGGACCTTGGTGTTGGTACCAATGGATAATGGGAAACTAGTCTTGAAGTGATATATTTAGATCAAGACCCATAAAAGAGTAAGAAACCTATGTAGGAGGTGGAATAACAATAGTAGATAAATTAGGACCCTCCTTCTCTCACCTTGTTCTAACAAGATATACTAGATAAATAACTCTATTTGCAGGAGTTTTTCATTGAACATGAGTCTACTAAACAAAATCAACATGATTATCCTTTACAATGGAAGTATATCATGATAAAGGCCTCTTCGATATCCTCAAATCCAACATTGATATAATCCCAAAGCGGCATATTTTCTAGACAAGATTTGGGTGGATCCCCTAAAATGCTCTCCATCTCAAGCAGGCATGACACTCAAAGTTTTCCATAGAGGTTTTTAGGAAAAAATTATTCATAGCCATGATGTTGACCAACTTTACTACAAACATCAGGAGGTTGCCTAACTATATAGAGAAGAGCATGTGAAATGATTCAAGCTTGAGGAAGAAATTGAAGAGCTTAAGTGCCAACATGATATGGCTGAAGTGTCTCAACTTAAGACATTAGACCTTTGTCAAACAATTTTTATGAGTAAACCAACACTCACAGATGCTATTCTCATTACTAGTGATACCATTAATAAATTGGAGATGCGTGTGGACCTTTTTTTCAAGAAATGTAAAAACCAAGTGGATCATAAATATGATAATCTATGGGTAATAAAGTACTTTATAGAGGCCATGGACATATACCACACATTTTTGAATAAACTAAGCACCATTATTTCCATCATTTATGGGGTTTTTGTTAACTTGGTGTGGTCAACTAATATTTTGAAGCATGTCTATTTCCTAAGGAACAACAATGCCAATAATTAGCTGAGAATGGACTTAATATCAAGGACAGGTCCTATCACATGAAATTATTCCAAGACATTAAATAAATATAAAAATAAATAAGTGTCCATGCCCATTAAAAACAATTGAATGTTAGTTTCTCAACACTTTGAGGATACTATTTGATGGAGGTTGGGGCACTCGAGGACACCCATCAAGCTACAAACATTTAGCTTGATATTTTGACAACTCAAGAAAATGGTTTTCCTGAGCAACTTGAAGAAATGAAATGACTAAGAGGTGAAGTGGAAGTTAGTAATTATAATATTTAGACAACCCTCAATTGATGGGAGAAGCTCAAGTTCCAAGTTTAGTATGTGGGTCTTGAGTTTTTGATTATTGAGGATATTATAACATAGTTTGGGATAGACTATCCATTTAGTTTGGGGTGATGTTAGACCCTAAATTTTTTTGTAATATATTCTAAGTGTTTTGGAGCTATATCATGAAGATGTAAGGGTTTGGGAACAATACACATGATCTTTTCACATAAGAGATAAATGAGGAAGAACAATTTGATACACCTTGGTGTGGAAGAGTGAGTTGTGAAAAATAAGGAAACATAGAATGAGGAACATAAGACCTAAGACTAAAAAAAGTGCAAAAATAGGATAAGGGTGTAGGAAGTAGAGGAAGTTACAAAGGAGTTTTTAGAAGCATCAACTATTAATGAAATCATGAATATAACACACTCATGAAGGAGGAGGAGCATGAACACATATATCTAGCATAGACAGAGTATATAGAGACATATAGGCCTGAGTCAAAAGGGACTTAATTATAAAAACTCACCACGACTTATTTTTTTTGAAAGTCATTGGCTTGTCATCTATAATGTATTAATGATGTAACCCAAGAAGGGGTTAAACTTTGTATAAATACCCCTTAATTTTGAATAGAAAGTATTGTTAGATGTAGATATGAGGTTATTGTCAAGATAGAGATCTGAAGAGATTATGTACTAAACAAAGAATCTTTGTAATATTATCAAATGAGATCAATGGAACCATTACTTTGTCTATGAATCTTTATGTGTTAATCTTTATGGTGTTAGATTTGATTTTATGATAATAGATAAGTACATGTACTATGTGAATTCATCAAATGGATAACTCTAGAGTGATGTTAATAATAACAATGACTAACTATGTTAACTCAAGTGCCTAAGTAAGATAAAGTTGTCTATCCACCATCATTCAATAGAATCGATGGGAACCGGTCTAGGTAGCATGCCTCAAGTGAGCACACAAGGTCACTTCTTCTATGATATACTATAATGCTAGCCCATTGGTTTATTTATTCTTTTAGGTGTAAAAATTTCACTTTGACGTACAAAGCTAAGGTTAAAATAACCCCAATAATAAATTTAGGAACAAATGCATCAATCATAATTTTTATTACGGTCATAAAATTAATTATGGTATCAAATTTTCATAATATTTTAAAAGTTTCAAGACAAATAGGTGGTGTCAATTTTAATATGTATAATATGTTAGATACATACTCATACTCATATTTCCATTATAGATAAACTAATAATTGAATATTATCTGATATGAAGCATGTGTAAAAAAATGTAAATATGTTGTATGATCATACTGAGCAAAGTTGATCATCATTTTATGGTGAGAGTTAACTAAATAAATTCAAGTGTCATATGAGTGAGGAGAATCATAGAATTTAAATAGAAGAACAATTTATTTATCTCTTAATGTGAATTTAATTCTTATACTTCCGAAGAAAAATAGGAAAGAAAGTGATTAAGATATATCCTATATGAAAGCACCACGTCTAGTGAGGGAAGGATGGTATCATGAACCTACCCATACAAGTTCCAATCTCAAACCTATGACCTATCCTAAAATTTATCATCTTCTCCCCCATACTAACATTATGACACTCAATAAACAAAAAATTAATCAATTAAATAAAATGTCAAATGAAATTTTTGAACTTATAAAATAAAACAATCAAAGTGATACAATAATTTAAGGCTAAGAGGCCAAAAAAGAATGTTATTAAAAAATGAATAAAAATCATATTTCAAAGAAAATAAATTCAATAAATAAGTGGTTAAATTACCTTAAAACTTTAATTTAAAAATAAATAAAAATTGATAGTTTCAAAATTAACTTACAATAATTTTTTCAACATAAAAACATAGCAAAAGTTCACATTAATTGCACTATGTGGCTTCAAAAGTTTCCCATGGGGAGAAAGACATAAAGTGATCATCATATAAGCCTATATTACCTCACTAAGGTAGACAATAATATATAAATAGTATTGTTATTTTCAGAAATCTCAACATAGAGTGGTAATCACAAAGGTTTTCCATTCCAAAAATTATTAAGGGGTAAGTGAAATGTCAAACAATAGGCATAAGACTAACCAATGTTACATACATAAAATTTACACATGTGCATAGAGGAAATGTGAGTTTACAGCCTTATAAATTAAAACTCCACGTCTTATCCTAATCTGTTTGTAAACTTAAGTAAAATCACTCAATGTTTCCCTCAACCCCACACTTGCATTAGTAATCAATCAATAAAATAATGATGCAGGGTTACACAACATAACACCATATTATCAAGTTGATAATCACACCACACCATAATTTCACATATGTGTTATATCTTTACATGAATGAGTTACTCCACATAAAAGTTCCCTATGGGTGGCATACTCATAAATTACATTAAAAGTACATTCAAATTTATAATAAGTACAAGTTATCTACATAACACAATTGAAATTTTAAACTTTAACATATACATTATGATCACACAAAAATATTGTTATTTTAGAGAAAATGATTTTTTTACATGTGTTTTGTATAGATATAAGATGATTTGAGAGTTAAAACAAATGTTTTCACATTTACACATACATACATGTGATGCCACTAAGAGTCAAAATGAGGTATATGAACAATTTCTGTAATATTAGTCCAAAATGGTTCACAACAGTGATTACAAATTTAGGAGTACCTAAAAAAAATTAAATAGGAACACTGGAAATATACATGATGTAAATATTTATCCTAGTGGTCCACAACTATAGTATACATGTTTCCTTTCTAGTCTTAGATCATTGAATAATCTCAACTGCCTCTAAAAAAATAAAATTTTCAAATTAGTATCCTATTTTAAAGTTTCTTAGTGCATAAAAATATCTTATGAGTAATATAAGCAATTATTTTAACCCTTAGATAACTGACTAATCATGAATACAAATTATTGTGAAATGAAAAATATCAAAGCAGTGTCTCTGCATGTAGTGCTTTAGTGTGTTAAAGTTTTAAATATTTTTAATAATATTATATATGTTTTCATTTATTTAAGTATCAACATAAATTAAATGTCCCAAATAAATAACACATGTTACCTCAATAATTTTTCTAAATACTCATGATATAAGTAATATTAAAAAATAGCCAACTTTACATACATGGGGTGATTTACAAAAAAGATAAGACAATATCCAACATAATAGTTAGAATATATAAAAATGATACTAAATGCCTCCCAAAAATAAAAAGTAGTGTAGTATAGATATTATAATGGATAAATTAAAAATTTGGGCCCCATAACTAGTATATATAATGGCCTCGAATTTCCTACCTTTAGTGCCCTACTACTTGATGCATGAAATCAGGTCTTGATTGATGAAATCACCCTATGCATTCTCATATGGAACATATAGTAGATGTGCCTTTTTATAATCAATAAACCCCAATTCCTCCATATTCTCTAATCATCGAGAAGCTAACCAGGCATTTTTAAGGTATTCTATTGCATAATTCCCAACAACACTTTAAAATAAACATGTGTCAGGTGAAAGTCCCCTCTCAGGCTAGGTTCCCAATTCCCTATTTGGCCCTGCACCTATAGCCTCTATAAGCCTAGTATGTTCATGATGATGAGCTTGAGTAGGCCTAATTTTTTGCCTCAAAACTACGCATCTTATTTGAAAGGAGATAATTATATCATCAGGCTGGGGAGGGTGTTTCATGCACCTTTGCATGATGTCTAGTACAATCCCATAGATAACATGAACTATGCACCCTCCACTGATGTCTCTACACAAACTCTCTACTAATTTATGTTGCTAAAAAGAGTATATCCTTGAAAAATATTGAACTAAAGGCAACCTTTCCTTTAATATGTGTAAAACATGTCACATGGTTTGGAGGATTTGCATGTTCATGTTAGAGGCTGCCCAGATGATGGGTCCTATAAAATTATACCATTTTTCCTATTCATACTCTTTTTGTGAAACATATTGAAAGCATACAAAAAATTAAAATATATTATGGAAGTGATGAACCAATGCGGAAATGTTTAGATATCTTAGTGTTGAACCCAAAATCTAATACCAAATGTCATGCCCAAAATTTCATTCAATAAACCCCAATTAAAATCCAAGTAAAACACGATAAAATTATTTTCTATTTACTTAATTTGATAAATATAAATTTTTAATTGATTGTTCCTAATCATTCAATGATGCAACAAAAAGTGTGACACAATATTATTTAATTTAATTATTTCTCTTTATTTTCTTACCCACAACAAGACATGTAAAAGTGATAAAAAAATTTAAAAGGGGTAAGTTGATTCATTTAGTTAATTACTCCATTAATAACTGGGTCTCAAAATTATTAGTGAAACATAAAGGGATTAAATTCAATTAATTTCCTCATCCTTAATTTTAATTTTCAAGGTTATGCCAGGTTTATTTTAAGTGGTTATATTCCTACACCAATCATTCCTTTATTGATAATCAGTGAGGGTTATCAACACATGGATACAAATTATCACAAGGATTCTGAAATAATGATTAGCTAAATAAGTTATTTAAGTGTTTTTATCTAACTCAAGGAAAGGTGACATGACCACCCTAACCTAACCTAAGATCTAGGACCCAGTGCCCCCACATCTTGGAAAAACCTACATAGCCACTCCTCAGGATCAAAGTCAGATGCATTTTTACTTAATTTTATTAAGATTATCCTCCATGAGACGTCATCACCAAAAGGGTTGGCAATCTAAGACAACAATAAAATAACTATAATGACTCAAGTGAGCTTCTATATGCTCTGGATGTAAATACTCAAGACCAAACCAAATAATCACAATAATCCTTTGTGTATGACACCTTCACATCCTAAGGTTAACATGATAACAAAAAATCACTATCTCACAATATTACACACTAGTGGAAAAATAAAAAATAAAGGAACCTACATTCCCTTGACCTAACTAATTTAGAAGTCTTAATGTTACTTAGATAAAATTCATCTCTTGAGAGTGTCTCCATCGATGACAAAGGTCAAGTCAGATGTATCCAAGATAAATAATTAAATTTAAAATACAGTTTACCACTAAACAACTAATTACAATCACACCTAAAATTTATCCATGCATACTACAAAGTTAACAAACATAAAAAAATGCTAAATGCACAAGGAAGGACCCCCTAAAGTTAGTGAATAAAATCCATAATAAATACAATAATCATATGGGTTAGTAGTTATCACCCACATTCTCTTTATTAGATGCATACATATCTACTATGACCACCTTCATATGTATATTAAGGGTTGGTTGTAATTCAATTGATATCAAAATGAGTGTTAGTTCTATTTCAAAGGCAACTGGCCTTCACCACTCCAATTTATAACTATGGTTTACACAATTATCTTTATGTGTAAAAATGTAGCAAAAAATTAACCCATGTACAATTTTATTATACTAAGGGTTAATATGAGATACCTTGGTATTTGAAATAAGGTTAGCTAGACTATGTAAGTCTGACATAGGGTAATAATGGTTTGCTTTACACTACTACTCATTCATAGCCTCTTAAAAGTAACTAAACCAATATCTAAAAGAGTTAGTTACATTGAAGGTATTTTTATTTTTAGACTAAGGTTTTAAAATCCTTTCGTATGTTATGAAGAATGTAGACTAGTCATCAAAAAGTTTACAAGTGACTGAACATGATGAAACACAATGATGATTTAGGTTACTATCCTTAATGCATCTATTCCTAGTTAAGAAAAAGGATATAGAAACAATGTCTAAAATTAATAAATGAGAAGGATCTTTATTAATTTAATGATTCTACCTTACATTTAATATAATAAGAACATAAAGAAATCACCTATACATTTTATTTAAGAGGAGAACACAAAAATATTAGTTGGAAATATAACAGTTTCAAAACATTAATTTTACTCTAGTTTCTGATTTACAAAATGGGTTTGGAAAAACCTTAAAATAAATTTATGGAAGAGGTAATATATATTCTATGGATAGTTTTCATGTGTTACTAAGCTAGAGAGATTACATTTATAGTATTAAATAATTTTCAACGCTTGATAGCTTAGTAAAAATGTACATTTCATGGAAGGGGTTATGGGGGTCTCCTTCATCCCCTCCCCCAGTTTATTTTTTAATTAAATTCTTCATTTATTCTTTTTATACATAAAGAAACAATAAAACCAAACTTTTATTTTATATATATATATATATATATATATATATATATATATATATATATATAAAATATATGATAAATATAATGTATACAAATGATTTAAATTTTACATAAACTAAATAAGATACAAAATAAACATTTAAATCTCCTAAATTTTAGTTTTCCTATTTTTTTTTGATTCCTCAAATTAAATAAAACAACAATATATTTTAAGAGATTAAAAGCAAAAGAGTCCTACCTTATTTCTTTAATCCCTCTTCAATATCCTCTTTACCTTATTTCTTTAATCCCTCTTCAATATCCTCTTTAGGCTCCTTTTCCCTAACAATCTCTTCACTAAGAATGATCAACCACAAAAATTAACCAAAAGTTGGTTAAATAAAGAGATTTTATCTTCTCAAAATTTATAACTAATCTTATTAATGGATGGGTACTCATTTTTATAAAATTATCTTTTTATCTTATAAGGCCCATAACCCCACTTACAATTACTTACAAGACCATGTAGGTTGGCTTGCACAAATAAACCCACCTTTTTATTTTTGTTAAAAAATAAAAAAATATTATTAAAAACTCATGTGGGTTCTTATAAAATTATTAAATTCACTTAAAAATATAATTTCATATTCCAAATTGTTGCAAAACAACCTACCTTAAGATATAATCTACCCACTAACATCCCTAACCTTCGTAGAGAAGTTATGTACATGAAAACTAATTAATTGAATTGTATAATTATAAATTTATTTTTTATTTAATTTTAGTTTCATTTATTTAAAAATTATATATTTAATAAAATGTTCAAAATGTGATTCATGAACTACATAATAAAATTTCACATATGGAAGGAAATAATTTCAATATTTAAATAAAACGAGAGTAAGATTAACATAACATATGCAATGACTAACTTAAAAAAACAACTAAAAGACATATGATAAATGTGAGAGGCATTACATACAAAAAAATATAAATCAAAATATCCATTTCCTTAATCCATTATTTTTTATTCCTTAATCCTCCAATTTTTTTAAATTTTAGAAACCCTTTTTTAATAACATCATCGATAATATAAATCTTATTCCTTATCATGCCTATCACATGCTATAACAAAGTATTTAATTTCCTTAACATGACAATTAATTTGAAAAATAATATTTATTTTATTTAATTTATTTGTAAGAGTCAATAATTTGAAAAATAATATTTATTTTATTTGATTTCTTTGTAAGGACTAACCCTTGTCCTCAATATCCTTATAAACTTTTCAATTTATTTATTTTATTGAACTTATCAATCACATATATATTAAATTAGGAAGTCATGAATATGTTTATCTTAATTTTAGCTTCGTCATATTAAGATGTTATTTTTTTGGATTTATTAATTATTTCTCATAAGTATTTTTTAAATTATTCAATCTCTTCCAACCTAGGCCTAATAAATTTATTGATTATATTATTGAAGTAAGACTTAAATTTATCATTGCCATCCTTTAGGGGTCCATTGTCTTCTTTTAATTTTCCCATATCATCAATAACATTTTTCAATGTATTGAGTTCATTTTGTATATGACTCATCCTAGGGTGAGTTGACATTATTATTTGTTTAAATATATTAGATGTAGGGGTATCCTCAATTATCTTAGGAATTGGGCTATAGATTGGGAGGTTGATAAAGTAAAGGGTGTGATTCTTAGTTGTTTCATATTACTGATAATTTTATCCATTTTGGAATACATATTATATTTTCCAAGTACGACCCTTATCAATTTTATGTATAACACCTTCATTTTGATATTCGTATCCAATTTTTTAATATATTAGGCCTTAAATTGTGACATCTAAGTACTCCCACCTTATATAACCCTAATCTACTTTAAAGTAATCCTCTTCTTCCATGTATCTCACCGTAAGTAAAGTTAATTATTCCATGAAGTCTTGAAGATTCAACTAGTTCATTAATTTGTTGTAAGGGGGATCCAAAGTCCATGCTAATAAATTATATGTATACACATTAAACTATGTACTATGGAAGTATCTATAAATTTGAGTAGATTTTAATCATGTTAAAACACTTGTTAGTTTTATATTTATAAATCATTTCTTAAAGCATCATTACCTAAGAAATATCCCGTTGAGGAAACAATAAACAACCATTGTTCTTCATTATCCATTTAGCTTACTCAGGGGTAATATTGTTGGAATTAATTCCATCTTTGGGGCATGTTGTAAATGGTTTAAATTAAAACCTTTTAGTGCCTCCATGCACTTTATCTCACTCTTCTTATTATTTTATCATGGTCTCTTTCCCCTTATATTTTTGGTGAGTGTATGTAACAATGAAAATTTAAACTCTATAGTTTAAATTAATTCATCATCACTCAGTAATTTGTTATGTTAAGAATTTTTTTGATCTTCCAATTAATCCATTTCTTGGAATTTTATCAATTATATTTCTTGCACCTTCTCATCTTTGACATATTTTGGATCTTTTGAAGTATAAGATCTCCCTTCTTATCCTTGGTAGGAGACATACCCATATTTTAGTATCTCTCCCAATGTAAATTCACCTTCACATTCTTGGGTTACTCCAAAGATATTAATTGGAATGTATTTAGTGTGTACATCCCCTTGGGTGTTGGAAATGTTGTCATTGATGTCAAACATATAACATTATTGGTGATAAAGGCCCCATAGTATTTAATGGTGTTTTTAATGTTCATATCTTGGCTAATGTGTGTTAATATTTATTTAATATTAACAAATAAATTTTTTATTGCATAAAGTCAAAAGAGGGCCCATGGAGAAGTAAAAGAGTCATGGGGTAAAGACAAAAGAGATATGGGATTCATTTTCTCATGAAGAGTCATCTTGAGGAATTTCAAGAGTCACAAAGTGAAGACAAAGAAGAAAGGGAAAAATTTCTCATGAACTTAAGGAATATGAAAAGTCACCAAGATAAAGACAAAAGGGGAAATGATAAATTTGCTCATGAAGGGTCACCATGTGACTTTTCAAATGCAAATATTTGAAGGGTCATGTAAGTTTGGCACCATTTTCCATGAGGATTGAAGGGTCATAAATGGTGAATGCCAAAGGTCATTTGGTAAGCTATAAATAAAGGCTTGGGAAGCCTTTTGTAATATGTGAGAAAGAGCATGATTTTTAATTGTTATATCTTGATTAGAAGAGCATAGTAGAGAAAATAAAGAGATATAGTAATATGCTATCATTTGTTAAGAAAGCAACATTGAGAGATAGTTGTGTGGTATACACAATAGGGGTTGGTGCTCACAAATAATTGTTGTTTTGGTGCTTAGAAAAGGGGTTCATGATCCTAAAAGTTGGTTCTTACGAATATTTTAGTTTGATTTGGTACTCATTCATATAATTGAGATTGTTCTCTATGGTTTTTCCCACATTGGGTTTCCACATTAAAATATGGTGTCTCTCTCTCTTGTGTGGTATTTATTGTTTTAGTTTTATTGAATATCTTGAATGTATGGTTAAGTGGAAATTTATTAAGTAAAAGTTTATAAGATATATGATATACTAATTCACCCCCCTTATTAGTATATCTTATGCTTAATAATTGGTATCAGAGTAGGTTCCTTTGGAAAGAGTTTTACATCTTGAAGGTAAATCAGGGAAAGTATGATGGCTAGATCACATAAAGGTTTTTATACAAATAAGGCACCTTTGTTTAATGGGACAAATTATTTTTTTTGGAGAATAAGGATGAGGACTTATTTGATGTCTCTTATATTTGACATTTGGCAAGCAATTGTGGAAGAATATAAAGAACCATAGACACTTGTGACTACTCTAATAGAAAAGAAGGAAAGTGAATCAAAATTTAACAAAGATATGCAATGCAAATTTGGTCATGAGACTTGGATAAATATTTACAAAGGTGATGTAAAGGTTCAACAAGCTAAGCTCTAGACTTTTAGAAGATAGTTTGAGAGTTTGAAAATGGTAGAGGTAGAAAATATAGCAAGTCATCTTTTATGGGTTGATCAAATAGTAAATCAGATTCAAGGTCTTGGTGAAAATTTGAAAGAGTCAACGATGGTACAAAAGGTTTTGAGATCTCTACCAATGAGATATGATGCAAAGGTTTTAGCAATTGAGGAGATAAAGCATCTTTCCAAGCTAAAGATAGATGAACTACATGGTATTATTACAACATATGAGATGCAGACTGAACAAGAGAAACCCTAAAAGAGGGAAGATGGTTTTAAGATATCAAAGAAAGAGAAAGCCAAGATTTAAGAGTCAAGTGACAACTCTAGTAGTGAGGAAGATGTCAATGGAGCTCTATTCATTTGCAAGCCTAAAAAGCGCACAGGTAAATATCAAGGAAAATTTCTATTTAAATGTTTTAAATGTGGTAAAATTGGACATTTTGTAGATAAATACCAAGATAAGAATAATGGTGACAATGAAGAAGGAATGTCTACATACAATAAAAAATTCAAAGGAAAATACAAGAAGAGATTCAAGAAGAAGAGTTTATATTCTAAAGATCTTAGCTCAGTTGAAGACAGTGAAGTCAGTGACTCAAATGAAGAAGATAATTTATTCATGACCATACATGAAGATGTCTCCATAAGTAAAAGTACAGATCAAGAAGAAGAACATGATAGAAGTGAGGATGAAGCTGAGGTGAATCTATAAGGAGAACTCATTTGTGCCTTAGAAGAATTAGAAGCTCTTGAGAAGAAGAATCAAAGATTGAAGCACCATATCAAGAAAAATGAAAAGGATTCAAAGGAAATTATTGAAGATATACAAGCACACTTTGAATAAGCCAAAAGGAATGAAAAATATATAATATCATGGTTGAAATAAGTAAGTGAAGAATGTGAAAGGTATATTATTGAAATTGCCTCTTTAAAAGAAGATATTGAGAAAGTAGTCAATGATAAAGCAGTTCGTGATTCAAAATTTGAGGATAACAATAACATGTTGAATAAGATATTAGAAATTTAAAAGTCAATATCAGATAAGACATGTATTGGATTTGAAAATAAAAAGAGCTATGCTGAAGCTCTTACAAAAGAGGAAACAAAAAGGGAAGAAGTGAAGAATACAGAAGGATGAAAGGAATAGAGCTACAAAAGATAATCAAGATAAAAATACATAAATTAGAACATGTTCTATTTTTATGGTTATTGTTTTTATTGTAATGGATATGGTCATAATAAAATCTAATTTTGAAAAAGAGCTAATAATTTTCGAAACAAGGAGAAGGAAACTCATGCAGAATCAAGCAGAAGCCACAACTCTTTTGCTGATTTATCAGGTTATGATGAAGAGGCCATACTTTGTTACAAGTGCAATAATTTCAGACACATATCCTGACATTGTAGAAGTGTATTTGAGTCAGTCAAGAAGGACCAAAGTTTCAAGGTTCCATTCATCAAGAAGAAGGTTCAGATAAGTTCATGGTAAAAGAAATAACCTGAAGATTCTATGTTACTTTAGATAACTTTACATGCAAAAAATGAAGAACAACCATAGTTCATTAACAATTGATGTTTGAGGCACATGATAGGATATAAGAGCAAGTTCATAACTCTAAAGAAGATCAATGGTGGCATAGTGAAATTAGAAGATAAAACTACTACCAAGATAGCTAGAAAAGGTACATTGAGTTTGGATAATGGTAGAACCAAGATGAAGAAGGTATTATATGTATAAGGTCTTAAGCATAATCTATTGAGTGTAAGTCAAATATGTGATCAAGGATACACATTAAAGTTTTATGTAGAAGGTTGTGAGATTAGAATACAAAATTTAGACGAGTTGATTGCAGATGCTCAGAAGACAGGCAATAATTTATGTGTTATTAGATATCTTCACAAAGGCACGATCAAAGAACACATTCAACGATTTGCAAGAGGAGTTGGGAGTAATTTATTTTACTTCCTACCATTGAGGATTAGCATCAGTTGAGGGGGATATAAGTGTTAGCTCCAGGATAGGCCCTTTCTCATTGATGTCAAAGTGGGAGAAGTGCAGAAATTGGTACAAGTATAAGTACAGGAACATGTATAAGGAATAGGTATAAGATGATACAATAAAGGGGAGTTAATATATGTTTTGTAGTTTGGCTATATATGCAATTTGACATGTGCAGTATAGGTTTTAGGATGTGGTAGTTTTAGTTTGAGGTTGTCATCAATGACAAAGAGGGAGATTGTTTGAAATATTGTCATTGATGTCAAAGGTCTAACATTATTGGTGATAAAGGCCCCATAACATTTAATGGTGATTTTTATGTTCATATCTTGGCTAATGTGTGTTAATATTTATTTAATATTAACAAATATATTTTTGGTTGCATAAAGTCAAAAGAGGGCCCATGGAGAAGTCAAAGAGCCATGGGGTAAAGAGAAAAGAGATATGGGATGAATTTTTCCATGAAGAGTCATCTTGAGGAATTCCAAGAGTCACTAAGTGAAGACAAAAGAGGAAGGGCACAATTTCTCATGAAGGGACACTTTGAGGAATATGAAAAGTCACCAAGATAAAGACAAAAGGGAAAAGGATGCATTTGATCATGAAGGGTCACCATGTGACTTTTCAAATGCAAGGATTCAAAGGGTCACGCAAGTTTTGTGCCATTTTCCATGAGGATTGAAGGGTCATAAAGGGTGAATGCCAAAGGTTATTTGGTAAGCTATAAATAAATGCTTGGGAAGCCATTTGTAATATGTGAGAAAAAGCATGGTTTGTAAGTGTTATATCTTTCTTAGAAGAGCATATGAGAGAAAAGAAAGAGATATAATATTGTGCTATCATTTGTTGAGAAAGCAACATTGAGAGATAGTTGTGTGGTATACACAATAAGGGTTGGTGCTCACGAATAGTTATTGTGTTGGTCCTCAGTAAAGGGGTTGGTGATCCTACAAGTTGGTGCTTGCAAATATTGTAGTTTGAGTTGGTGCTCATTTATATACTTGAGATTGTTCTCTGTGGTTTTTCCCACATTGAGTTTCCACATTAAAATCTAGTGTCTCTCTATCTTGTATGGTGGTTATTGTTTCAATTTTATTTCATATCTTGAATGTATGGTTAAGTGGAAATTGATTAAGTAAAATTTTATAAGATATATGATATACTGATTCACTCCCCCTCTTAGTATATCCTGTGCTTAACATTGGGGATATTCTTGTGTAGTTTGAGGGCCTTGTGCTACATGATCAAATTTTACATTTGTTATATTTTTTTAGGGACTTATTCATGAATTTTTTTGATGTAATATATTTTTTATTGTAGCATAATTGTAATAGAATTTGCATTGACTTATGACCATCATCATCATACCTAAAAGATTGTATTTTTTCTTCCTTGGTAGGGTCCACAAATTTTTAAATGTTTGCAAGGATTGTTTCTATAATTTTAATTGGATTGTCAATGTTGGATTTTTTTAGGATAGATATCGAGGGTTAAAATGGGGCAATCATAGATATAAAGATAAGATCAAAAAATATATAGGAAAGGAAGAGCCTTATACAAGAGCTTCCAAGCTTTCCTACCAAAAATGACAAACACCCATAAAGATGGGGTGGCCTAAAATAACTTAGGAACAAACCCTGATACAAGACAAAATAAATAAAAAACTCAAGGGCATGAAACTTATACCTCTTAAAAACCCATCTCAAGTGTTGGGGTAAACATCAACATGACACAAATTAGAGTTATATGCTAATCACTTGCTGCCATATCATCCTCTACCATGGCAATGATTAAACTCTACACAACTTGTATTTGAGAACATCCACCCTCCATGTTCATAGGCAGAGTGTAGGAGACTTTGTGACTAAATTTATGCCTCAATTTTCCACACTCTGTATTTGATCCATCCACTTCCCAATTGGGTTTTTCTGGAGAGAAAATCCATCCTAAACCAACTACGTCCACCATAGCTTGCACTGAGATAGATCATCACATTATTAGATTTAACCATAAGTCCACCTCCCTATATTGTCTTTGATTTAAACCCTTAATTATAACCACTTATCACCTATTTTTACAAAAATCAATAGGTACTTGGACATGAACACCATATTTTTAGCTTAAAAGCAGCCTAAGATCCTATCCAAGGAGGGAAATGGTACTATGAGCTCTTCCATAAGAGATGCCAATGCCACCTTCCTTACTATAATTTCTTTAGCATACACCAGAAGTTCTTATAATTTCAAAAAATGTTCCTCTAATTCATAAAATATCTATAGTATAATTAACCTCATGCAGTTCAAGCTAAAGAAGGGAAACTCAAGACCAATTTCTATCACAAGCCTACCCATCCACGTGCATAGACCACCCACCAAGCTATGCCACACCAACATTCACACCACCCTTCTATTTACCATCACATCCTTAACTACTCATCATAAGTTGCTGGCAAATGTTTATGCCACATCCAAATTAGTATTATTTATCTATACTATGTAATAAAATTACTTAGATGTTTGCATAAAATGATTTTATATCGCACATAATAAGCAAATATGAGAGATCACACATCAATAATTGATAGCAAAGTAGAATACTAGATAATATAGAAAATCCACTTCGAGGGTGTAACCTCCACAATAATGCACTAAGAGCAAAATACTTAACATGATGATCAAAGACTAACTGCTACCTCTTATATATAGTCTACTTAGCCATTGTTATTTCATAGGCTGACCTAACTAAGAACATAGAGAAATGTAACAAGAATATAAAAGAGGTATGTAAGCCACACGTCAACCACACATATTTCAAGACACACCAAAGGTTAAGGGTTTAGCATGCCCTTTCCCTTAAAAACAAAATTATCCTCAATGTTGAGTCAACTCTAGATGTTGTTGCACAAAGGATTCATCCTCCCAAGTCAAATTTTTATAGGGAAAATTATTCCATTTGATCAGGTACTCCTTAATTGCTCTAGATTGTAACTGCTTAGTGTGCATTTGAAGGATTACCTCAGGATCAATAATAACTCTTCCTTCCTCATCCAATTCTAGTAACTAAATTTGAGTAGAAAATTTATATCCAATGACTTTCTTTAGGCATGATACATAAAATACTAGATATATGCATGTGGAGGAAGGAAACTCTAACTTGTAGGCCACACTACCAATTTTTTGTAAGATCTGATAAGGCCCATAATACTTAGGGGAAAACTTGTTATCCTTTTTCTGAATCAAATTATGGGTAGCATTATCTTTGTTCCATTCTGATTGTGTTTCCTCTACCCAATATGCCTATAGAATGGTCATAACATATATCAATGCCTCAACTGATTCATCCTTCTTAGATAGTGCATCTACCACTCCATTTTCCTTGCCCTTCTTGTAAAATATTTTAAAATCATAGCCTAACATCTTAGTTACCCATTTTTGTTGTTCTTCAGATGATAACCATTGCTCTAAAAAATATTTGAGACTGTCATGATCAGTCTTTACCTGAAAGTGATGACCCATCAAATAGGGCCTCCATTGTTTGACTACATGCAAAATGACCATCATTTCCTTATCATAAATGGTCTTATGCTGATTTTTACTCTTTAGTTGACAACTTTCAAATGTAAGTGGTTTGCCTTCTTACATGAGTAAAATACCCATACCATACCTAGATGAATCACATTCATCACAAAAGTCTTGGAAAAATTAGGAGTAGCTAACATTGGAGTGGTGCACATAGCCAATTTCAATTGTTCAAATGCCCTAGTAGTTGTATCAATCTATTGAAAGGAGTCTTTATTCAACTAAGATGTGAGCGGTGATGCAATACTACCATAATTTTTGACAAACCTATGATAGTAACCAGTTAGCCCTAGAAATCCCCTTAGTTACTTGAGTGTCTTAGGAATTGGCCAGTCCACTATTGCTTGGATTTTTTTATGATCCACTTTTACTCCTATATGTGAAACCAGATGACCCAAATACTCAACCTCACAAGCTCCAAAAGTATATTTGGAAGGTTTGGCATACAACTGATGTTGTTCCAAAATTGAGAGTACCTATTTTACATGGTGCAAATGGTGTTCACAATTTTTAGTGTAAATGAGGATATCATCAAAAAATACTAGAACAAATTTCCTTAAAAATGGCCTATAAATAGTATTAATGAAACTCTGAAAGGTGGATGGTGCATTTGTTAGCCCAAAAGGTATAACCAAAACCTCATAATGGCCCTCATAAGTCTTGAAAGCATTTTTGGGTATGCCTTCATCACAGATCTAGATTAAATGATACCTAAAATGTAGATCTAACTTGGTAAAATATAGAGTACCATTTAATTCATCTAGCAAATCATCAATGACAGGAATTAGAAAAATATCTTTGATAGTGTACTTATTGAGTTCCATGTAGTTAGGGCACATCCTCCAAGTGTCATCTTTCTTTTGCATGATGATAATTGGTGAATAATATTCACTTTGGCTATGACAAATGATTCCTTCATCCAATATCTCTTGTACCATCTTTTTAATTTCACTTTTTTGGGCATATGGATACCTGTATGGTCTAATTTTGGGTGGAGTACTACCAAGAATAAGTTTGATAGCATGATCATGGATGTGGCTAGGTGGAAGTCCTTTTGGCATGTCACCAAAAACAACTGAATGGGCATCAATAACTTGTTACAAATTTGGAGGTGTAGATGGCTGAGTTGACTGAACTTCCATGGAAAATAAGTGAGCTACAAATCCTTTAGCACACTTTCAAAGAATCTTTGTCATTTGATGGGAGCTAAAAAATTGTGGAGATTTAGTCCTTAGTCCCCTTAGCTCAAGTGTCTTTCCCTCAAAATGAAAATGCATGAATAATTACTATAAATTCATCTCAATAATGCCCAAAATGGTGAGCCACTGTACTCCCAGAACAATGTTAGTTCCCCCATGGGAATAGAAAACATAAGAGAATCCAATAAGTAGTCTCCTATGGCCAGCTTAATACTATGGAATTTTGCTGAGCAACTGATAGCACTGCCATCTGTAATCATGACCTAAAATTCTAGAGTGGGATAAATGAAACAGTTCAAGTGAGCAACTAACTTATTATTGATGAAGTTGTGTGTGCTCCCAGAATCAATCAAAATAATGACCTATTTTTAGGAAACCCACCACCTTAAGAGTTTGGGGAGTACTAATTCCTGAAAGGGCATGATAGGAAATAGTAGGTTGAAATTCTTTAGATTCCTTCTCAGGACCTTTTTCATCCTCGCTAATTACCTCCTCATCATCGTCATCCTCATTAGTACCTTCAATATAAAAAAAATTCTTATTAGCATAATGATGGTCTTTGATCCATTTGCTATCGAAACCATAACATAACCCTTTGGCTCACTTCTCCTTAATTTGTTGAGGTGTTAGGCTAGTGGGTTAAGGATATAATGGTGCTGGAAAGGTGCGATCACAACCAGTAATGAAGGTTTTTTGTGTGACCATCTCTTTTTCCTCTACTAGCTTCTAATATAGATGATGGGATAAATATTTGAACCTCTAATTGGATGCTATCTTTAAGACCACCCAAAAATAGATTAGTCAAATTTTCCTCAGTGATGTCTTCCACCCTAAGGATAGATTCTAAAACTGATGAATATAATCCTTCACAGTGCCCATTTACTGTAGTTTGGCTAATTGGCTGAAGTAGTTCTCAGAGAAATTATTTTGATAATGACCCAAAAAATCATAAATTAAAATAAACCATGTAACAAGAGCACCATTATTTTTCTTTTGAGCACACAACTAGTGATACCAAATAAACTACTCAGGTTCTAAATACAGAGATGCCACTATCACCTTCTGAGAACTAGGAGTTTGATGCAGATCAAATAAATTATCAAGTTGGGTAATCCAAGTGAGAAGATCCTTACCATCAAACTTATGCATGTTCACTTTGAGAAACATCAATTTCACACCAAAATTGGAGTTGTTAGTGTTGAGAGGAGGAGGACCTAAATGATGAAGTGGAGGGTTGTTTGATTGTAACTGAGATGAAAGAGTAGCCAATAAAGTAGTGATCTAATTCAATTGATTGTGAACCCCATTCCCTTCATGCATCCCTAAAACATCAATTTGAATCATAACAAAGTCATCATACTACACCAAGCCCTTTATGTTAGCCTAAAGTTAAGAAATTAATGGATTTGAAGTTCTAGATTTCATGTGACTGATAGGAGTCTTAGGAGTTTCTTTCCCCCTTTTCATCCTTGTGTTGAAGGACTGACATATACAAAACCTAAGAGGGGTTTTACCCAAAAAAAGTGTACTAGAAGATGGTACCATTGTGATTGCCTCACCAAGATGAATCCAATGACTGCTTTTGCGCACTAGGGTAAAAAATTTTGGCACCAAAAAAGTGTACCGACATAATATACTGTTGTGATCATCTCATTGAGATGAATCCAACAAATGCAATTATGTAAGATAAAAAAAATTCCAGACTTTTTTTTAAAATATTTTTTTCAAAAAAGTGATTCGAACAATACTGCACTGACAGAAAAAAATAATTCTTCCCAGATTATAAGTTATGTTTTTTCTCCTTCCTCTCACATAAGTCATGCCTCACCGGATCTAAAAAGAAATTCCATATGAAACTTCCCCAAATCAAAGATCTGATACCACTTTTAATGAAATTACTTGGATATTTACACATAATAATTTTATATCACATAAAATAAACAAATATGAGAGATCACACAATAATAATTGACATTGGAGTAGAATACTAGACAATATAACAAAGCCACTTTGAGGGGGCAACCTCCATAATAATATACTAAGAGTAGAATACTTAACATGATGATCAGAGACTAACCACTACCTCCTATATATGGTCTACTTAGCCATGGTTATTCTATAGGCTGACCTAACTAAGAACATAGAGAAATGTAACAAGAATATAAAAGAGGTATGTAAGCCACAAGTCAGCCACACATATCCCAAGACATGCCAAAGGTTAAGGGTGTAGCATACTACCAACATATACTCATAATCCATAATTAATTTACAACATATAACACTTCAACATCTATGGTCCAAAAATTAGCCTTAGCTTACGATCTGAAACATTATCACAAAATACCATTTCATGCTTATCATACCTAAGGGATAGCACCACAACAATCACCACCAAATTTGTCACTGAAGTATTCATTGTTGTGAATAAGGACACACATTTTTTGTAGACAGAGATGGAAAACTCTAGAGAGGATTATAAATCCCCCAATACACCTTCAACTCATAATTATGGAGACTTAATTCGAACATTTCACATGTGACAACATTGAAGGCACATCATGTCAGTGAAGGCTTAGCATGGCTACATATCACATCATTATACTTCCTCCCCTAACTACTACTATACTTAGAAATGATCAATATCTTCCAATCCCATCCATATTTACCACTGATTTTCAATGATTAGGTTATTATTCTAGTCGACACCCTTCCCCCAATTTATTAGTAAATTGACCTTCTTGTTTGCTTCCTTAGAGCAATGTCTAACCATCCAGGATGTAAGCTTATCCAAAGATAACCATGTGTTTGCCATAATGTTGTTGAGATTCCAAGATTTGGCTTGTCTGTTTCTTATCACATCCACAATGATTTTAGAATCCCATTTAATCACCCATTTCTCAATGCCACATTAGAGTACCAATTGAATGCCTAGTGTTACTACTTGAGATTCAACTTTGTTATTCATTTTGTCTTGCAGTTTGGATAATAAGGCCCTAATTAGATACCTTGAATAATCCCTATGTAACATCCCATAATGGACACACCTGGATTACCTCTTGATGATCCATCAAAATTTAACTGAAAAAATTTGTAGGGGGGGAGTCTAAGTGGTCGTTTTGCATACTGGTGAATAAATATTACTTACCCTTAACTGATTAATGAGGGAAGTGTCAACATTAGAGTAATTTATTGCATATGATCGATTTAAATTTTTTTATTTAGTCATTTTAAACCTATCCCATATTGTTTTTATATTTATAAATTCCTCTCGATTCATACAATTTATTCACAAATCCTCCATCTCACTATAATCATGGGGATACCCACTCCTTTTAATGGCTTTTATTTTGTCATTGATGAATATATTAGGGTCGCTTATTCTATTTTTACTTAATCTTTAGACATAGCTGAAATATAAAATTTCCACATATCACTAAAAATAATTGTGATGAGAATTAAAATCTTCGATGAATACTATAAAAGTCAAGAGGCTACTTTTCCAAACTCTATAAAATTATTCATCATTAGAGTTAATATGTAAAATTAATTATCAATGCAAAATTCTCAAAGGAACATGTAGAAAGAAAATGAAATGAGACATAGTGGTTCCATATACTCTTACGTAGGTTTTATTAGGCACCAACCACCAACTAGCTCATTTGCGAGTATAAATAGTTTCAGAGAAAAATTGTAAGGGCTTTAAAACCTTTATTAAAGCACTACTTAATATATGCCTTTTCCTGCCATAAATTTTTTTACAAGTTTTATATGAAATAATCATCAAATAAAGTATAATATACCCTCCAATAGTGCTTGTTTAAATGTCCAATCACTCTCCCTACCATAGATTTTTTCTACAAGTTTTATATGAAATAATCATCAAATAATGTATAATCTACCCTCAAATAGTGCTTGTTTAAATGTCTAATCAGAGATTTTACTAGATTGTGAAAGATCTTACTTGTTTTAGCATCATGTGCCCAATATTTCACTTCTATTTTTGTGTGCATTTTTTTGTGGTGTATGACTAAATACATATGACATAAGTGAGAGTAGTATCTAAATATTTTCGGTCATAAATTATTTATATACTTTACCAATTTATCATGCATTTGTGAGGTCAATAATGCAATATTAATTACCCACATAGAATTTATTGTATAAATAATTATTAAAAAAAATGACATAGTATTCTACAAATAGGGTAATAATGTTGTTATATTAAATGGCTCAACTATATTGTCATTTGTTCATATTTTAGTGTGAGTCTTACCTTCTCGATCATTTATATATTTATATAGCTCTATTTTATTATAAAAAACAATATTATTATCATATCTAACTTTAAATAGGTTCATATTCAGTTGTTTAATATTGACAATGAAAAGACCAATTTTTTTTTAATGTTGCTAATTTTAATAGCTAAAAAAACCACGCTATTTATATTTTTCATAATTATACATTGTTCATCATAATTTAAAATAGTCCAAGAAATGATATTGGGGTTATAAAAGTAGTTAGGAATTATAATTATATCCTAGTCATCTTTCTATACATTTTGTACGAGTCTATTTTTATTTATTCTAGTCTATGCATCAAAATAAATCTGAATACCATAAAACCTAAGAACAAGTCCTATTTCATCTTATTTAAAATACTCATAATATTATCATATGTTTATGGATTATATCTTAATAGGTGTCCTTTTATCATGTCATTGTGAGGTTAAGGAGCTTGCATGCTCATTAAAATCTTCAAACTAATAATTTCATTTTAATGCATTTCTTTGACTTTATAAATGATGTCATACTTGATAAAAATAGAAAGTGTAGAATATAGGGGATTTCTTACTTTAAAAAATAGTGCATCAAATGAATTTATGTATTGATTCTCATCATTTTATATAATGTCTTTTTGATTTCATTGTGATGATTATACTAGGAATTTTGAATGTTTGGAAATACAATTAAAAATGATTTTTATTGAAATAAATCATTAAATCATTCATGGTTTTCAAGATTTCATAAGATAGCACTATTAATTTCTTAATTTAATTATATCTACATTGATAGATATTTATCTTTTATGGCTCAATCTCTTGTTAGTAGATATGCTTAGAAACAAGCTATTTATTTTTCCATTTTCACCTTATACATTTAAGTATGATTGAATCATAGACTTAGCAATAAATATCTAACAAATACACAATGTTTCATTTTCTCTTTTCACCTCACTTCACCTCATTGAACCTAATTTGAATCCTTTAATTAATTTTTCATCTATATACAATACATCAAGGGAATGCCCAACTATATAATTAAAAAAAAAATCCTAATAAAATATTTACTTAAAAAATCCATTTTCTCCCTTTTTTTTTCCTATTAACATTTTAATTTTGCAACCTTAACCCTATAAAAATAAATAAACCTTTTAATACTTCACTTATTTTATCCTATTCTAAAATAGGCTTTCACCTTTATTTGTTTTAAGCCTTTAAAGGCAACAAAATCTTGAAACCAATCTATAGATTCAAGCTTAAGGGTCTAACATGTTCCTTGACATTTCTTTGGAGGAGAATATCTAAATAACACCTTTCATTCACTTCATGTTTTTTTTGGCCTTTGGATTTTATAAAATGCTCTTACAAATAATTTATGATATTATTCTCCTGTTATCTCTTATAGCTATCGAAAATGGAAAATGAACTTGGGAACCTTTTTCATAGTTAATTGTGATGAAGTGGACAAAGCATGGCCGTGCATTTATGACTGTTCAGCATTGACGTTGCGACTCCAATTTTTTATACGAGGCCTGAAATAATTTAGTTTTTAATTTGTACGCTATATTAATCTTCATTATCCTTCTTGCAACTTATGACTAAAAGGAGGACGATAATAGAAAGAAGTGAGGAGTGATGACGTAAATATGTTTATTAATTTATATTTTTTTTAATAGTTTAATATTTATAGAGTGTAACTAGTTAGTTGATATTATTTTTTTTTAAAAATATTTGTTAATAAAATTGACGTTTTTAATTATTGTAAAATTATTTTTTATAATTTTTTGTGTTTGTTTAGGTAATTTATAATATAGATAGTTCATTTTTTCCCTTGCGGATAAGTGTATAAAGTTGGAGGATAAAAAAGGGTTTATCTGTAGATTTTTTTAATATAAAAAATAGAAATTTCAATTTCTATAGATTATTTGAGATGGTTACACTCAAAATTTCAAGGTGGTATACGAATATGAATTGTAGTATTTCGAGTTTAGTTTATAAAACACTATTTTGTTTTTTAAATGGTCAAGTATAAGTAAATCAAACATCTAAAATTTGAAGATGAATTCTTTAAAAAAAATAAAAAGACTAGATAGCCGACCTTGTGGCCCCTCATTTTTTAAGCATCTTTTAATATTGTTTGAAACCCTTTAGTAAAAATTTAGATAAGATCATCCAGTTTGTGACCCTTTTTTTTTTAATGAATACACACACATGCACATGTATGTACACACACACACACACACACACACACATTTTTCAAGTAAAACTACCTCAAATAAAAATGAAAATTAGTTTTTTTAATGTGTATAGAATTATGCTTAATTTGTGACAATATAACATTTTTTGCATTTGGATGAATGAAAAATTAAATACATAAACATATATAGGCATGTATATTTGCGACATTTAATGGCCAAAAAAATCCATAGTTAGAAATCAACATAAATGGGAAACCTTAAAATAGTCCAAAAATTAAAAAAATCATATATTTGAAAGAGGAGAGTGTGTTCAACATCTTAGTAATAATTTTATGAAATGTCTCCTTGAAAGTTCATAGTGTCTTTGATGATGGAAGTTTATTTTATTAATTTATGTCAAAAAAATTGAATTTGGCTATGTGTTTATAGGTCCAAGCCTTAGGCTCGGGAATCTAAGCCATTTTCGAGCTAAAAGACACATTTTCTAAAATTACACATAACAAATCATGTATTTGATATAATGCGTACACATTAATTTAACATACCATGAAAAACAAAATGGACATATGTATATGTGTATATGTTTATGTATCTATCTATTCACATTTCTAATTTTTTATTTGAAAGTGGAGTGTGTCAATATATACACTACCACGTAAAGGACATAATGGATATAGTGATGTAATTTTAGTGAGTTTGAGCCTAAAAACCTAATTTTGCCTAGATATAAACTATGATTTAGGGTTCAACCAAGGTATGTGTATAAATTTGGGGGATAATTTCATGGATATTTCTTCCAAAACATTAGTATTATGGCCATAACACGTATGCATTATTTGAATTTAAGCTAAAAAAATCTAAGCCATAATGCATACATATTAAAGGCCATAACACGTACTTGTTATGACTATATAATGCATACACACTTTTAGCACTAGGCCTAGTACCAATAATGCGTATAGGTTATTGGAACTATGCCTAGTGCTAAAAATGCATACATGTTATGAGGTCATAACATGTACCTGTTGTGACCACATAACACACACATTTTTAACACTAGGCCTAGTGCATATATGTTATTGGAACTATGCCTAGTGCTAAAAATGCATACATGTTATGTCTTAATAATACGTACACGTTATTGTAAACAAAAAAGTCCCATCCATAGGCAAACACTTCATTTTTGTTTTATTTCTTGCTCGACACTTCTCTTGGCCAAACCATGATTGTACTTTGCTTAGAGGACAAGAAAAATGTACCTTGATCACCCAATACCTCACCAAACTAGTAATGCTACCATAGAGGGGAGGTGAGTAATAAAAAACCAAATGTATTAATGGTAGATTTTGATAATTTTTTTAATTGCATTATTCAATTACTAAATCATGTTTTTTAATAGCCCATTCCATTACAAGAGACCAGTAGGCTAACTGACCTCCTAACCCTCCAAACCTTCCACCTAACCCTCTTAACCCTCCTATAATTTCATAAGATCATCCAAGTAGTCAGGAGGATCTAGCTGCACACATAGTGGAAAACAAAATATAAATTGAACAAATAATTAGGAGAATGACGGACCCCACATCGACCAACATACACAACACCTATTTGTCCAATAACTAGATTCAGTATTACGTCAAGTTGACTAGATAATGAGGCAAATTGATAAATGGGCATCATATAGGGATAGATGTAGGGATTATTATGCTAAAAAATTGTCAACATGTGAGATGAAAGATAAAGACATATCAAAAGAGTAAATTTGTGCCTTATTCATCGACCCAAGAACCAATGCACCTTTTACAGTAACCACTAAATGTTTTTCAATCCATCGATGCCAACATAATTTGATCTAAAATATTTTTTGGAACTAATGGTGGATGGTGTTTGATTACCCACCATGTAACAAACGCAATATCCCATTATATTTTTTGAATAAACTTTACTGCAAGTTTGTCTTTAATGAGATTCCCAACTATTTTGACTATGGTGAGTTTTAGAGCCAAGGGAAAGGATCTGTGTAAGATTTATTATGTGTATATCATGTGCCTAATCAACCTATAAATATCCCTACCTAAAAGCCACTTTAGCTTGAGATCCCCTCTATGGTGAAGGAGGTTATCAATATCGACACTTTTATGTGCTTAGTACACTTATTAATACACTCATTCAACATACGAGTAGGATTTATGAGAATGATGTTGGAGATACTCCACCTAGTGTGTGTACCCAAGCTCACCATTATAGATGTTGTAGTGTTATATGAACTAGACCTTGAGATGATGATGGTGGTGCTTCTGAGGGCTTAGATGATATAATCATGAGTGATGAGTTTTTGGCATGTACATTTGGTGTGTATAAATCGATCACTACACACATGCAGGTATTTTTTTATATAAATTTCATGCTAAATTAAAGTTATATTTGTATTTAAAAGCTAACAATTAATTTATATAAAAAATGAATGATATATATGTAACTTTTAGGTTGCAAGAAGAGACTATGCCTAGATCTTCAATTACAGAGGCAACTTATGGGCCATTTATTATTTCAGCTATCAATTTTAATAGGCCACCATTTACATATATGGAGGTACAATTTTGAGTTAATATTATTCTCTATGTAAAGGTTTTTATTTATATAGGTATATGATTTTGAGGTAAAATTTTGAGTTAATATATGCTTAAGTCCTATAGAAAACTAAACGACGTTGTTTGTTTAGCTAATGAAGACATTAGACACTCCTCTATCTCTATGAGTAGAGATAGACACATGCATTGCTATCACAATGTCATCTACACAGGCCCTCACCTATGTACATGTTAACTTGAAATTTTAAATTGTAAAAATATATTTGTTTTAATAATTTTACTACATACTTGGGCAAATATAACTAATGTGAATGTATTTTGTATGCATGGTTTTCATATGACATATGGTAGTCCTGACATTTAGATGATTAGTAGGGCACCTTCTCAAATTTCTTCCCCATTTCACATGCCTATTCATGCACCTTGACCTATCACCGACCCTATTGAGCATCAAGCGCAGATTGAGCATGGCAATGAGATTACACTAAGTGCATGTTTAAATAATTTTTGTATTCTAGTTTTCAAATAATTTTAAAACTTGGTTATATGTATAGTATGTAAATTTTTTAATAATATTTGTATTATAATAGGTTTAGATACATGTGAGCTATGGGTGTATAAGGACCCATAGTCAGATCTTGGGAGCATCCAAGGAATTTGAGGCATCTCTATTTATGAGCAGGTCATCCTAGGGAGAGTCTTCTTTGAGGAAGGTAAAGAGAGGGAGACTATTTGATGAGTATGATGTCTTAGATGATGTACTTTTTTATATGTCTATATGGAAATGCATGTGTTTTTGACATTATATACGTATAAGACATTCACTTGATAGTCTATTATGTTTTTAGATGATGTAATTTTTTGTACTCCTATATGAAAATGTATGCATTATTGGCATTGTATACCTATATGGAATTCATCCTACATTTTATTTTGATCTTATTTTGTATGACTTTATGTGTTTTATGGATACATATATATATATATATATATATATATATATATATATATATATATACGTTCATATTATGTAGTCATAATCTTTCCCATACAATTTAGCCCACATTATTATTATAAAACTAAATTTGATGGTTGTGTGGCCATATTTAGATATGATCATCTTTAATATTTCCTTGTGTAATTATTAATACTAACTTAAAATATTTAATGTGTTTCAGTTAAAACTATATGGAAGAAAAGAGTATAATGTTTTCAGATATAGAGTCATATATTATTATGAAGTACATCTCATGATTGGGATATATCATTTATCACTATTATAATGTGGATACCCTTGCTACACTGGTTTAAATCATTTGGGACTTGATATTCAAATTTTTTAAATTCATTGAATTTATAGACATACTACATTTCTATTATAAGTACTTGATTGAAACAAACAATCAAATACTCATCTCTTACATGCCTTCTTTGGATGCCCTTATACATTTTACTTTTGCATATTTGATGAAGTGGTTATGTTATACCTCCTCCTTTGGGATGTTATCTCTTTGGAGATGGTTTGCATTCTTGTTTGAAGACTCTTCTTTGGCCCTTTGATGTAGTGCAAGATTTTAATTCTCATCTCTCCTGAGCCTTAGAATATTTTGGTGGTTATAGCTCTTTTGTAATTCTCCCTCTCCACTACATTTAGCTTGGCCATTTCATGTTTATCTGTCACTTGAGATAGATATTTCTTCACCATTTGATAAATATCCATGCTCATCTTCACTTAGTTGCATTTCAAGTTCAAAATCTTGATCCTTTACATCAGATCCAAACATGTCATTTTGAATCAAAATCACCTCAATGATTGCATTTGATGGTTTATTATCATGCACTACTTTTGTGATGCAAGTATACCCATTAAGGTCTCTTTATCTAGATCTTATAGGTCTATCTTTAAGGATTTATAGGCTTCTTGATCTTATAATACTATAATACCTTCCAAAACTGATTTTAAACTTGATCTTTACATGAAATGGATGTAAACAAACTAATAAGATTATTCATACCTTGTACTAATATTCTTTTCTTTTTTAGGTCTCTAATTAGATCTCCCTTTTCTTAGATTGGTATACTCAATACCAATGAGATTATTTATGACCATCTTCAGGATTATTATATCATTTATCAAGCTAACTCATTCATTCACATACCTTTCTTCTTCACATTTGCCTCACCTTGTATTCTTATTTATTATAGTAATGAATGATCTCCTCTTTGCATTCTCAAATCACTTCACCATGATAATTTTATCATCATATTTTATTGATTATTATCTTATATCACAAATTGGAGTACCTTTATTTATCAAACTTGAATCAAGAAATAATATTTTGCCTTTTAGGCCTTTGCATAGACCTGCAAACTGACCAATAGATATAAATTGAAGCATATAAATAATTAGGTTCCTTATGACTACTTGTATTCTTGAACATATATTTGAACTTAATTTAACCTATTTATCCATCAAAATACTGATTTATTTCCATAATAACTTATTTCCTGCAGACAACATAGAATTCTATTATATTAGACCTTATTGTTTAGGCCTATCCTCAATTATCCACAAATTTTAACCTTCTTGTACTTGATTTCAATGTCAAAATAAATCCTTGACCTTATAAAAAATTTATACTCTAACTCTTATTCTATCTACCTTCAAAACACAACACTCAATCATTCCTCTATGATTAAAATAAAATACACAGTCCTTTAAACTTATAATAGGTTTGTTTCACTTTCCAACTAACAAATACACTATCTCATGAAATATATACACATACAATAGGGTTCTTATAATCATTTTGATTTTGAATCCCTTAACCAAAACCCCTCACGCCTTACTTACCCCTTATGTTTAAGCCAAACATGGAAAATTGGGTTTTATTGGCCTTATAAAGGTCTACCATATTATTAAGAGGACATATCATTCAAGTTACAAATTACATGATCTTAAGTATGAATTAAAAATTCATGCATATGATTTATACTTAAAACAATTTATTCAACAACTTTCTATAGCTTTGATCTTCAAGAAAAATATGAATCATAACACTTAAGCGTTGTTTAGACCTATTTAAGGTATGTAGAACACACAATCACAATTATCTACCTTTTAAAAGAATTTTAAGACATAAAAACCACTTGAGACAATGAAAAAACATCATATTGAATTTACCTACGATATTTCAATGGATTTAACGATGAGTTTTCAAACTATAAGCATTTATCTTAAAAACCCAGTTAAGGGTATACATAGTCCGTGTTAGACTTGAGAACATATATAAAAGGGAATTTTCACTTTTCATCACTAGTTTAGAATATTTAAGAGTTTATTAAACTCCTATCATAATCACCTTACCCTATTAAGCACTTTGATGCTTGAACAAACCTAACTTTCTCCAAACAATCACTTATTCCTCTTGACTGTTACAAGTAAACTATATTTGCAGACTCAAGAATAATGGTTTGAGGGAAACTCATCCATTAATAATTTTAAAAAGATTATTTCACTTGAATTAGGGTCTCTCCAAGTTTATTTGACCGTATCAAGTATGTTTCAGACTTAAACAAGCAATAAACATGTGAAAAAATTGCCTTTTTTCCTACTTGTCACAAAATATAAAACATTGATCTTTGTAGCTAAAACAAACATCATCCTAACATTAAACAAAGTTAATTATAAATGAGATAGTGGATAAATACCTCAATATAATTTAGGGAAAATAATAAATTAGTAAAATTCTATTCTTTATTCATGAATCTTCATACTATTCTTACAATCTTTTTTCTTTCTACACAAACATCCTCCTTCAGTAGACTTTCAACATTGTTAAAGCTGTAGTTGGAGAAATCTAGTTCAAGTGATTCATGGATTGAAACTGTAACTATAAAAACATTCAAGGTGTAAAATAATGTCTATGACCAGGTTCTTGGCCTCCCATCATGCCAAGTTGAGAGACCCACCACCCATTTCAACCTCAAGAATGCCCTTCCCAAAATAAGAAATATGCAAAATTTTAGATTGACTTTAGGAATGTATAAAATGAAAACCATAATTCATCATTATAAACCAAAATAACCCTAAAATACATGTATAATACCTCTAATTCACCTTGGATCATGTTGATGGAACCTTCCAGGCCAATCCTTGGCATAAGTTGTAGTGATGTGTCCTGAAATACAACTTTATTGTAGTGAAGAGATAAGTGCTTGTCTTCAAACTAACATTTCCATCTCTAGGACCTATACGTAAAAATACATCAATTATATCACATTTATATAGGAAAATTACATGTGATCCCATGACCATGATGTTTAAATCCACTTGGATGTGTGTTTTCACTACTGTTTAGGAGTGTGGAAATATTAACAATAAATGTTGTCAAAATTGAAGCTGCAATTGGAGATATTGTATTTTGGTGATTCATGGCTATAAAATAGTGATGTAAACACATATGGGGTGGTAGATAATGTCTAGGATTGGGTTTTTGACCTCCTATCACACTCGGTCAAGATACCCACCACCCATTCTAACCTCAAGAATACCCTTCCCCAAACAAGAAAAATATAGTTTTCTAGCCTGAGTTCAGGTGTGCTTAAAATTGAAATTATAAATCATTGAAATGAATAAAAAAACCCTCTCATGCATTTAAAGTCCATATAATTTCACCCCAAATCATGTTAATATAACCTTCTATACCTATCCATGACACAAGTTGTAGTGAGGGGTCTTGAAATGCAACTTATTGCAGTGAAGAGACAAGTGCTTGTCCTCCAACTGGCATTTTCACCTCTGAGACCTCTAGGTAAAAATAAATCACTTAGAAAATGTCTATATAGGAAAATTGAATGATGTCCAAATCCACCCAGATTCGTGTTTTCACTACTATTTAGGAGTGTGGAAACACTAACAACAAATGTTGTCAAAGTTGAAGTTGTAATTTAAGAACTCTATTTCAAGTGCTTCATGGATCAAAAATGATGCTGCCAACACATACAAGGTGGTGAGTAATATCTAGGACTAGGTTCTTATCCTCCCATCACACCCATTTGAGATACCCACCACCCATTCTAAGCTCAAGAATGCCCTTCCCAAAAGAAGAAAAATGCAGTTTTTAGCTTGACTTCAGGGATGTGTAACACATATATCATAAGTCATTGGCCCAAAATTAAAGAACAATCCCATGCATGTCCAATCCCTCTAATTACACCCCATATCACATCACTGAAACCTTCTAGACTAATCCATGGCACAAGTTGTAGTGATGGGTCCTAAAATGTAACTTTATTGTAGTAAAGAGACAAGTACTTGTCCTCTAATTAGCATTTCTACCTCCAAGACCTATATATGAAAATCCATCACTTTAAACACATACAAATATGAAAATTATATGTGATAATATGACCATGACATCGAAATTCACCTAAATACATGTTTTCACTACTATTTAAGAGCATGTAAACACTAACAATAAATGTTGTCAAAGTTAAAGATACAATTGGATAACTCTATTTCTGGTATTTTGTGGCTCAAAATTGACACTACCAACATGTTCAAGGTGATAAATAATGTCTATGAGTTGCCTCTAATCATGACTTTTTGAGAGACCCACCACCCATTTCAGCCTCAAGAATGCCCTTCCCTAAACAAGAAAAATGTATTTTTTTAGCCTAACTTTAGGCGTGTGTGAAACATAAACTGTAAGTATTTGTCATGAATTGAAAGAACCCACTCATGTATGTTAAATCCTTTTAATTTCATCTCAGAACATGTCAATATAAACTTACAAAAAAAAATATGGTATAAGTTGTAGTGATGAGTCATGAGTACTTATTTATATTAAGCTTCTCTTAGCTTCAAGAATATGTAATTTTTTACTAGCAATGAAAACTGCTTGAAGGTGGAATCTTATTTTACACCACTATCCTAAACAAAATTTGTTAGTAAGTAATTAAAAATGAAATTTATATGTACTACCTACAAAATCAATAAAATTTGGTAAAATTATATACATATACATTTAAAAATTCAACATACCTTGGAATTTCAATCCAACAAACCACTAGGATCTACTCTAATCTTGATAGTAGCAAGAATATCTTCATGGTATGACTCAAAAACTTCACATAGATTCATTTTTAATGGCATAACATCATATTTGACCAATTTAATATTTGTTTCAAGAACTAAATTTGAATAGTTTAGTATCTTCCTATATGTTCAAAGTCTTTAAACAACCATACATCTAAATTTTTTATAGGATGTCATTGAAGCCAAGTTCCAGTGACTACCATAGATCCATTGGGATTGCCAATGTTTTATCCATCTATGACTAGGGAAGTCAATTTTTTCTTTTCCTCTACACACCGACATAAGTAGTAATCTATTCCCTCTTCATTATCCTCATCAACAATAACTATAAAAACTACCCTGTATCATAAAAAATATATATTTAAAGATGTTGTCAAGATATATAATTGGAATAAATAGTACATAATGATTAATATTCTACTTATTTGCACTAGATCAGAAATGTGGTCAAATTTATGTAATGATGTCATATCTATAAGTTGTAATGCTGTTGGAACGTAATATGTGTCAATTGTAATTAGAGGTTTGCAACTCCATTCAGCTACCCACTCTTTTAACTCACACCCATTCCAAATAGAATCCATGCATGTAGAATAAAAATATTCCAAGTTTCTCATATGAATATCCCAATAACTTGCATTTGAGATATGAAATGAGTGGAGCTCACTTGATCCTATCACAGTCATATAATACTCATACTTTGCTAAGTGTTCTTCTTCTATCAACCAGAACTATCTATGAATAGTAGAATTTTGGTGAGCATGATACCCCATTTTCTCATTACACCACACAATAATGGTTATTGTATCAATTAAAACAATACCATCTTCAAACTTCAACTCCTCTCTAGTAGCAAATCTTTTTACACATGCTCTAATACCGCCATGCTCACCTTTTCCATGGTCAACCTTAGTGAAACTCTAAATATGTTCTATCCCAATGGTAATGTGCATTCTACTCAACTAGTAAAACATCCATGCATTCTTGAATTATGATTTGAAATTATTTGACCAAATGTAATGCTGATTGAAAGTAATGTTCATCTCAGTCAATTATTCATAAAACATTTGAAAATAACTTTGCATGTACTCTATATAATGTGATTGGTCATCATTGACATACAAATGGTATTCACTTAATTTTTTTTGATCTTGTTCTATAATATTAGATGTATGCATTCATGCTATATGTATGAATATGGAAACCTATATTGACTTGTAATACTGTGACTGAACTTTCATTTGTGGTTTAAATGTTTAATTTTAAATAAATTCAACTACTAAAATAATAGAACCAAGTGGTAATGTAATCTTAATTATCTTGAAATGTTTATTAGCTGTAATACACATAATATTTTTAAATTTTATCAATTATTGATTTTTTCTCTCTTGCAAGAACCCATTGAGTCTCAATCTCTTTGAGTGCATACCTTAAAAGGGTGCATTGGGAAAGGGGTGGGTAGACCATTGGTGCTTCAAAATATTGTTATCCCCTATACCACCACTTGAATTCTAAACAAACATATCCTATACGCTTCCCTAAGTTGTGCCTCCTCCCTTAGACACTCCTCCAAGTAATTCACTATCTTATTCAATGCCTTATCTAAGCTAAAAACTCTTTTTTACATTTACCAAACAATGTCAACTTAGATTATATTTGTAAGTTACGAGACTTTATCAGCCTTGGTTGACCAAGTCTAAGACCTAACTTGATTTTATTAATTAATAATACAAGGTCACTTAGGGTTGACTCTATTCAATAATCTTTCATAAGGGTTTAGGGTTAAATTTAACTATATATACATATCATTTTTTCCATTTTCATGATGAAGATAAGAAGAAGAACATCATATATTTCGCATCTACTTATCCACCATTCTACTTGAGGAGCATTGCTTAGGGTTTAAATGCTACACTTAGAGATATGGATCTTGTCTTATGGATAAGTCTTTTGGATGCATAGAGAAGTTGTGTATCCTAGAGATGACTTATCCTTTTTATCCTTACATACCATAAAAACCTCATACAAAGCACCTTGGCCAAGGGAGAGATTGAGGCTCAATGGGTTCATCTTCAAAGGTAAGTATTCCTAAATTTGTTAATCCTTGTTAGAATAAATAGATTTACATTTATTAGCTTATATGATTCTCTCCCATGCATTAAGATTTCTTATACATTGACTTAAGTATAGATCTTTTATGCATGTTTAATTTTTATGTTTGTTACCCCCATTTTGTGCCACAATATTTGGTGAGCACTAGTTTATATTTTAATTTACTTTGCATATACTTTGTGAATATAGAAAAACATAGGACTTAGCTAGGGTTATTGCATGGTGTTGCTTGACCAGAGGCTTTGAAACCCTCTCTAGTGATATTATTGTGATAAGAGACCCCTTGGTTAGGTCTAGTAAATCTATCTTGCTCATGATTTTGATTGTCTAAATGTACCAATTAATGGAAGTGTAAGTGTGATTTATCTTTTCTGAGATAAGATTGATTTATAAATTAACTACATTTTCCCTTATATACATTTTGGGGAACCTGATGTGAATCTAACCCTTGTAGGTTTTCTTTCATGTATTCATTTTATTACCATATTACATATTTTTATTTTTACTTTACCATATCAAACATGTCAATATAGTCTACCATTTTGTGCATAGGTTTAAACACATAGTCACTCCAAATTGACTTTGTTTTCTCTGTGCAGGTCTTCTTCAAATACATGTGACTAAATTGATCAGATCGACATAGTTTTATTTTTCAATAACATGATTTTAGACTTTATCAACCCAATTGACTCTATTTTTAGTTATTTTATTTATAATACAAGTTTGAAGACTTAGTCAAACCAGTTGACTCTATTCACATATTATTTTTAGCACACAAGTTTTACAAACTTCGTCGACCTAGTCAACTCTATTTGTAGAATATAAAAATCAGTGTTTGAGAAACACAACATAAAATTTTCAAATTAAGCATCTTCAAAATTAACAAGGTTAATTATTACCTTCTCTATCATTTTTATTTATCATTTATAGTCTTATTTTTCATAGTTTGTAGTCTATAAAACTACAACCCTACAAAAAACTAGGTCAAATAGATTGACACATTTCTAAAACATGTATTATTTCTAGAAAAATTATTAGACTTATTCAATTATGTTCTTCTAGATCTTGGTTCTACAGAATAGTAGTAGCCTTATCGAATCTATTCTATATTATTTATATATAGTATGACCTAAACCGACTCTGTACTATTCACCATCAAATAAATTAACCTATTTTTTTTCTAATAATTAATTCACTTTCATTTTTAGTTGTTTGCATGCTTAGAGTAACAAACATAGAATAATTAAGTTGTTTTCAATTTATCGATTTAGTCAAATTATTTTTCTCTTTTCACACACTTCTAAATCAATTAACACAAAAAACATTAAGCATTTTCTTCCCAAGGTCTACCTACTTAGATTTCATCATAAAGGGGAAGCCGACTTGATTTTTTGGCTAAGTTTAAACATGTGGTTGATGGTGTATATTTGAAAATAACCTAACACCCTTATCACTATGGGATTGTGAAGTGAGGGAGCATGCCCAAATACCAAGCTAATACCATTACCAATATAGATTTCTTTTAGCCTAAACTACCTGAAACTATCCATAGATTAATTTATAGTCCCTTCTTACAATAAAATCTCTATCACATTAATTTCAAAATTTATTATAGATCAATAACATTAAGGAATGACCAATTAGCTTAACATTTACATTCAAGTTTTGCTACTTACTCTTTAATCATTATATTTTGTTTTATAAAACTTGTACTATCCATCATTAATGCAAGGTTTGTGTTGTGTACTACAATTAGATCAAACACATTGATATAATTGATTGTGTGCTTCATTATATTTGATTAACTATAATCTTATAAAAAATTTCCCTATTTTTAGAACATAGTCATCCCTGTTGACACCGTCTCTTACAAACTGTTAATCTTGCTTACCTCCAATACACAATCTCCCTATATGACTATGTATCTTTTTATCATGTTCAGTTTCTTTCTCTAAAGTACATAGTCAACCTGTATGACTGTGTTATTTATTCCTTATTCTATTTATTATCTTACAAAACACAATTGATTGGTTTGATTATGTATCTTACTAGTTGATCCTTCTTTCCATCAAGTTTTCCACCTCTTTTCTTCATCATGAATTTCCTATTTCAGGATAATACAAAGTTAAATCAAACAAAAATGATGATTTTTACCAATACTAATAGGTTTCCTAAGACACATCTTATGGCACCCACCATGGATGAATGTAACGTCTATGTTACCACTCACACTATCAATTATGGGACTCTTCATTTGTCCTCAGTTTGTAATCCTTTGTTCTCACTAGAAGATGAGTGTGATTTATAAAACACAATTTAAATGATCATTTTCATCAATGAATTCCATCAACATAGAAGAAAAGACCCTTCAACCATTTATATTCTCATTATAGGTCCCCATATAGAAGAACCTCCTTCAACCTCCCCTACATTTTCTCAAAAATTTGGGGGAACCACTTTCTTTTCATCTCAACCCTTTCTTTATATTATGTCTCCTTCACACACCATGACATCTTATTTTATAACTTGTTCAACCTCCATTCCAAGTATTTCTACCAACATGGTAGATTTAACTTCTACTAGGCCTCTTTAAAAGACCCATCTCCTTAACCATGCTACTAATGCATATTTTGATACCAATGTTTCTCATGTCACAAGTTCTTTTTTTACCAATGCTACTCATGCCACCAGTGCAACACATGTTACTACTCATAGTGCAATTCAAGCTATTAATACTAATAATAATGCATCACATGTTGTGTACACTAGTCAAAATACTGCCTAAACTAACCAAATATTATTACAAACACTTAATCAAATGAATACCTTCCAAAAAAATAATGAAAATTAGATGACACATATACAAAACCATCTCGTTCATCTTCAAAACCAACCTCAATAGGTTTTATGGGGAGTGCAAAATCTGAGTTCCCCCTACCCCCCGTAGGTATTACCATGGCAACCTTATCCCATAACCACCCCTCATTAGTAAAATAATTAAACGTCTACAAAATGAACCTCTAGTACCTCAAATTGCTAATATTAACATAGGAGGTATCACACCCACCATCACCTATAATGAATCCACTGATCCCATATCATATTTAAAAACATTTGGTAACCTTTATAATGATTGGGTCAAAGTTAACACCTTTATTGATACCAAAATATTAGCTAAAACACTCTCAATAAATGTGTTAGATTGGTACACTCAATTAAAAACCCATTATATCACTAGTCTTGGAGACTTAGTTAACTCACTAGTCCAAGAATTTCAAACTAGTGATCTTCCCTAAAATAACTTATCCCACTTTATAAATTACAAACAACCCAAAAATGAAATGACACAAGCCTTCATCAAATGATGGAAGACCTTGTCTAGCAAACTTGAGCATAATATAGAAGAGGAAAACCTCTTCCACCGATTCACTAATGCTCTATACCCCAAATTACAATATTGGGTTAGGACTCTGTCTGTAGGAGATTTGGAAGAAGACCTTAACCAAGCTAAATGACAAGACTTCCTCATGCATCAATTCAAACCATCTCAACCTAAAATAGGCACTTGTATGCTCTTTAAAAAACCCATCATGAAACCAATGATGGAATTAATGATACCTATGACACTATTTATAACATTCAAGTAATTGATCCAAATAATGCTATGGAGTATGCCCCCATTCTAAACAAAACTTCTACTCCTACATTTTCTCAACCCAACCACACTAATGTACACAAAAAATTATCCCTCAAAGAGATTTGAAAACATCCTCCAATACCTATAACATGTAACCTTGACCCCACTCATTCTATGAAATCATGGTATGATCTATATAAAATTTATTGGTTTCATGTAAGTTGGGGCCACTCTCATGAAACTTGTAGATAATTACATAATCTTTCTATGGATTTTATTATTGGTCCAAACTTTGCTCATAAAACCCTTATTTTAAATCTTTAACAAACATATGACATAGCTTTTAAAACCCATGAAATGATTAAAAAAATCCAAGATTTAAACCAAGCTAATGTTCATCTTGCTATCTACAAAGATCATCTTCCCAACAAATAAGATAATATTAACAAGCCTACTTATACAAATAATGTTTCAAGTCTTTTAGACTTCACTACCAATTAATAAAACATGGTTAATATGACTAACATGAGATGAGTAATTGATTTTGTTGAATCAAATCTAACACTTATGAATCACACCTCTTAACTATTTCATGTCATTCATGACACTTCCCCATCCCACCTAATGAAATTTGGTCAAGAGGAACTTATAACCATTCAAGCACCACTCTCAAAAACACAACTTGATTATATCTCTCATAACATATCTAATCTTCCCCCAACATCTACATAATAAGACAACATATCCCCAACTTCCAATAGTGTTTATTCTACACACCCACAACAAATACCTCAACCAACCATCACACCAACTAAAGTCAATAAACCCATTTGAAATCAACCCCAATTGACTACACCATATCAACACAAGTTTAATTGAACTTCTAACCTTCCTTTCCAAGAGCTATTACAACATTATGCACCTATATATAGAAATCCTCCCTTGGGTTATGAAAAATGGGATCCCATTTCGGAAATTTCTCATCTCCCATCTCAAATACCTTTCCTAGAATTAATATGAACTTCTCCCCATCATCAAAAACATCTAATGTAATTATTTTTAGAAATGAACATCCCTTATCCTCCTCTAGTAGGATGTGAAGCTACCTAATCTGGATTTGAAGATAATATACTTTAACAATGTGTAGAGATGTCCATACATGTTGATGAAATAATGGATACTTCCCTTTCACTTATGTTTCCTATCACATCCATGATTCCTGATGAGATACTACTTCATGCAGATAATCATCCTCTATTCATTAACATCTAAATTGGTAATATTGATAGAAGACAAATTCCTCCTCTAGGTTACATTTGGCTTCCCATTACCTTTCTTCCTATCACCGTCTACGTGAAAGTTATGATCTTTAACTTTATCCTTTCTTACAACATCTTACTGGGTCAACCTTGGATTCATCATATGAGAGCATCACCTCATCCACATGCCAATGCATCAAATTCTCCCATAATGGATCTATTTACACGATTCAAGGAGACACAAAACCTTATAATTTTGAACAATTTCAAGAATATGGTGTCTTTAAAATTCCTACCCTTAAACCTTTGCTTAGTATCCCTTTTAGGGGATCCCAAATATTTAATTATCCTAACAATTTCACCAAGGTTATCTGGTCACCTCGGATTAATTGGGAATATTCCACCTAACCTCTTAGATTCTAATGATGATGGGTAGGTGAGATTAGCATCAATATTGAAACCTCTGATCTCTCCCTTCATATTATTTCCCAACTTCCTCCTTATTTGCAACCTCAATCCCATAAAATGCCTACCGATGATATACCTATTATCTAACCAAGAATATAAATTCTATCCATCACACATCCTTTGATGAAAAATTCATTCTTATATTTACCATCGACTTGAATACATCTGATTATAATGATGGATATGCTTTAGATGACCTATTTTTAGTTGAATTTGTCCAAGCTAAAAATGCTAAAATTCCTTAATATTAATCTTCTTTATTTTAGTCTTTTTGTTCATCTTTTAGAATTCCTTCCTTTAAAGTACTTAATACTAGTCTTCTCACTATTTGTCACAGGGTAAATATGGAGCACTCACATGGTACACCTCCAATTAAAGAAGATCCCCTCAAGAGTATGTTCATGGATCATGCCATGATAGGACCTTATCACCTTGATAGATACCAAAATCATTATAGTTTGATTCCTTTAGAGATGCTAGCTATTGTTATTAAACCTAATACATAGCCAACGTCACCCTTAGATGAGCCTAGTCTAGTTTTTACTCTAGCTTTACCTTCAGATGAGCCTAGTCTAGTTTTTACTCCAACTTTACCATCAAATTAACCTAGTCTAGTTTCTGTTCCATCCCTACCTTTCCTTGATGATGCCATTCTTTATTTATCACAAATTTATCCCATGCCCACCCAATGGGAATATCAGCCTTATTGTGATTATCCATAATTTTTTTGGTCATTAGACCAAAGATTGCTAGTTATATTAGCCACCCTTAGCTTCTACTTCTACCTTTTCAACTAGTAGGCCCCCAAATCTTACTAACAAACATATCTATTGCTTTCATGGGACAAATAACCATTCTTCCACTCATTTCCAAAAACTTAGGCAATATATTGACATATTGCACCCAACCACTACTCAACTCAAAGATATACCTCCTCTTAAGTTAGTACCCTAGTATATCCATAAATCTAGGGAAGTATATTATCTTTGGCACCAGTTTGGTACACATCAGATTGATCACTTCCACATTCTCTAGTATCACCTTTATGACTACCCAAATTTAACACCCACATCAGTCATTTCTCCTTCCATAGGTTGTACATGCAAGAAGGCTCCTCCTCTACAGGTTTCAACTCCTTCTCACCCTATAAATACTATTCCTATTCAGGAATCCAATCCTCTCCTTGAATATCCTATGGATGAGATCCCTCATGAGCATTAATCATCATTAGATACACCTACATTTTAATTTAAGGAGATTCAGAAGGAAGTCTTTGCACAAAGTTTTTGTGAAGATGGATGAAATTCTGGCTACCATCATAATTCAACTTCATAGAGATATTTCAGATGTCATGGATAATATTTGTGATCAAATATATAAATATTATGAACATGACATGGTGTTCTTTCACATTTTTCTATGTTAGGATTTGTATTAGATTAGTGATCCATTTTTAAATATATATCTTATACACTTGACTATGTGTCAAATGTGGTTTCACTTATCTATTTTACACAGATCATCATATTATGCTTTATGTGTTTTATATAGTTTCATTTACTTTCCTCTTTCTTATGGCTTATTATCATTATTTTAATGAATGCACACTTATGCTTATGAGTTCACTTCTTTCATGGATTATTTTTATTTTACAATGATTGTTTGCTATCTTATCTCACTCAAAAATAAAATAATTATTATTGTGACTTGGTCATATAAACCTTGATTCCCTTAGTAATCTCTCTCTACCATATGATTAGTTAGAAAACAAGAATTCACATTATACTACTACTATTTACCAATCTAATTTGATCTCCATTTATTCTTTTATTTCCCTTTCACATACTAATCATACATACGGTTAAAACTTGAGATTACATAATGGTTTATAGGTAAGCCTAAGTGTTTATTCAATCATATCTTTGGATACTTAGCCTCTTTTAAACCAAAGTCTAAATATCATTCATGTGTATCACTTATATCACTCATGTTGGTTATTCCAAATTTGTATGGAGGATAAATCATAAATTCCATAAAAAAGTTAAAATCCAAATCATTTAAATAGAAGGCAATGATTCAAAAAGGAAACATACAAATTCAAAAGTCTAATCACACCAAAATATGTGATTCATAACACATATCTTATTTATAATCAAAACAAAAATCTACAGTTGGACTCATGATAGAGTTGAGGTCTATCAGGGTATAGTAGACCAATAGATTGAGGTAGGAGAATAAAAAAATCTATAAGTGCTACCTAATTTCTCACATAAGTAACCAATCTTCATAGTAGACTGAAAACTCTATAAGATGTCCTAAGGAATGGGGAACATGTTATGAGAAGGTAGGTCCATTTTACTTTTCTTGTTCATATAACCTTCATGAGTTGATCTTAGTATCTCATCTATTTTCCTATACATCTTTGTGCTTATTGTGAGTAGCTATCCTTTGTATTTTAATGGTCATTAGACTCTTAGTGTCTCTCTTTTGTACCTTATATGCCTCATGTTTCCTAAGGTTTTCTCATGGATGCCTATGTCATTATTTTTACATTCCCTTTTTCATTACAACATTCATAATATTTCCCCTTGAGAAATATTCCTTTGTTAACTGATCATTCCCACTAGAGTTTCCCTTTATGAGTTTCAGTGTAAGACCATGGATAGCTCTCCTAAAAAATTAACATAAAAAATATTTCCTCACTACCATTCACCTCATTGGTGTTTCCCTTTGTGAATTGCAGTATAAGACCATGGATAAGATTAGGACCTTTTCACAAATTACCACATTCAAAACATATTTTAAATTATTCCCATAGTTATTTTCACGTCATTGGTGTTCCCTTTGTAAGTTACAATGTAAGACCATGGATAGGACTAGGCCTGCCTCACAAAATATTCTAATACCTAGTTCATACTATAACCAAGTCATACTAAAATTATATTCTTCAAATTTGACATAATTTGTGTTAGATTATGATTTAGATGACATTGACATACTTCCCATCTTGATTTAGTATGTTTTATGCTTACTTCATAAGCACTTCACTTTTTTCTTCTTATTTTATGATTGTGTGTATGTTTACAACTATTTATTAAATTTATCATACTTATTAGCATGATTTAGTATGATTAATTTGATTTACACTTACATTTTGTTTCTCTTTTCATACTTCCTAGCTTGATTTAGTATGATTGATTGAATTATTATTTGTTTGTTTTTATACCAATGGTTTTCATGTGTCTTCTATTTTATTACAATTTTTCATACTTCCCAATGTGATATAGTATGAATTTTATTTTATTTTAACTAGGTGTAAATATTTACATGGTTTTAATATATTTTCTACCATTTACCTTACCACTTTGATTTATTATACTTATTCATCTTTTATTTTTACACATTTCTCATCATGAAATAGTGTGTCTTATATTTATTTTGATTAATTATACTTTTACAAATCATTTTTGTCTTTATATTTTTAACCATGCATGTGTATCACATAATGCTAGAAAAGAAAACATACATCTCATATTTCCCACAACATATACAATAAAATCAAAACACATGTGGTAGAAAGGAAATATATCCATGCATCCACATAAAAATACAAGTATAACTCATAAAATCAATGAACTATCTATCTATCTTTATATATCATGTATTTTATATAATATAAGTACAAAATACAATAGTTATAGATCTAAGGCTATGTTCCATCCTATCTTTTTTGTGGCCTAGCCATGCTACCCATCGACGCCTATGAATAAACCCTTTGAATAGTGTGCTATAAAGAGGTAGTATGAGATCTTAAGCCAACAACCTAAACTTGTAGGTTGGCCACATGGGCACATACCTATCTAAGTTTACTAGTAGTCACCATGTATGTGGCTCACTCCTGTGCTAAGGCCTGATAGGCCTAAAAATCTCTATCTCTTACCTCTATTGGTGGATATAAACCATCACTTTGCACTTATATCTATTGTATGAGCTCTCCCACCAGTCTAAAGTAACTTGCATGATATGGGTTATATGGAACCACAAGATTATCCAAAGTGATAAGGTCTTATGGTGATAACACCTCATCCAAAATATCATGATGTGTAATTATAATCAAGGTTCCCCATTTGATCTCCTCTACAGTAGTATCTATAAAACCATAAACCAAATATGCATCAAATCTCATGTATATATAACCCAAATCATCTATATATCATAAACAAAAATTCAACTAGTGTTCTATATTGAAAACTTAAAACTAAATCAAAACATTTTTCACCATTGTTGGTATTGCCAACCACGATCTCACCACCTTCCTACCTATTGATCACCTCCTCCATAAATTGCCTTCACCCCAATGTAAAACTAGGAGTCACCACTCGAGTCAGTTGTGGTCCCCTCCTTGATGGCCTATCTATAAACCAATTATGTCTTGTTATTGGTATAGGATCCCTTTATGTGATAGCTAGTGCTTATGTCTCCTCATGTTGATGGTGTCTCCATCTTTGGTGAGTTTGTAATGTCTTTTATCACCTCTATTATGGTTTATGCTGTGCTCTCACATCTCTTAAATCCACATCCATGAAATCATATCCTCTAGGCCTTACTACCTCTTACTATCATGCTTGACTACCCCATGGTCTAGCTCACCTAAACCTAATCACCAGTATCTCGATAGGTACCCTTGTGCCTCTTCTCCATCTCATCTCTCTATCATGCCATACCCAATAAGAAATCACTACTAGAGAGGACATTATATGTGGAAGTCCCAACTATCTAGGTATATGAGCTAGCAGATGAGGCTCCACTCATGAAGTGTAGTGGCCTATGATTTACACATGTGCCAAACCTATAGTAATAGTGGCCCAACTTAGCCATATAGTAGTTCTATAAGTATACAAATACCATACAATCTACCCTTGTGTGATAGTCTACAAAGATAGAACTTGGGGCATGGATTACATTACATGGTCTTGCTCCATAAAATAACTTAAATTAACCTATCATCGATTGCATGGGGAAACCTGACTAACTGATACATAGGGAATCTCTCATAGATCCATGCATTTAGTAAAATGATAGGGCCCATCATCTTCTACCCCTAGATTAATATCCCATACATGTCATGCATGAGATAGACCTAAATGATATAACCAATAAATCCAAAATAGACTGGCTCAAGGCTATTATATATAGAGGTACCTTTCCATCTAACTTGTGACACAACACATGCTATAACAAGCCCTATCATGACATTATGGATATCTAGAATGGCCTCAAGATAAACACTAAAATAAGATAACATATAACCTAGGATACATCCTATATGAGCATGTCACCCACTAGGCTAAGGCTCACTTCTCATCCTCCAACTCTAATGTATCATAAATAACTAGCATCTCATTTATAGGAAGTCCGAGCAATGCATGGACATCCTCTAAGTTGATCACCACCTTTATAGTATCTCCCTCCACCTCCCATAAAAAATTATTGGTAAATCATTCCCATACTCCTTGAAACATGACAACAAGATCAACACTTAGTGGGATCTATCTCATCTCCATGATGGCTCTAAAACTAAGGCAACCAGTTGAGTTTTATCCATGTTTGACAACTACTCCAATAAATTCATTATCCAAGACACATCCACTAGGTGCTAACATCTCTAACATCTTTAAAAAATATCAAACAATAGAGAATGCATTAGATCTTTATGTCATAATAATAAAATACATTCTTAAATATTCTTAAAAAATTAAAAATTAACTACTTCATCAGCTTGTTTGATCTAATTTTATTATTTTCCCCCTTTTCCTACACAATCAGCCTATTTGATACTAAATCAAACTTGACATGTGCTTTCCATACTGCATCAACCTTATGGTCTATAGTTAACCCATTCTTATAGATGATATCATCTTGTTTCATATTAAATCAACCCTTTTCTCTCTTTAGCATAATTTTTCAACCCTATGGTACATAATCAGTCTCATTTAACATACTATATCAGCCACATAGTATGAATTGCATTAGCCAGTGGGTAATATGATAGCCATCTCCTTATTTCTAATTGGATCAACACACTACTATGCAGTCAACCATCTCTAATGATACTATATTAGCCCACTACTATGCAGTTACCCCTAGATTTCTCTCACCTTGAAAAATGAGTCAATAGGGCCAACTCTATTCTTAGTTTGTGATGACTTTTTAACCATTTATCATAAGTGCCTTAGGCATTTATTGGTCCTTTCTTTTCCTACCCAGTACCTCATTCTACCCCTAATTTACCTAAAAGTTTCTTAGGGTTAGTTTTGGTGTCTAGATTTTTCCTACTATCTAATTTTTTATATTTATTTAATTTCAATTAAAATTTTGAAAAAAAATGAAATTAATGCTTCCCTTACCTATGATTCACCTTCTGTGGCTGCTATTCATCTTCCACATTGTAACTATCATATTCTCACCATGGTCACTCTCTAGGCTCAAATTGGGTCTCTTAGATCAATATTTTCTTAGAATAAAAAATAACAAATGAATTAGTTCTCACCCTATTTATATTTACTATTCAAATTATTTACCTGTTAATTATTTACCTTCAAATTCCATTTTTTTGAATATAACTTTATTTCTAATAACTCTTTTTATGACCACAAGATGTTCTGGAATCCTAACATTATAGATAATCTTTTGACATATTACATGTATATTTTGCAAAAAAATCAATTTTTGGTAGTTTTTATAGGTTCACCTAATGTTATCTACATTGAACACCTTCACATTTCTTTCACTTCATTCCTTTTATAAAGTAATACTTCAACATTGTGTGTTGCTGTATTATTTTCCCAAAGTACCATCCCATATTACACTTGTGTGACATATGATGAGATTAGAGTGGGGCATATGTACACACATAATATTTTTAAACTTTATCAATTACTGATGCTTTCTCTCTCGTAAGAACCCATCGAGTCTCAATCTCTCTCAGTGCATGCCTTAAAAGGTACACTAGAAAAGGGGTGGGTAGACCATTAGTGCTTCAAAAGATTGTTATCCCTTTTACCACCACTTGAAATCTACACAAACATATCCTATACACATTCCTAAGTTGTGCTTACTCACACACTACTCCAAATAATTCACCATCTTATTTAACCCCCTATTTAAGCTAAATACTCTTTTTGACATTTACTAAAAAATGTTGTCTTAGGCTGGCCCTTTACTTAAATTATATATACATGTTACAACACTATATCAACCTTGGCTAACCCAGTCTAGGACCTAACTTGATTTTATTAATTAACAATACAAGGTCATTTAGGTCTAACTTTGTCTTCTAAAATTTTCAAAGGGTTTAGGTTTAGATTAAACTATATACATCTTTTTGCCATTTTCATGAAGAGGAGAAGAAGAGGAACATCATATATTGTTCATCTACTTTTCCACCATTCTACTTGAGGAACATTACTTAGGGTTTCAATACTACACTTGGAGATAAGGGTCTTGTCTTGTGGATAAGTCTTTTGGATGCATAGAGAAGTTGTGTATCCTAGAACTAACTTATCTTTGTTATCTTTACATACCATAACAACCTCTTATGAAGCACCTTGGCCAAGGGGGATATTGAGGCTTGACAAGTTCTTCTTCAAAGGTAAATATTCCTAAATTTGTTCCTCCTTATTAAAGTAGATAGATTTACATTTATTAGCTTATATGATTCTCCCCCATGTATTAGGATTTCCTATACATTGAATTAAGTATATATATTTTATGCATGTTTAATTTTTATGTTCATTACCCCCATTTTGTGCCACAAGATTTGGTGAGCACTAGGTTATATTTTGATTTACTTTACATATATTTTGTGAATATAGAAAAAATATAGGACCTAACTAGAGTTATTTCATGGTGTTACTTGACTAGAGACTTTGAAACCTTCTCTAGTGATATTATTGTGATAAGAGACCCCTTGGTTATCTCTAGTGAATCCATCTTAGTCATGACCTTGATTTTATAAATTCACCAATAAGAGGAAGTGTAAGTGTGAATTATATTCTTCAAGTTAGGATTTATTTGTAGATCAACTACATTTTACCTTGTATACAAAACCTAATATGTGTCAATTGTAATTAGAGGTTTGTATCTCCATTCATCCATACACTCTTTTTAATCACACCCATTAAAAATAAAGTTCATGCATGCAAAATAAAAACATGCCAAGTGTCTTATATGAATAGTCCAAGAAATTGTATTTGAACTATGAAATGAGTGGAGATCACTTGATCCCATCATAGTCATACAATCCTCATACTTTTCCAAGTGTTCTTCCTACATCAACCAAAAATATCTACAAATAGTAAAAATCATTTGATCACCATGGCCCATTTTATCATTACACCATTCAAAAATGGTTGTTACATCAACCAAAACAACACCATATTCAAACTTTAACTCCTCTCTTGAAACAACTCTTTTACACATGCTCCAACACCATCATGCTCCCCTTTTCCATGGCCAAACTTAATGAAAATCTAAGTATGTTCTAAGCTAGTGGTAACATACAACTTGGTCAACTAGTAAAAAATTTATGCATTCTTGAATTATGATGTGCAATTGTCTAACTAAATGTAATGTTGATTGAAAGTAATGTTCATATCAATCAACTGTTCATAAAACATCTAAAAACAACCTTATACATACTCTATACAATGTGATCAGTCATTAATAACATAGAAATGGTACTCCATTAATATTTTTTAATCTTGTTCTATATTATTAAGTGCATGCATGAATTCTATATGCATGAATATGAAAACCTATAATGAATTGTAATACTATGACTGAACTTTCATTTATGGTTTGAATGCATAATTATAAAAAAATTTAACTATTAAAACAATATAATCAATTGGGAATGTGTCCTTACTTAGCTTTAAATGTTCATCCAACCATATAACCCTGTATGTGCACCTTGCATACTCATAAACAATTTTCTCCCTAAATTTGACCATAAAATACTGAAACAAGTATCTTTTCTGTAACAAACTCATACTTTTAGATTATTTACCATATTATACTTTACAAGTCATAGATTTTTATATTCTCAAACCAACTAATTCTTGTCTAATTGCATTTGTACTCTCCTCATAAATATATTTTTTAAATTTTATCAATCCACCATATATGTTGTATTTTCCATCTAAACATGTTTTGTTATAAAAAAATTATCCATTTGGTCTTTCATAAAATATGGTTGGAATAAATTCCATGGGTAATTTTCTTGGAACTTATCTGCCACACTCCTAAAAAATGTTGTCAGTATGTAAAGAACAACATATATGGTGAAAAAATATCACAGTGCATTGAAAATTCAACATGTTACCTATAACAACATAAGTGGTGCGTGTGTGATTTATTTTTAGATAAAATGGTTTAGCCATCTCAAAATATCTTTGACTAATAGAAATTTTTGGATATTTTCCCAAAAACTTAGAGTATAATTATGTTTGGGTCATATTAAAGAAATGTTTTAGATGCATTTCACGGTTATGATAACTAACTCTTCTTTTCATTACATCTCTTGTATTGAGTGAAACTCTTATATTGTTTTTCCAAAATTGTGCAAGTAGATCTTTGAGAGCATCGACTATAGCCTTGTCATTTCTTGGAAATATACCAGGGAATGCCCCTAGCTCAGTGGTGTTGGCATCATTAAGTCTTTAGAATCTTCCAATTGATTTCATTAATGTTTTTACATTTATGTCCATTACGCAACTAATTTTTTAAATCAATCATTTTTCCTTGTTTGACCACTTATTACACAAGTTGTAATTATACGTTGGGAAACATTACAATATTTATTACATGATTTTGGGCATACAATATGATGTGTCATGTATGTTTTCAATAATTTCATTATTTTTATCATCTATGTTAGATGTTCTTAGTCCTAGGGTGTACATAGTAGGTCTCATCTTAATTAATTTCATCAACAAAACAAACACTTGACATTTTTGACTATCAAAATATAATTTATCAAAGAAATTATCTAATTTTTTAAGCTAATCTTCTTGAATGGCAGTCAAACATTTTGTTTTGCATTGGTTTCAAAATAATTTCATCAACTTCAATTAAGTAGTTGCTTTTTCCATGCACACTTCTTGAAGGTGTTGTTAATAGTGGAATTTATTGAGAGGGTGTTTCAAAATCATTATGTTCACTACTAATTCTTTCATTGTTAGTTTCATTGTTAAGTTATGGGATAACATTTTCTCCATTTTTACTTTCATCATTATGTGTTTCCATAAAATTAGAGGGGTAAATCATCATGCATAGATTCATAATCAACAAAATAAAAAACTTTATACTTTGAATATGGATTTGCAACATAATTTGAATTCTAGGTAAACATTCAACATAGTTATTCAATTAATTATTGTCAATTTCTTTATTATCTATGACATTTGGCTCATTAGAGATAATGTTTGTACCTTATCTCAAGTGAAATTCTTGCATTCACACCTTTTATTTTTCTCTTAACTCTTATAATTGCTTTGATGTTTTGTGCTTTAACTTATTCCTCTTATTTAAATGAGCTTTGTCACCCACAACTAGACAAAGAACAATTTGAAATTCATTTTGATGGTGGGGACCTAAAGAATAATTTGAATCATTTTCATGGTGGGGGACCCAAAGAGCAATTTGATTCCTCTTATCTTCATCATGAAAAACATATAATGATGCAAAGAATGCATGTGGGGTCAATTATTTTGAAATAACAGAAAAAAATAAGCATTGGATAATGATTTGTTATATAGATATAATAAAATGTACGTATTATAATATAACATATATGAATTAATTATACTATGTGCATACTATCAATAATACATGTGTATTATAGTATAACACATACACATTATTAAAAGTATGCCTATGTGATCATATATCATGTCATTATGATATATTATTATACTACTTGATGAAAACCTATGTTATATCATTATTCTAGGGTTGATTTACCCTTATCTTGTATCCTATACAATCGATTGAACTATAATTTAGGTTCATGGGAATCATTTTGGCCCAAATCACATGTTTAATTACACTAATTGGATTAACTTATGACTAATTTAGTCCCAAAACATGTCTCTACTTGCACCAAAAGACTATTTGGATCAATTCATGACTAATTTAGTCTCTAATCACCTCCTACTCTTATTTAGTTAGGTTAGAGGGGCTCAAATTGGCCCAAATTTATTTCTTGATTGAATTGGTGGACTTTATACTTTATTTTTTTATGATATTGGGGTTAATTTACCCATAAATACTTACATATATTCAAAATTAGATTCATAGGGTTCAATTTCATTGAACTTGCATCAATCATTATAACAATAGACTAATTGGGTAAATATACTAGGAAACAAGAGGTAATTTAGCCCCTAGAATCACATTGTAGACTTGAATTTTGGTTTAAGGGGTTCATATTATCCCCAATTAAATTCTTGTTTGCATATGTAAAAACTTAGGGTCGATTAAGCAATATGTTACATCCTAGAATGGCCAATTGACCCATAAATTAGGTTCACATGGCTCAATTTTGCCTAAATCATGTACCTAATTGCACCAATTAACTAATTGGATCAATTCATGATATAATTGAACCTAATTTATCCCAAAATCATGTCTTACTCTTGTAGTTAGGTTGAAGGGGCATAAATTGACCTTGATTTCCTTCATGATTAAATTGGTGGACTATTTGGTTTTTTTTATTATGATATTGGGGTAGATTGAACCCCTAAATTACATCTTATATAGGCTAAATCAAATGCATAGGGTTAAAATTCATCCAAATTACATCACTAATTCCAACAATCAATTAATTAGCTTAATATTTCAGAAAATATGAGCTAATTTATCCCCAAATCACATTCTAGACTCATAATTAGGTTAAATGGGTTCAGATTGGCCCCAATTACCTTCATGTTTACATTTGTGATAAAATTAGGGTTAGGGTTAGGGTTAGGGTTGTAACATTGACTAATAGGGTAAAATGAAAACCAATATTTTATCTCTCAATCAATCTCTTATATCATAAAAATATAATACTTTGTTCTAAAATTTAATTGATAGAGAACATGTTGCTCAAATATCATCCTCATGACCACTTTTGAAGTGAGATAGTTGGACCAATTCATACCTCACTAATACTAGTGTAGGTTTCCATTCATTCATGCTTATTATCCCTTTCCTATACATAAAACATTTGTAGTGACAATGTTTCATTCCAAAACATGTCTAAGCATGAATTGAATACAATACTATGATTTTATCTATATTATGATTAAATGGCCACTACATGCTTTATAAAGTATGTAAGAGTACCACCTACCATGGTTACCTCTTCCTTACATTGTCATAAACCCATCCAAGTACACCTAGGTTATAAACAAGTATATGATAGGCATGGTCCTATTCCTCACCATACCCATGCACTATTAGTTGTTGGTCATTTATGTGCCCTTCACCTTCTAAAACATGATTTTGACTAAATAGTCTCCCACCTCCCATTTATGTCATACTTAGTCTTCTTTTTAATTTATCACATATGATCCCATTGCTCACCATATCCCAAGAACTATTATCCATTAGTCATTCATGTGCCCTTCACCTTTCCAAGTAGTTTTTTGAATTTAGTCCCATCCCTTCCCATCTACAACCTATTTATTTATCTTGGTCATTAATCAAATGGATATATTCATCACCACACCCCAAGTAATATTATCCATTGATCATCCATTTATCCTTCACCTTTACAAATGAGGCTTTGAATATAGTCTCCTCCCTCCCATTTACATCCTTTTTATTCCTTTATCATTTTGTACTTTCCCACACTTATCCTGCTCACATTCACAAAACCTTAGTCAAAATGAGAATTACTACCTTAAAACTAGATTTATTGTTAATGGAGACACTTAATTTTTCTATGGATGTATTTATTAGTCATAAAAAAATACATTATTTAGGGTAAGAATATGTTTGCCAATCAATGAGCTAGATTAGGCTCTTATTAGAGCATTTTTTTCCTTATGTTCTGGATGTCTCATGTCATTTTAATCCTAATTACATCTCTCTTTCCTTTCTCCTTCCCTCATGTTTCCTTGGATTTATAATACTTTCTCCAAAAATTTACACTATTTAGTTTTGGTCCCAAAAGTGTATCGTGTATGATTTTGGGGGTGGGCCCTTTTGACCTTTGTTTTGGGCCTCTCATGTCTTGTGATCTTGGTTTATTAGATTTATTACTTGTGTGATAATAGAGTCCTAATTTTAATTCAATAAGCCTATAAATACAATAAATTATCATATAGGACATTGAAGAGATATATAATAAATGTGTGAAATCAATCAATTCAAGCATTTAGAGTATTGATTCAAGAGTTTAAGGAAATGTAAAGAATTTATTAGTGAAACAAGCATTCATTCTAACATGAAAAGTCATTTAGAATATAATCTATCATCATTAGACTACCTCAATGATATTATATATATTTAATTTATTGCTTACTATATAAGATGATTCTATCCCACATTGTGCTAGTTATATATGAGGATTTGAATGCTTGAGATAGGTAACAGAAGAAATCAACCAAAGAGTTGGTCATTCATTTAAACCTATGTATCATAGTCATCACTTAAATTATCAAAATAATATTGAGTGGGATAGTACCAAAACCAGCAATAATATCATCTCTAGGAACTGATATTTTAAAATGGACATGCTTGTATAACATGGAGATAATCACTCTTTCAATTCCACTATAATCAATTTTCCTACGGTGAAGCCTTCGCATTTCATACTCATATTGAAGAGTAGGGGTAATAAATGAGTGTAAGAGGTGAATCTTTGTTTGGATATATTTTTATGGTATATGGTTTACCCAATTAATATGAGTGCATCAATTGACAAATAAATGATAATATCATCATGTCTTATTTTCTATAAGTGGCACTCACTCTTTGTAGAAACATTATACCAAAATTACTCAATAGTATTTGCTTGCCAACTATTTCACTACAAATAAAATAGCCTTTTTACAATAATTAAATTCATAATATACATTTATTATAGAACCTCCATTAATTATAACATGTTGTCAAGTCCTCTTATGTAGCTTGCATAATATGGGATCAGCTTTGGCTGGTATCTAAAGATGCATATCTCAAGATGATGTGAATAATTTGAACTTAATTTATAATCACTCCATGATGCTATGATAATGTAATGCCTATGTGTTATATAATGCATATGCAATATGTAATGTATACATGTTATTTACATTTTGAATTCAAACTCAATATTTTTGGTTCAGAAATGGCTTGAATTCCCAAGCTAAAGGCTTCAACCTGTCAACACACAACTGAATCTGGGAGTTTTGATAGAAACAACAAAATTCAACATCCATCACCAAATATACTAAAAATTTCAAAGATAAAATTCATAGAGTTATTAACACAATGATAAACACACTCTCATCTTTCCAAATATATGATTTCTATAATTTTTGGACTACTTTAAGGTTTCAATCTATGTTGATTTCTAACTACAGCTTTTTTAGTCCACTAAATGCTACAAATATACATGCCTATATATGTTTGTGTATCTTTTTTTTGTTGATTCATATGCAATTTTTATGGTTATAACCTAGGCCCTTTTATACATGCATTAAAAAAAAACTAGTTTTCATTTTTTTGAGGTAGTTAAGGGGGGCCACAGGACTGATTATCCATTTTTGTCAGTTTTTAGGGTCTATTTACTTGTAAAATTAATTAAAAAAATATTCATTAAAAATTTATAAAAAAATATAGGTTATAAATTATATGATCTTATCTATATCTTCACCAAATGGTTTGAAACAATATTAAATGATGTTTAAAAAATGAGGGGCCATATAACTAGTTATCTACTTTATTTTCCTAAAAAAATAGGAGTTATAATTCAAAATTTAGATGTTTTACTTACTTATACTTAGCCAATTTTGAAAAAACTTAGTGTTTTAGAGACTAGACTCAAAATTCTACAATTCATGTTCTTACACCATCCTTGAATTTTGAGTGTAGCCATCTCAAATTATCTACATAAGTTCATATTTCTCAATTTTTAGGAAATTTTTTCCACAAGTAGGCCCCCTTATGTCCCCCAACTTTGTGCACTTACACACTGACCCAAATTTCATTGCATAATGAATGCAAGATTCAATTGTTTAAATGGTGGATGTAATTAGGTCCAATTTGAACCCTTTGAACCTAACTATGACTATAGGATGTGATTTGGGGCTAAATAATCTTAAATTTCCTATCATATTGGGTGAATGAGTGAATTGGTGTAATTAGTGATGCAATTTTTTTGAAATTGAGCATCGTGAACCTAATTTTGACTATAAAGGGTGTAATTTGGGGTTCTCGACCAAAATAAATAAAATAGTCCATTGGTTTAATCCAAAAGAAATTGGGGATAATTTGAGCCCCTTCAACTTAACTATGACTATAAAATGTGATTTAGGCTTAATCAAACCTAATTTCATCAGAGAATGAAGAAAATAATCATTTGGTTCAATGCCAGATGCAATTTTGACTATATAGGATGTGATTTGGGCCTTAATAAACTCTAATGTGATCATATAATGAATTAAATAGTTGATTAGTTTAATTATGTAGGAAACTAGGGTCAATATGAGCCCCTTAAACCTAACTACAACTATACAATGTGATTTGAGGCTAGATTAGATTTTATTTCATCATATATTGATCTAATCAGTTAATTAGTGTAATTAGTGACATGATATTAGAAAAATTGAGCCACATGGACCTAGTTTCAATTGTATATGATGTGATTTGGAGTGAAACTGACCCTAATTTCATCATATAATGAACCAAATAGTTGATTCATTTAATTAGGGAGGCATTGAGGCTAATTTGAACACCTTCATCCTAACTACAAGAGTAAGACATGATTTAGGGACAAATTATCTTTGATTCTATCACAAATTGATCTAATTAGTCAATTGGTGTAATTAGAGATGTGATTTGGGCCAAATTGAGCCCCATGAACCTAATTTATGGTTCAATCGATTATATAGGATGTAACATATGGATTAATCGACCCTAAATTATCATAAATGTAAACATAGAGGTAATTGGGGATAATCTAAACCCCTTGAACCTAAATGAGAGTATAAGATATGATTTGGGGATAAATTAGATTATATTTATTGATATATTGAGCTAATTAGTTAATTGCTATAATTAGTGATGCAAGTTGGATGAAATTGAACCCCATGAACCGAATTTTTACTAGATAGGATGTAATTTAGGGGATAATTGACCCCAATGTCATAAAAAATAAACCAGAAAGTTCACTAACTCAATCAAAAAGGAGATTGGGGCCAATTTGATCCCTTTCAACCTAACTATAAGAGTAGGATGTGATTTAGGGCCAAATTAGATTTGATTTCATCTTGAATTGATTTAATTAGTCAATTTATGAAATTAAAGATGTGATTTGGGATACATTTATCCTTGTGAATCTAATTTATAGCTCAATTGATTGTATAAGATGTAACATATGGCATAATCAACCCTAATTTTATTAGAAATTCAAACACAGAGGTAATTGGGGCCAATATAAAGCCCTTGAACCTAATTATGAGTATGAGAAGTGATTTTGGGGTAAAATTAGCTCATTTTTCCTAACATATTGAGTAAATTAGTCAATTTATATAATCATTAATGCAAGTTGGATGAAATTAAACCCCATGAACCTAATTTTGACTATATAAGATTTGATTTGGGCATTAATCAACCCTAATGTCATAAAACCCTAAACCAAATAGTCTACCAATTTGATCCCATTAAACCTAATTATGACTATAAAATGTGATTTAGGGCTCAATAGACCCAAATTGTATCATAAAGGCAATTGTGGCTAATCTAAACCCATCAAACCTTATTGTGAGTATAGTATGTTATTTAGGGTTAATTGGACCATGTGTGAACATAATTTCAACTATATAAGATGTGATTTGGACATCAATCAACCCCATTTACATCACATAATATTTTAATAACATAGTTATATCATATATTACTAAAAAAATATAATGGGTTATGCATTATAATGTGTACACATTATATCTCATATGCGTTCCTTGAATAATACATACAAATCTTTATCTAACATTTATTTTCTACCCTCTTTCAATATTTTTGACCCACTAACATTATCTACATCATTCTATGCCTTGTACAATCGAAGATAAAAGGCATTAAGTTGTTTTTTGGACCCCACCATCAAAAGCTATCAAGTTTTTATATTCTTGAGTGATGGATCTCATTTATATAAGAGGAAAAATTTAAAGTGAAAAATACTAGAGAAATTAAAAGTGTTGATAGAAAAACAAAGGATATAAATGCAATTTTTTTTTCTCAAGATAAGGTACATATACTATCCCTAAAGAACCTAATCTCATAGGTAATGATGAATGAAATAATGATAATGAATGTTTACTTTAAAAGTCAAAATTATGTTTCAATTCCATATTCAAAGTATGAAGTTTTTAATTTTGTTTATTATGAATCTATGCATGATTATTTACCCCATAATAATGAATAAAATTACATGGAAACATAGAATGATGAAAGTAACAATGAATAAAATTTCAGGGAAACATTCAATAGTGAAATTAATAATGAACTATACTACATGAAAATAAAAAATGAAAAAACTAGTAGTGAACATAGCAATATGGAAACACCATATAAACAAACTCCACCATTAGTAACACCTCCAAGGATTTTATGTCGAAAAGGAAAGTAATTAATTGAAGTTGATGAAAACATTTTGAAACCAATGCATAATAAAATGTATGACTACAATTCAAGAAGAATAGTTGAAAGAATCTGTGATAATTTATTTTAAAAAATAAAATTTGATAGTCAAAGATGTCAATTGTTTGTTTCATTGATGAAATTGATTAATATGAGACCTAAAATATACTCTCTAGGACTAAGAACATCTAATATAGATAATGAAAAAAAGTAAATTACTGAAAATATACATGATAGATATCATATTGTAGGCATGAAAATGTACAAAAAAGATAATAACATTTCTTGATGCATAATTATAACTTGTATATTAAGTGGTCAAATAGGGAGAAAATGCTTGATTTAAAAAACTAGTTGAACACTGAACATAAATAGAAAAAAATCAATGAAATTAATTTATATGCATAAAAGAGTTAATGATGTCAACACCAATGAGCTCTGGGAATTATTTGGTAGACTTCCACAAAAAGACAAGCTTATATCCAATGTTATCAAATATTTACTTTCACACTTTTGGAAAGACAATATAAGAGTTTCATCCAATACAAGAGATGTAGTGAAAGTAACATTTGGTTCTCATAACCATGAAATACATTCAAAACATTTATTAGATGTGACCTAAAGACAATTGTACTCTAAGTTTTTACAAAAAACATCCAAAAACTTCTATTAGTCAAAGATATTTTGAGATGACCAAATCCTTCTATGTAAAAATAAATCACATAGACACCACTTATTATTGTAGGAACCATGTTGAATTTTCAATGAACTATGATGTTTTTTGTCATGTACATTGTTATATACATACTAACAAAATTTTGCAGGAGTGTGGCATGGAATCTCTACCAAAATCAGCAAGGGAATTTATTCCAACTATTTTTTGTGGAAGACCAAATGGATAATTTTTTTATAACAAAGTATGTTTGGATGGAACTTGCAACATTTCTGGTGGATTTCCAAAATAATAAAAAAAGTATATCTATGAGGAGAGTAAAGTGTAATTGGACAAGAATTAGTTGGTTTTAGAAAATACAAATATGTGACATATCAATTAAAATATGAAAATTAATCTAAAAGTTGTGAGCTTGTTACAAAACAAATAAGTGTTTTAGAATTTAAGGTCAATTTTAGGGAGGAAATTGTTTATGAGTATGTAATGCACATAATAGATCTAGATGGTTGGATGAATAATTAAAGTTAATCAAGAACACATTCCCACTTGGTTCTATTATTTTAGTAGTTGAATTTTCTGAGAATAACACATTCAACCCATAAATGGAAGTTTAATCACAATATTAAAACTCAGTATAGGTTGCCATAGTTGTGCATATATATTTCATGCATGCACCTGATAGTACAAAGGAAGCCAAAAAAAATTAAAGGTGTACCATTTATATGTCATTTATGATCTATCACATTGTATATAGTAAATGCAAGGTTATTTTGAGATGTTTTATGTAAATTTGATTGAGAGGAACATTAATTTTAATCATCATTAAATTTGATATGACAATGCACATTGTAATTTAAGAATGCATGATTATTTTACTAGTTGAAAAGGATGTACATTACCACTGGTGTAGAACATATTTGTATTTTCATTGGGGAAAGGAGAGAATTATGGTGATATATAATGTGTAAAAAGACCCATTTCAAGAGAGGTGTTGAATTTTGAATAATGCAATGTTTTGATTGATGTCAAAAACATTGTTGAATGGTGTAATGAGAAAATAGGCCATGGTGCTCAATATAATTTTAGTATTAACAAAATTTTGCTAGAGTGTGGCATGGAATCTCTACCAAAATCAGCAAGGGAATTTATTCCAAATATTTTTTGTGGAAGACCAAATGGATAATTTTTTTATAACAAAGTATGTTTGGATGGAACTTGCAACATTTCTGGTGGATTTGCCAAAAAAAAAAAAAAAAGTATATCTATGAGGAGAGTAAAGTGTAATTGGACAAGAATTAGTTGGTTTTAGAAAATACAAATATGTGACATATAAATTAAAATATGAAAATTAATCTAAAATTTGTGAGCTTGTTACAAAACAAATAAGTGTTTTAGAATTTAAGGTCAATTTTAGGGAGGAAATTGTTTATGAGTATGTAATGCACATAATAGATCTAGATGGTTGGATGAATAATTAAAGTTAATCAAGAACACATTCCCACTTGGTTCTATTATTTTAGTAGTTGAATTTGCTGAGAATAACACATTCAACCCATAAATGGAAGTTTAATCACAATATTAAAACTCAGTATAGGTTGCCATATCTATGCATATATATTTCATGCATGCACTTGATAGTACAAAGGAAGTCAAAAAAAATTAAAGGTGTACCATTTATATGTCATTTATGATCTATCACATTGTATATAGTAAATGTAAGGTTATTTTGAGATGTTTTATGTAAATTTGATTGAGAGGAACATTAATTTCAATCATCATTAAATTTGATTTAACAATGCACATTGTAATTTAAGAATGCATGATTATTTTACTAGTTGAAAAGGATGTACATTACCACTGGTGAAGAACATATTGTATTTTCATTAAGGTTGGCCATGAAAAAGGGGAGAATTATGGCGATATATAATGTGTAAAAAAAGACCCATTTCAAGAGAGGTGTTGAATTTTGAATAATGCAATGTTTTGATTGATGTCAAAAACATTGTTGAATGGTGTAATGAGAAAATAGGCCATGGTGCTCAATATAATTTTAGTATTCATATATATATATATATATATATATTAAGGAGGAAGAACAATTGGGAAGGTGTGAGGATTATATGTTCTAATGAGATCAAGTGAGCTTTAATCATTTCATATATCAAATATAGGTTCTTGGATTATTCATAATAGGCACTTAGCATATTTTTATTCTACATGCATGGAGTTTTTTTGGAATGAGTGTGAGTAATAAGAGTGGGTGGATGAATGGATCTATAGACATAATTCCAATAGACATATAATTGTTGAAAGTGATGGAATTTCAAGTGGAGGTATCAAAGGCAAAAATGTTAGTTGGAGGAAAAGAACTTATCTCTTGATTGCATAGTCACTAATCAATATTTTGAAATTGGGACAACATTTAAGTCTTGGATCCAAATGATCAACACTAGAACATAATAATTAAAATTGTATTCAATGCTTTTTAATAATGACTAAAAATAGATGGATCCAACTCAATTTCCTTGATTACAAACCACAACACTCAACAAAGACTAATATCATAATGTCAATAGTAGCATCTTCAAACTTCCTAGAACCAAAAGCCTAAGATAATATTTACAAAATATAAGAGTCCAACACACCAAATAACTAATATCTAGTTTAAACCAAAATAGGCACACCTCATGACCCAAGAAAACCAAATGATCAAATACAATGAGTCAAAGGGCTATCAATGTTTCACAATAATAATTGAAAAATGACTGATCTAACTATATCTCCAAGAGTTTGGACCATAAAAATCTAATAAGAGTAATATTATTACGTTATAAAAAACATTTGATAACTCCCCACAATTAGAAGCCTAAGATATAAATTTTGAACCATAAGAATACAAGTAGACTAATTAGGATCTCGAATAAAATAAACATGTCTCACCTTATGAGCCAAGAAAACCACCACAACCTCAAAATATTCATAGTAGTGATACTAATTACAAAGTCTACCAAGTTAATGAATAGGCACTCAAATAAAATCATGGGTGAATCATAGAGCAATGAACATGAAAAATTGTCAATATCCTATAAATGGGAATAACATAAATGAACTAGGTACATGTAAGCCAACCCCAACCTATTAAAGGAAATAATCAAAACATACAATTTAGAAAGTACCCATTGTAATGATTTAACCTACTAAGAGCAATAAGTTAATTGCATTAAAATTATATATAAAAATAAAATCATGCCCATCTATCTACAAGCTTGGATTATAGATTGGCACACATAATATCCCCTCAAGCCACATTTAGTGTCTTAAGAAATGTGAATATTAGGTGTAGGATTGTATGAGGCTATCAAATACTAATGCTTTCATAAAAATTTCTTGTCATAAACATATCAAGTGAGTCCAAAAAAAAGGACTCAAATAAAGTGTATGATCAGGAAGAGTTGATTATATATGTCTAACATTATACGTTGATCATCTTCAATGCATCAAATATCACCTAATACCAATCCATCATATGGTATCTTCAAGTGTCATCTACTCTAAACCATCCACAAAACATCCTAAGATTGTATCACCAAATTTTATCTACAAAGGGCAAATAATAGTAAACCAATGTAGTAAGGGTATCCACATTAGAATAGTGACAACATCATATAAAACATTTGGACCATCCACAATATAAACAAGGATGGTATCAATTCATTATCTCCACAAATCAATCAAAGGATGACATCTCAAATATTTTTTCCCATAGATCATAAAATAATGTAAAGATAGATAGAAGTCTTGGTACATCATATAAAAGTATCACATAAAATAACCAAATCATGAAATTTTAATAACAAAGCTAATAAGGATGACAAAATTTCCAAAAGTAGTCAAGGATAGTACCCCATTCTAATTAAGTATCACAAATAAAATCATCAAATGTTATAGCCCAAACATGATACTAAACTTGGATTGTAAGATAGTAATGATTTAAGGATTGTAAGTTTCAATCACTATACTATTTTCTCCCATATAGTTTTGATTACATCACATATTTAAGGATTGTAAGTTAGTTTTAGTAATTACACAAAGGAAATAATAAATATAAATATATTTAAATATGGCCACACAACCATCAAATTTAGCTTTAAAATAATAATTTGGGCCAAATTGTATGTAGAAAGATGATCACCATAAAATGTGAACACACACACACACACACACACACACACACACACACACACACACACACACACACACACACACACACACACACACACACACACACACACACACACACGAATAAAAATCATAAAGGCATACATAATAAGAACACAATATAATGCCAATACAATGTCATATAGGCAATATATGTGTGCATTTCATAGAAGCATACAAAAAATTACATCATATAATACATATCCTACTCGTCTAAAATCTTCACTCTCATTACCTTATTTGAATAAGAATCTCCCTCATATGCCTTGATCATAGATGGAGATCCATAAAATTCCTCATATTCCCTTTTTACGCTCATAGTTTTCCTATAGCTAAACCTATCCATATAAAAATATTATTATAAACTTTACTTACTAGACATGCAACCAATTTAAGAAATTAATTTTATATTGATAAAAAACTATTTAAATGTGTACTTACCACAATCTTGTGGTGACACTTAATTTTCCTTGATGCTCAACAGGGTCAATGACAAGTCAAGTTGTACACACAAGAGTGTTGAAGGCAGAAACAACATGACTAAATGTCCTGGTAATCATATGAATAAAGTAAAGTCCTAGTTATTAGATGTAATCAGATAACCTTGTAAAAATAATAATTCATGTAATTTATATTTTCATAAGTATAGAGTAAATATATATATATATATATATATATATATATATATATATATATATATATATATATATATATATATATATATATATATATATATATACAATTCAAACTTACAAGTTAACATACCTTAGTGAGTGGCTATGCAAATGAAATTGTAGTAACAATGCCCATGTTTGTTTTTACCCATATATATGGAGGAGTCTCCACTATGGTCATCAATCAAACAAAAAATATATGATTTTTAGTTGAGTATATATATATAAATAAATACATGTACATGAAGTATAATATTAATGAAAACTTATCTTCATATATTTATACATTGGCTGAGTAACAACAACATATGCATTAGTAGATTGGCTACAAACTGGTTGTGAAAATAATGGTAATGTCTCTTCCTATAACATAAAAATTACATATGTATTATTGAATTTTTATGTAAATTAATTATTACATTTTAAATACAGATATATATTAAATTTAACATGTCAAACATATAATATATCTACACATGTGTAGTCTCCACACAAAATGTATGTGCCAAAACTCATCAATCATAAGGATAAAATTTGGGCCCTTAGAAGCACAACCATCCTCATCTGAAGGTCCAATGAATATAGAACCAAAGGTTATATAAGGGGGTTATGAATTCACATTAATTAGACTATCCCCATGTCCACCCTCTCTAGTATCAGTATTGAAAATATTACTCATATGTAAAATGAGTGTGTTAGTAAGCACACAAAGTGCATGCAAAGTGTCTATATCAACAACCTCCTTCACTAAAGAAGAGATCTTAGGCTTAAGTGAATTTTGGATTGGGAAATTTGTAGGGTGATTAAGTGAATGTCATGTACCTAGTCTATCCTACATAGAGCCTTTTTCTTGGCCCTCAACCCTAAAACTTTGAGTAGTCAAAATAATTATGAATCTCTTTGAGGATAAAATCGTAGTAGAGTTTCATAAACAAATACAATAGAACCTCATGGTTTTTACAAGGTGGTTAATTAAAGAACATCCACCGTTAGTCCCAAAAAATGTTTATTATCAAATTGTGTTGGCACTAATGGATGGGGAACCATTTTTTTGATAATGTAAAAGGTGCATTAGTTGATGGATCAATGAAAAATGCACAAATTTGGTCTTTTGTTATTTCCTTATCCTTCACTCCATTTGTTGACAATTTTTCATCATAGTAAACCATACATTTTTCTCTAAAATATGCCCATCTATTAATTTGACTCATTATATAACTTGGAATCATAATGACTCTAACATATTTGCCAAATAGGTATGATGGGTGCTAGTTGAACTAGGATCCCTCATTCTCCTAATTATCTCTTCAATTTGTATTTTGTTTTCAACTATATGTGCAGCCAAATCCTCCTGACTACTTGGGGGTCTTGTAAAATTGTAGGAGGGATAGAAGGGATAGGAGGGCTAGGATGGCTAGGAGGAAGGTTAGGATCATTAGGAGGAGAGTTAATATGGATAGGAGGGTCTTGTAATGAACTTTAATGGGTTGTTCAAATGAAAAAAAATGGTTTTAATAAGAAAACTACAAATCCAAAATAAGTGCTAATTTTTTTTGTTAATCGGTAGTAATTTAGCTTACTTACCTCCTCTCTGTCATGGCATTGTCAATTTGTAGACCTAATTATACAATTTAAGCAAGTGTGGTGTGTTTTCTCCTCTTAAAAATAGAACATGAATGCATTTCAATATTTAGGGGTAGAGAAGAAATGCAAAGTGAAATGAAAAATAAGGGTTTGGAATGTTTATATGCATTTTTTAATGTATGTTTAGCATAACACATACGTGTTTATGCTCAATATTTACTAAGCCTAATTTATCATAACACGTAATTATTTTTGGAATAATACATATGTATAATTGCATAATTCATAACATGTATATGTTATGTTAAATGTCCATGGATTTATCCCCCAACTCCATGCACTTATGCTCATCATTCCTAAAAATATATAAAAAATCAATCTCAGCTTTCAAAATTTTAGATATGTCAATCTCATATAAATCAAATTCTTATTCCTTGACAATAATATCTATTATAGTGTACTTTGAGGACCATTATACAATATGTATAAATATAAAGGTAAGGTAAAAAGCATTTAATAATAGGTTTAAAGTAATTTTACTAGATGAAGTAGTTAGATTCCATCAAGTTTAAATACATTGCTTAAGATAAGGGGAATTATAAGATTAATATTTATGATGAAGAGTCCAAATATGATCTATAACTTCTTAATATAGTATTGAGAATATATAATAATACTTCCTAATAGGCTATTGAGCATATACAAGTTTTAGTTCTTTAATTGGTGATAATATGGGGTGTGTCCATTTGATAGATAACTACCACACATAATTAGGTATTTAAAATTTTGGGGTGGAGTTATGTGCTATGCATATCATTAACTATCCTAGATGTAGGTCTTGTCATTAATTTGATTACAATAAATGTTGGGTCTACTAATCCAATTCAATAAAGTAACCCAATATTACCTTTTTACTACCCAATTTAAAACTTTGCATATTAGATTAATTTATTCAAGTACAAATTTAGATATTATATATAATAAAATGAAATATCTATGAAAGATACAATTCATTTTAACCTAAAAAATACCTGTAAGATGCATAATCATACATATATAGATGATCATCACAATGCATTTAAATATATTTTAGGTTTTATTAAATTTACATAAAGTTTTAAATGTTAATATTCTCCTAATTTTTAATACACAATGTGCTAATGAAAAAAAGGATGACATGTCTCGAATTTTGCATCATTATACCATGGTGAAAGTAATTTTCAAGATATGTTTTGGTAACTTCTAATTATTTATCCTTTCAAAAGGAGAAGTTAAGAATTTATGAGGAGAATTAAAAATTACCTAAAATATATTGATTAGTAGTGATGTGGTTTGTATAATAATATAGTAGTTGATTTTGATGTATTTTGTACACAAATTTTTTTTTCAATGTTTTTTCATATAAAATTTAAATATTATTTTATTACAATTTTATAGTGTATGTATATTACAATTGAATTTAATTAATATGTAAAATTTAACTCAAATTAAAACATATTTTTGGTAAAATGGAAGAACAAGATGAAATTTATTAGAAAAACAATTTTTTTTGGCACACCATCACTTCCTCTTCATGATGATAATAAGGCCATATATTTTTTAGTTTCACCACCCATACCACCAATTCCACCATCATAACTATTTTTATGTCTAAAATCTCATGTTAAATGAAAACCATAGATAAGATCAATCAAAATAATAAATAAACTTTTTGAAATGTTCAATTTCCTTTTGAGATATTCATATTCAAGGCAAGTGACATCACGTCCTCCTCTAGTTTATAAAAAATATCTTATTATCAATTATTTTCCTAAAGAAACACAATCAAGGACTAAATTCCTTGAATAATAATGACAAGGGATATTACCACCTCCACCTCAATTAGATGAAAAACATGTTTGTAGTATTGTATTAAAATTAAAAATTATATTCACAACCTAGTCCTTTACCATTGACCCAATCATGAGATCTAGGAGACTGAGTGTAGCAAGATTCCATGTATTCAACCTTGTAGGTAAGCCCCTCATTCACAAGATCAAAATCATATTGAAATATGGTGATTGGTCTCAACCCATTGAGTATGAAAATTAAACTTCAATTTGTAAAAAATGTAATATTTTAAGCCACTTGGCTAAGGACTGCCCCTTGACCTTGCACCCCCCAATTCCTAGAAATGGTCTGGACCAATAAACCCCCCACCTCCTTGCCAAAACTGAATACCTTGGTTAAAGAGATTAATGTCCCCAACTATACCATCCTAACTAATTTGGTTGGTTCCCCAAGGTTGATCTTGCCCCCTAACCAAAGCTTGTATGGGAACAACTCTCCCAAGCCTCATTTGGTGAATCAAGAAATCCCAATAAAACCTTTAGAATAATCAATAAAGGCTATTCCCTCACTCCCTTATGCCTTGAGTGTAAATTCAATGGAAAGGATGTTATAGGAACCATCCCACCTTCTAGAATCCTTGGTCTTCGGTAGTTAGGGAAGTCTTGACCTGTTGAAAGGAAATGGGCTAGATTCTGGTAGCACCATATATATCCTTCAATCCCCCCTTTAAATATGGAGTAGGACATGAGATCAAGTAACTTGACCTCCATAGGAAATGTATCTTATCACCAATCCCCAAGGACTTGTCAAAAATAAAAGGATTAAAGAACCATGCCAATGCTCTACTTCCATCCACAAATAAGACTCTATAACTGAAGAAGAATAATGGACATCGATAAAAGAAAAAAAGGATGGAATAAAAATAAAATGGGTGAAACACATATATATTTAGGGAGAATGTCAAACCTCTTAGCCAAAAAGAAAGAAACTGTAAACAAAATAGTGAGGGGGAATCAAAAAACCATTAAGGGCCATTTTGTAAAATTAAAAAAATGAAACTCATCTCATAGAACATAAGGGGGTTGAATAACCCTAACAAATAGAGGTTAGTAAATAATATGAATAAAATACACAACTCTATTATAATAATGATCCAAGAGACAAAATTACCTGAAACTTCTATTAAAAATTGTTGTGACAAGTTATGGTTTAAAGCTAGTTGATTAAGTTCCACCTCCTTTGGTGCATCAGGAGGATTGGTGGTCCTCTGAAGCACCCTCTACCTTAAGAGTAAATTAATAAAATGTAATAAAAACCATATAGTTGTTATATTCAAAGCTAATTCAAGCAAGAAATAATGGATTATCTATAACATATACACTTCTAATACCAAACAAGGACTGAAAATACTCTAGGAGGACTTACAAGCCTTCATGGATCTTTGTGGAAGTTGGAAATGGATTATGGATGGTGAATTCAAATCCTATTTAAACCCAATGGGAAATAAAGGTGGCATTCAATGTTTCACATAAATTATGGCTAATCTTTATGATTCTATTTTAAGAGTAGGCCTTGTGGATGTAGATCTTAAAGGCAACCCCTGCACTTAGACCAATAGAAAGATGGGTAAGTCCTTATATAGGTAAGTTTCGATATTTTTTTGGTGTCTTTAAATTGGAATATTCAATTCTCCATCTCCTTTTCATCTCTACCAAGGACTGGGATGGACAACAACCCAATCATATTCGATAGAGAAAGGATATATAAACTAAAAAACTTACCTTTAAAATTTGAGAGCATGTGGCTAAATCACCTAGATTTACATGAATTGATCAAGGATTGGTGGAAGGAACAATTTTTGAGCTCAAACATGTTCATCTTTGTAAAAAAACCAACCAATTTAAATCCAAACTCAAAGTTTAAAACAAAGAAGTGTTTGGGAATATCTTCATCTAGAAGAATGCATCAGTAGGAGAACTATGCAAACTTGAGGAATAGATGGCTATTACTGTATTAGATGAGATCTTAGAAAACACCAAGAAATAACTTTTATGTGCCTACCATAACCTAAAATCTAAGGAGGAATATTTTTAAAAATAAAAGTCTAGATGCACCTAGTTGAAGGAGACATGAATATAAAATTATTCCACCAAATAACCTCTAGAAATAAGAACACAAAAATAATTTAAAAAATACTCCTTGAGGATGGTACCAAATATAGGGACAAAGAAGTAATAAAAGAGTAGATCATCCTCCACTTTAAAAGGTTTTTGACGGAATTTAGTTATGTATATGATCATCTAGAGGAAAGGATTTAAAAAAATCTCCCCTATGTCATCTCTCAAGAAAAAAATCAAGACCTTTTTAAGCTTCCATCTCTAGAAGAGGTTAGAATAATGACCTTATCCATGGAAGGTAAATAGGCTCCAAAAACTAATGTATTTCCACCATTATTTTTTCAATGGTTTTAGGGCATTATTCATGTGGAAGTTGAAGTGATTGTCTATGAGTTATTTAGAGTTGGAACTATCCCAAAGGAACTCAATAACACCTTCCTAGTCCTCATCCCTAATAATCTAGGAGCGAACCAATTAAAAGACTTCAATCCCACTAGCTTATGTTTCACTATATACAAGATCTATACTAAAATACTAGTGACACACTTAACTAAAATACTGGTGACACACTTACAACCTCTCCTTGAGAGGATTATTATTGATTAATAAGGAGCCTTTATGGATGAAATATAGATTAAAAATGAGATTGTAATCATCCATGAAACCTCCATTTAGTGGCAAAATCCACCAAGTAGGGTATGTTTTTTAATCTCAACATGAACAAAGCTTATGAAAAAGTCTCTTGGAGATTCCTAGATAAGGTGCTAGATAAAATTAGAATTGACTTTGAACTAAGGGGCCTAATTCATAACTACATTTCCACCCCCATGTTTTTTATCTTGATTAATGGAGATCTCAAAGGCTTCTTCTCTACTAGTAGAGGAATTAATCAAGGTGAATCCATATCCTCTTACCTCTTTATTGTGATGGTGGAGACTCTTGGCAGAAACTTATAGGTGGTTAGGACAAAATATTTAATCAAAGGACTAAAGATAACCAAAAACACTATCCCTATCACCCATAAACAATTCATAGATGACACCTTCCTCCTAGGATAGGTGTCTGTTGTTGAAGCTAAAGCATTCAATATAATTCTTATGGACTATGAATGGGCTAAAGGTTAGTGCACCAATTTTAGTAAAAACTCTAACTTTTTCTTAAACACCCTGATTATTTCCTAGAAAAGGTTAACTGGTATAATGGGTTATCATATTAGTAACCTACCTTTAACATATCTCAAAATGCCACTATTCAAAGTAAGGATGAAAATGGAGTTCTAGAACATGTTGGTGTATATAATCTATAATAAATTGGCTAGGTGGAAAGGTTCTATCCTCTCCCAAGATGGTAAGCTCCAACTACTTAAAAGTTACTTACAAAGCATACCAATCTCCTTTATATCCCTATTTTACATCCCCAACATGATTGTGGAGAAAATTGAATAAATCCAATGTAGTTTACTATGGAGAGGTGAAAAAGACAAATTTAGATCTCCCTGGTTGCCTGGGAAAAGGCCTACCTCCCCAAAGCCAATAGAGGGCTAGGAATAAGATGAGTCAAGAGTATGAATCAGGACCTCATAATCAAATTTGGTTATAAAATGATGAAAAAAGATAATCATTAGACTTAGATAAAAAAATACAAGTACTTAGAGGTCAGGGATGAAGATAACCTCTTATGAGAAGAAGATCCCATAGATGGTTATACCTTATGGAAAGCCATCTCAAGAATAAAAAGTATACTAGGAAAAGGAAGTAGATGGCAGGTGAGAAATAGAGAAAAGGTTAATTTTTAGGAAGATTCATGGCTCTCTCTTTCTCCTATAGCTTATTCACCTCCTTAGAACAAATTAAGTAGGATCTTTAAAGCCTCTATAGGCCATAAGGTTAAGGACGATTGGATGACTATTGAATAAATCACAAAGTGGAAGACCCTGACCTTAGAGTCAAATAATGAGGAAGTCCTTTGAGAAATTCATAATTTGATTCTCAAACTTTAATAAATACATATTGACATATACTCTAAGGAAGACTCACTCCTTTAGCCAATAAAATATAGCGAGGAATACTCTATGAAATATGGGTTCTTTGTCAACCTTAAAATGGAGGATAACATGCTCTATTGGAAAAATATTTGGATAAAACATCTCACCCCAAAAATCAATATCTTCATCTAGATGGTGGCTCAAGACAAAATCCTCACAGTGGAAAATATGGATAAGTGCAACATGCTCATTTTTAATAGGTGTGTTCTCTCTAATTCAATAGAGGGATCCATCACCCATTTCTTCCTTGTGTGTCCTTTTGGGTATTTCATTTGGGATCAACTTCTCCAACTTTTCAATGTGTCTTAGGTTAAACCTAGTTCTATCCTTGAACTTATTCTTCAGTGAAAGCCACATTAGAACCTCCCTTCCTTATCCTTTCTATGGTTCTTGTCCCTCCCCCATTTTTTATGAAATATTTGGATAACCAAGAATTCCTTCTTCTTTGAAAACAAGAGGAACAATCCCAAAAATACATTCCATAGGTTGTGTATGGCCATAACTAAAAATTGGAAAGTGGCTATTCCTAATGATAAAGTGACTGACTTGACTCAGAGGATGACTAAACCATCCTTTGCAAGTCAAATCTCTCCCTCTTCCTACCTCCTAGGCAAAAGATAACTAGAAGCCTTATGAAGTGGACTTGACCCCCTCATGGGTGGGTGAAGTTAAACTTTGATGGAGCAGCCAAGGGTAACTCAGGTAGGGCTAAGGGTACAAGTGCTATTAGAGATGAGTCAAGGATGGTGATTACAGCCTATGCAGACCCAATGGTCTTCCAAATGAACCAAATTATGGAGGCTAAGGCAGCTTTTTGGGGCATCTAGCCAATTATCTAAATCAAAATATCCAATTTGGCCATATAAAAGGATTATTTAAAATTCTTAATACCCTTTCAGGTAAAGTGAACCCCTCCCATACCATTAAACATTTCATTACCAACTCATTTAGCCTTCTCGATTTCATTAATGTTTTCTCCATTACTCACATTTTTTAGGAAGGTAACGTTATTGTGTATGGCCTTGCCAATATCAGTGTCTCAAGTGATGATCTCATTACATGGCATGAGAGCACTAGCCTCCCTTCACGTATCTCCATTTTGATAAAAATGATTTATAAACTCTTTATAATCCCCTATGGGATGAGTAAAAACATGTGAATAGGGTTAAAATCTAACCTTGTACTGTTTCACATCATGTGTCATGATGGAGGCACTTATTTCAAATGTTGGGATAGTCAACATCATCCTACATGGAATCACATTAGCAAAATTTAGGTTAATGAAGACTATAGCAACTTGGCACTTCATTCAAACCACTACATTTCATCACACCACATAAAAAAGAAGAGAAGCAAAGCAATGGGGAGAAATAGGGACAAAATCAAGCCAATCTCCTGTGCTAAGATCTAAACTAATATAAAGGTCTGATGTAAGATTATAAAAGTTAATCTCATAGAGTTCATGCTATGTATTGAAGGCCATGATGAGCTGATTTTAAAATGCTTCACCATGGGATGGAAGTAGAGGAAAGTGACATTTAGGGGCCTCATAGTCAAGATTTTAGAAGAACTAGTTAGAGTGGCTTTGAGAATGTCATGTGCAAAGACTAAGGCCTAAAAATACAAGAGGAGCAAGCAATAACTCATGTATACTTTCTTGAATTTGACTCCTTCTAGACCGAGAAAAAGGGCTTCTTGAGAGCTAACCTACTTAGGCACTAGCCAAAAATTTTCTTAGAGGTGATGAAATAGCTAACACTAAAGGGTAAGGTTACCCATATTTTATCTCATCATTTTCTTCTCCTTAATCACTTTAAGGGCCACAACATTAGTATACCCTACTTCTTACTTATGTCTTTAGAAAATATTATTCTAGCCTTATAATCAAAACCTCTGACATTATCTATCAAGGGCTTATCTTTCTTTTGGTCAGGAAAGGGAAGGCTAATATAGGCATCCAAATCACCTCTACTTAAAATAACAAGGAGAAATAATTGGAGGATGCCTTTGAAAATATTGTATAAGGAGTGAAGGGTGACCTACCCTCCCACCCCTTTCCCCTAAGAGATATAATCCTATTTAGTATAAAGATAGGAAAGGCAAAAGGAAAAATTAAGATTTCATCAATCAAGGTAAGATTTTTTTAGAAAGAAAGTAGAAGCCCATGTGACACCCTAGGAATTGATAACCCTAACTTTAAAATCTAAAATTTTAAGGTTATAGAAGCCATAAAACATGAAGTCAATAGAGTATTGGGGGAAGATTCTGAAGGGTTCAGGTATAAATTATAAAACTGCTATGAGAACCTCCAAAGTCTGGGGTGCCAACTAGTTTCCCTCATGGAGGAGTGGAACACTATACAATTAAAATCTGATAAATTGAAGGAAACCTAGAGCAATCTTAGGATGATTGAAGGGGATAGTTTGAGTTTGGAATTCACTCTAGGCATGAATGCCAAAGAAACCATAAAGATCACCCCTCCAAACTAAAATCCCTTTTAAGCATTAAAAGCAAAGAGAAAACTAGAACTAAGAACCCTGAGAAGGCCAAGGGGATGATTGAGTAGGATAGAAAAATGGCAAAAGGCCCCAGTGTTCAAACAAGACGTAAAACCAACATCACCAAATAAGAGGGAAAAGACAAGAAGGATCCCATAATGACTAAGATATAGGTAGGTTCCATGGAGTTTTTAGAGGAAATTTAGTGTGAATTTTATTTTTTAGGTCCTACTAGGTTATTTTTTATCTTGGTTTCTTTGTGATAAACTAGAATAAATTTTTGTTGGTTGGTTGGCCCATTTGGTCTATTTATCTTTAGTATCTTTGTTAATCATACTTGTTTACTTGTTAAACTATATGGTTTTAGGACCCTTGTAAAAAATAAATTTCATTTAATCAAATAAAAAAATTAAAAATTATATTATAATGTTGTAGTAATATATTCATCTTATTTATATAACATTTATTTGAAGTGAAATAAATATAAATTTAATCAAAACCTTTACTTATTTTTCAAAATTCCCTAAATTAACCCAGTTCACTTACTATTTTTATCCATTTCCCTAATTTTCTTACATAATTTCTATAAGTTACACTAATTCACTTATAATTTCTCCAATTTTCCAAAATTACCATAATTTCCTTACACAATATTATAATTTCTCTTATTTTTCCTAATTCCATTAGTATTTTTCTCAATTTCCTAAAATTTCATATTTTCCAAATTTCCCCAAGTTTCCCAAGTTTATACTATTTCACTAAAATTTCCCAATTTCCCTAATTTTACCAAATTTATCAAATTTCCTTCAATTTCCCCTAAATTTCATAAATTAAAAAATTTATCAAATTACCCTATATATATTTTTTCTCCCTAATTTCCTCAAATTTCTCTATTTTTACCAAATTTATTAAATTCACCAAATTCCCCTAATTTCCCCAATTTTAGTATTCCCAAATTCCTAAATTTCAAAATTTTCCCCAAATTTTCCTAAATTTACAAAAATTGTCAAACTTCTCTTATTTTCAAAATTTTCTCAAATTTCTTTAATTTCCTCAGTTTTTTGAAACCCAATTGCCCCAAAATTTCCTAATTTCCTTATTTTTTTAATTCCAAATTTTGCTAATTTTACCAAATTATATTAATTTCCTCTAAATCCACTAATATCCCCAAATTTCTCAAGTTTTTGAAAAATTCTCATAAGTTTCCAAACTCTCTAATTTTTCCTAATTTCACTAGATTTCTCAAATCTCACCAAATTTACAAATTTTGTTTAATTTCCCACAAATAACTTAATCATAGATTTTTTTATTAGATATGGATAAAAGAGGGTTTTACAAGGATCCCCAAACCAAGTTCATAATAGAAGTACAAACAATGCATTAAAAAAAGATAGTACAAGAGACATGCCCATTACAAGAAAGCTAAAGAAAATTCAGAAGTTCATCAAAACATCAATAAAATACACCAAATGGAGAAACAACAAATACAACAAGAATTTAAAGTTTAACTATGCCTTTAAGACATATAACAACTTCTATGTCTTAAGACTTTAATCGTGAAAATAGTGATGTCAAGGATGGTATCTTGTTTTCAGGAGGGGTACCCTCTTGCATTTTCTTTTTACCTACAGTTATTTTGCATGGTCCATTAGTAGTTTCCTCTACTACTTATTTCTCTAAGAGATTTTTCTTGCCATGTTTACTTTTTCCCTCAGCCACATTGGGGGTGATCAAACCCTCAACCACCTCAACTTTGGTATTATTTTACATTTCTATAATTCCCACCATTTTTATATACACAACTTAAAATTGGAGGAGGGTTTGGTTATTGTTGTAAATGGCATGCTTGAGATCCTTATCTTTTCCTTCAATCCCGAGTTGAATATAAAAAATGGCTTACTTGGATTTCTTAAATTTATTCACCAGAACCTTAATGAGGTTAAGTTGATTGAGGAGAGTATTTTTAAGCTTTGAAACCTTGTCAATAGGGGTATCAGTCACAGGCTTCTTATTCTTATCCAATTTAATAGGATTTAATTTAGAGTTGCTAAGATCTTTAGATTTGTCTCCTAAAATGGTTTTACCTTTCTTAATGTCTTTCTTAGGATGTTCTGCTTTGATTCTTATAGTGAAATGGGCCAGTGTCTCATCTTCCTCCTATTCATTATCTATAGGGATTTCATCATAATTAAAAAAGTGTTCAACCCCTCAATTGAACCATCACCATAATTATAAGTGATGGATAAATCGACCATGGGGAGAGTATATTTAACTAAAATAAAAACAAGGATTGATGGAGAAGGGCTTTGGTTTTTTCCTCTTAGTAGTCCATAATAGTAATTTATAGAGACATGAGGAGGCAAAAGGGAAGCCTAATATGAGTGATGTGCCTAAAATGATTTAGTAGAATAAAATTATGTGCATACATGATGTCGTAATTGCCTTCTAGAGTGAGTTACTTCATGAGGTAGAAGCAAATATCATCCTAGGGGTAAGGGAGGGTAGTTCTAAGGAATAAAACATTAGAATGGTGGATATACTTCTTAGCCTTGAAAAAAGCTTGAACCAACTCCTTTTTTATGCTTCTATTCTTGAAGACCTGAGCCCCCTTTATTACCATCTAGGTGGCTGATGTAATGATATATTTTGAAACCTCCAACATGAGCCCACACATTCAAACTATCCTATTAGACTAGGACTTAAAAATCAAGAGTGAGCCAAGGGTTGTAACCATGAATGTGCTTAATGAAGGGAATGAGATTTCCCTACTTTAATTTGAGCAAAATTTTGGTATATTCCTTGAGGTTGTTTCATGAAAAAAGTACAACCTTGACTTTAGAACCACCCATTTTATTCATAAAATACAAAATCCCTTTGTTACCTTTGTATAAAACTGAATTTAGATTAGCAAATAACTTAAGCTTAAGAAAATTATTAGTAGCAAATTTGATATGTCTCTCACCACAAGTGTAATTAAAATTATTTGACAAATCATCATTGACATAATGCCAAATCATTGAAATGACATAAATATGAATTGAGGTGAATTTGGAGTTGTCATTATAATTTGTGGTTAGAATAGACATGTTAGACATGGGATCAATGATGTTTAAGTTGTAAAAATTATTTCTCATGGGACAAGGAGTTATACTATAAGTCAAGATACCAAAGACCCTAATTTGCATGACTTTATTCTTCATTAAAAAAATAGATAAATTGGGAAGGGTTTGATCAAGTTGAGTCCATCTAGTGAGGTTTTGGATATTGACTCCAAATTTACCAACCAATCAGTAGATCTATTACCTTCCAAGTAAGTATGTAGTATTTGAATATCCTCAAAGGTATTCAAAGTTTCTTGAGTATCACTTATGATATTGGAAATAATCAAACTTGGTACCTAATAACCTTTAAGTTTGTTAATAATGTTCATGAAGTCACCTTTAGTGATGCTTTTTGAAGCTTGTAGATCAAATACTAACCAAATTCCCTAGAGAGCAGAAGTGGCTTCTACAACATGGTTGGATTGATACGCTATTGGCTCATCATAGGCTTCCATCAAGTTACCTTAAACATATCTAATTATACCTAATAATAGAATTAATAGATAGTTATTCTCACTATAAATAAAAGTGTTAGAAAAGTGAATAAGTTGCATCGGGTTTGCACCACAAAATAACCCTAAAATTAAAAATAAAAAGTATGAGATCCCATCTTACCTTCCCACCATTAATATTTTATGGACAAGAAGTAGATAAAATGACAACACAATATATAAATTAATATAGAGGTACAAAAAAGGAGACTACCCATTTAACAATAAAATAAAGTGTAAAATTTAGAGGGGGCACTTCATTTAGAGTAGAAATGGAAAAGATCAATTTCAAAAGGAAATGGATTATACTTTTAAAGAAAAGAGTTATGGAGACAATGGTTATGTATATCTAAATATGAAGAAGAGGAACAATATGTGGAACCCCTAAAAATAAAAGTATATAAGTATGGATTATCTTATAATTAAATTATGAAATTGTATTTATTTTAATTTTCAAAACAAAATATAAACTAAAACATAAATCAAAAGGAAAAACATTTAAAAAACATTGACAAACACCAAAAACTATAACAATATGAAATAACATTATCAAAAATATGTAGACAAAAACTGTAGAAAGACTCTAGGTAGATACCTATAGACATCTAATTTTTGGTACAAGGATTCTTATTACAATGTTTTTAGTACTATTTTGTGCATATGTGTCATCATATTTAATTAGGGGCTTATTGGTGATTCTTTATATGTTTTTGTCTCTTCCTTTGTGCAATCATGTGTTTCTCTTTTCTTTTCTTTTTTTCATTCTATCATGTTCATTTTATACACATGGACTTGTTTTATTTCTTCTCTCTCTCAATATTTGTTCCTTATTCTAGAATGGGAATGTTAGTGTGTCAATCCTACCCTAGGTAGGATCGATGGGCTTATTTTTATTATTGCCTTTTTGGTTTTAGGCCCTTCTACCCATAGTATCATCCTTTCAATTTTTGGATCCATTTTCCAATTGTTTTCCTTTATATTTTTTAGATATTTCACACATATATATACAAATCATTTATGATCATTAAAAAAATAGTTATCTAAAACATTCCATAAAAATTTTCAATCTATTCCTAGTCATTCATTTTCAAGTCTAGACTCACTCTATATTGATTTCTAACTACTCAAGGACTTTCATTCAATCTTATACCAAAAAAATTCCTAAGCAAATGTGCATGTAGTTTCATATCACATATAGGGAAGAGGAGGTTAAAGGCCTTACCCAGGTTATACATTCACAATGTAAATGAACTATAAGTGGTTTGGTTCTAGCACATAGGTTACAAAATTGTAACAAATTTTTGGTTGTCTAACCCAAATTCTTCTTCACCTCTCCTTCACATTTTGTTTCTATTTTTATAATCTAGGTCAGATAAAAATAAAATATTTATGTTAATGAATTCAGTAAAGAATAAGTACAAACATGAATAACATTTAGTTGTAAAATGGTGTATAAAATTTTAGAATGTAAAAATTAGTACATGAGGACATGATTGGAAGTTAAATTTGGTTAACATTGATCATATCCTTAGCATGAATGACATAGGAATTTTTCCTATTCATAAGGAATCATAACTCCAAATTTTACAAATAGTTAGATAAGGCTTGCATAGTCAAAATTTGCATTAATAAATAATAATTCATATAAGGTGTGATTTTCCTTTTGTTGGTGCATTTATTTTCTTTATTGAATTTAATTGTATTTACTATTTATATTGGTGCACTAATTACTTATTATAATTAGTTTATTAATAATTTGCACCAGATAGGATAAGCTTACTTAGCTAGTAGTTAATTTGGACACCTATCTTGTTACTGTGGAGTTGCACTTCACTAGTCAGGATAAGATAGGATAAGATTGCTTAACTAGTAGTCAACTTGTGTTGATCATTTACACAAGTTTGACACCTATCTTGTTATTATGGAGTTGCACTCCATTATTCTTGTAGTCAGATATCAATTGAACTATATGTGTTATGTGAGTTCCCTAATCTTTATCTTGCATGCCTTACTCTATATAAGCAATGGATATTTATGTATTCTACATCAGATCAATATTGAATTATCAGAGTAATTCATCATATTTGAGTTATTTATTCATTTCAATTATTGTCTTGGATATATAATTATTGTTTATTACTATTACTCTTTTATCTCTTGTTTATGCTTTCTATTAGATTCATTAGGTACCGTATGTTAATTCTAACATGGTACTAGAGCTATCTTGAATTTGTGGATTGCTAAATATTTAAGATAAAAGATTCAGATATAGGATCAATTTTTGATTTTGTATATAGGCACAAATTGGAGCTTTGTGGAGAATTTTTGAGCTAGAGTGTCTGAGATAGTCAAAATTATCTACAATTTTATTCAAATTGGGCACAAGAGGAAAAATTGGCAAGGGTTTGATCCAGAAGAACCATGCTCAAATCCATGGGTACTTGAAATCAAACCATTTTTGAGCAAAATGGACCTCACAGTTGTGTTCAGAATGCATCAAAACCTATAGATCCATATAAAATTTATCCAATTTGAACATAGTCACCTGAAAAGTAATTTTTTTTTGCTCCTAGGTATGATCGTATAGACCATATGGATTGTGCAGACAAAAAAAAAAAAAAAAGAGTAGGCCTCATGGATTAGCAGGCATAATTGATAGGGCAACTTTAGGAGCCCATTATTTAAACACCAGGAGGTATTTTTGAGTGATTTTTTTTTGAAATAACTTAAAATTTTGTACTCTTCATTGTAGTACTTTTATTTTTTTCCATATGTTTCCAAAATTTTCTTGAATTTAGGTTTTTCTATAGTAGCTCTTGCCCATCCTTGTTTCTATAATTTCAGAGGCTCATAACTTTTACATATGACCTCGTATTGAGGTCCCATTTTTTTTGAGATTTAATATTTTTTTGTGCAAAATGTATTGGTGTAAAAAAATTTGTAATAAAATGCATATTTTTTTACTTTTATACTAGAGGACCTAATTGAGCTTTTTGTAAACTGGGACAATTATAATCCAACCTTGTAAACACACTCAATTATAAAGTACTAATAAATACTTGTTGGGTTAGATAAAACTAAGTAATTCAAGGAGGTTTTGTGGTATATTTTTTACTTTGATTTCTATTTTGTGACAGTTTATTTCAAAGACGTCATGGGGAATCCTAAATTCCCACTATTAACTGCTAGAATACAACACAACACATGAAAATAAAATGCTTGGAATGCATTAATGATGCTAGGATATATGCCTTACATAACCACTTTTCTTACTCCACCTACTAATACAAAAGAGTTACAACACTTTTTATTTGAAACTACTAAGGTTATTGGATGCATTCGGTCTTACATGTCTTTAGATTTGAATTTCCATCTTCATATATATACAAATATAAAATATTTTTGGGATAAATTAGCATAATTTTTTGGAAAAATATATGAGGTTTGTGGTTGTCAAATTGACAATGAACTCATTAGTTTAGATCCTAAAAATTATGCTATAATACAAGACTACATCACTAAAGTCATAGATCTTAGAGCATAAATTTTTGAATGTAAAATTTATAAAAAGGATATTTAATTGATTTTTAGTGCCTTACACAAATTAGGTCTTGAATATTCACCATTTGTCTCTAGCTTTCATACTCATAGGCTCACATTGGGCACAACATATCAAATGCCCACCTTTGAGGTATTCTTTGAGATTCTAATGGCTGAAGAAGAAAAGTTAATAGCTATGGGTCTAATCAAGTCATCTAAATCTCAAGCTCTAGTTGCAAGTCAACCTTAGCATAAGCAAGTTTCAACATAAATATCAAATATAGCTTCAAGTAAAAAGAATCAGAATAATTAGAATAAGTCACATAAAGATAATAATAAAGGGCAACAATCTTCCTCACAAGGAGATTATAAATCCACTAATAAGAAAGGAGATTATTATATTTCATACTTCCAACCAACATATTATTAAGGAGAAACAACCTAGACATTCTAACCCATTCTCAATCTCCATAAAATATGGAGAGAACTATTTATTAGAATGAAATTACATAAATCTATATTTAGATATAATCTATAAATGGAAAGTCTATATATAGAAAGACTCCAAATGGAAAACATTCTTGTGATAGGTGGAATAGACCAAGTAATCATTATAATACATTTATAAATACTTCCCAGATAATTTTCCAATGGTTCTATTGAAGTTTGTTTTAGTCTTGATGCATTTCATATCACCTCTGATGCAATCCATTACAAGTTTGATGCAATCTATAACAAATTTGATGCAACTCATAGCAAGTCTGATGCAATCTATAGAAAATTAATCATAGTAAACCTAATATAATCCATAGTAAAGCTGATACAATCCATAACAAATCTGATACAATCTACAACATGCCTGATGTAATTTATAACATACCTAATAGAGTCTATAGTTGTTGGGCATAGTTGCAGACTGAGTCTAGAGCTATTGTAGAAGACTCAAACACTACTCCAACATTATTATTGAATGGTTACTCTTCATACTTTGAATCATTCTAATATATTTTATTGATAATTATTAAAAATAACTAATAAATAGATAATAATGAATTCTAAAGAAATAACTATGACATATACTTGCTATTTTATTCTAAATAAACCATAAGTTTGAAAACTACATTTAGATCTACTTCCTATGCAAGAAAAAAGATGTCATTTCATGGATATAATGATCCATGTTATGGTCTCATCATCTCTTCAACATATAATATCATGCATGTCACTATCTAGAACATCATGGTACATATGCATGAATTAGACATAGTTTTCATATTTCAAATGGGCTTCCCAAATTCATTTCATTTGTACAAGTATAATGAAATTTATCTTTTAAAATCCTTTTGAATTCCTTAGAAAAAAGTGTCCAATGAAAATGGTCATTTATAAGATAGGCTCTTGTTTGGAGGTTGTTCCTACTATCCTTAGATTCCTTTATGACACATGTTCTTATGTGGGTTTCTCATGCTGCTCTCCTCTTTATTTTTTCATTTTTTTAAAAAATGAGATGAGATCAAATTATTGTGTTGAAAATTTTCTACTGTGTCTACATATCTTTATTTTTACCACAAAGTAACTTTTATCATAAAAGTTCTTGTTCCTTTCAAAACTATGTACCATGATCAATATCAAAATATATTTTAATTAACTTATTTGTTTGAATAAGTCCAATTTATTTTTTTCTGAAGCTATTCTACTTCCCCACACCTAATCCCATGCATGTCCACGTGCATTACAAAAGAAGAAGTGGGAGGGGATTACATAGGTTAGATGTAAGTTTGTTTTCCTTTTCCCCACACCAAAGCTTTTACAAGAAATGAAAAAATGGATCTTTATGTAATAACAAAACTTATATAAAATTTAAATGTAAAATAGTAAAGTAAAATACCTTGACATAACTTTAGTTTTTAGTGCTTCTTACATGGTAGCCAAAGTGAAATATGTTAGGAATGGTATGGATAAAATTACAGTCTTGCTATACTAACAAACAAGAGGACAAAAGTAAGCAACCATGTACTTGACTAGAAAAGCCACATCAACTATTCCATTTGATAAATTGTATTTTTATTTTATTTTTTACCTTTGACTAGCCAATGAATTGGTTTTCTAATCAAGGCTCTTATTACAACACTTGGTTCGTTAGCAAGCTAATTTTTAAACCAAGATTGCCAACAACGCCCAAAAGTTTTCATTATTATTATTTTTTTAAAATTTCTAAGAATTGATGACATGGAAAATGCTAGCCAGAGACTGTATATCCTCATATTGTTTTCAAATATATCATTAAATTTTATTTATATTGACATTTCTTCATCATTGGTCTGTGTAGTGTTGACCAATAACTAGGATATATACTTATTGATTTTATTACTTCTTTTTTTTCAAAGGTGATTTATAATAAGGTGTCAAATTCTTGATCATGAAAAAAAAATTATCCAGTACAATCTCTAGAATGACTCCTTGCTATAAGATTATCCTAAAAAACTCAAAACAAACTACACCTTTCCACACAAACATAATATCAATAATATCAAAGAATTATAAATGTCAATAACATAAATATTAATATGAACATTTGAATATATATGGAGGAATTTATTTTAGCCTACTTAAGAGTAGTTGATGGTTTAGGAATTAACATTATTGATAATGAAATTTTATTGTGGAAAAGAAGAAAACTCTTAGACAAGTTCTCTTATTATGCAAGTAAATATGGTTTTAACTAATTCTAGAATATGGAGGGAAAGAAATGAAATATAATGTTATCATTTATTTTTATTTATGAACAGTGCAAAAATGATTAGATGTTATTTGTATATGGAAGATAAAGCTACATTTTTAAATTATTTTATGGAAACTTATTAAAATTCTAGAAATTGAAAAACATACCTAGGTCACTGAATTTTGGAGGCCCTTGATTTCTTTGCTATAAATAGATTTTGCATGTCTGCTCTTAACACTAAAAACTCTGTGTTTTTTATCAACAAATTGACCTAGATTTTCATCATACTGAACAAGCTCTTCACTATCTTCTTCTTTGACCAAAAAATCAAAAAGTGGGGGTTTAGAGGAGGCATCCCCCAATAGAGTCAAGGGACAATGTCCCTTGTGTGCTCCCTATCATGATACAAGGTGGGGTCGAGGGGTAACACCCCTCGAAGCCAAGCCCAATTTACCACTTTTGTAACCATAAATCTATTTATCGTTGAAGATATTTTGATGATTTTGTATTATTTTACATAACTTATTGAAAAAATGTAATTATTACTAATTTTCAGCATCTACATTACTTAGAAATGATTAAATACTTGGTCCTATATGTAAATTCAAAAATTTGATGTTTTGGTTTGCATGCTAGTATTTCTTGGGATGAATTTATGTTTATTTTTGGACTATCATTATTTTTTTTTTAATTTTACAATTTTTAATAGCCATGCAAATTAATAATAGACATAGAAGGCAATAAATAGTGAGCATTGAGACTGGATTAATTAAATTTTTTGACTATGTGAAGTTTAATCTATTCTTAGAGAATATTGCAAGTAAAATATTTCTATTTCCTATCAGACATCATTACATGCTATAGTTTAGCAAGAATCCTGATTTTTTTTTCACAAACTTAGCTATTTATATTTCATATTAGACATCATTACACGCTATAGTTTAGCAAGAATCTCAATAAATATTTCACAAACTTAACAATCAGTTAAAGAGAAAATAGAAATTATAATATTGAGATCCTCCAATGTATTTGTAACAACCTTATCAATCACACATGATAAAAAGTAGTGGTTTTTTAATAAAATCAAGAGTTATGTAAGACTTAACATTATTATCAGGACATGATTATTTTACCCATGAAAAATTTGGATAAATATTTTCATTTAAGTGCATGTAATGATGTTAAATCCATTGCATGGCTCATTCCAAAAATTGCATGATATTTTCATCTATCTTTCACATTGACTATTCCCAAAAATATGCACAAAACAATTATGCTCTTTCTCTAGTAAAAATAGAATATCTTATTTTCAAAAGAATCTACTTCTACCATAATTTGTGCTGCATGTATTAATTTAATTATTTTGGACTTGTCAAATTTGTTTGATCCACATAAAATCTGCCCAAAATAACTAACTTACTACATGGTGATATGTTTAGATGTAATATTTTGGGAGGCTATATTTGTGCATTATGTCTAATATCCACATGAATCTCTCTAAAATACATATTAATCATGAAATAAATATAGTAAAAAGGTCATTAAAAACTTTATCTTGCATACAAAATTCTGTCAACCATATCGGATCAGAATGGAATCAATTCTACAAGCAAAAGTTATCAGATAAAATCTAAGGTATTTTGGTTGGAGCAATAGTTACCTTTTTAACATATTATATAATTTTATATTAATTTGCTAAAATTGAACTATTCTTACTTGAAAAATTGAATACCCAACATTGTTTCAGCTTAGGTGTCCAACATTAACAACTACATGAAGTGAATTACATTCTATGTTTTATTTCAACAGAGATCATTAGTGTGATTCTCTTTTGAAAAATCAAGCAGTTATAGATTTATGATTATTACAACACCATGTCCTTATAAAATTCAGCCATCCCTTTATAAACTTCATCTATCTTAGGATTTCATTCCTAATCTGCATCAATTATTAAACCTTCCTTCATGATGTTAGCAGTTATATTTATTCTACACTATAGTGTTAGTATTTATGGGGGGTTTTGTTTTTATTTTACGATATAAATTTCTAATTAAAAAAAGATAAATTCTAATCCATGTTTACAGGAAAATAAATTCTAATCTATTTTTTAGGAAATTAAATTTTAAAATAACTATCAACCAAGTATCTCCTATCACACAATTTATAAAGAGACATTCCCTCTCACTAGGAACTTTGTTTATCTATTGCCACTAGACAATTATTTTTTAAATTTTTTAAATCTCCTAATAACACATGTTCTCAAGAAATAGAACCAAAAATTATGAGGGTCATCAATCTTATTCATTTAATAATGTCAATCTATGGCTAGTGTCCAAAGGCTATATGCAATAGGAGAAACATATCTTTGGCAAATGGTTCCTTCTATCACACTCTACACTTGTAGGAATTAAAAATTACACTTGCAGAAATTAAATCATACATACATGAAATTAAATCACACTTACATAAAAGTAAAAAAATTGAAATGAAATTGATAAATAAATAAGCTGTAAAAAAGAATAGTTATAGACACAAAGAAATAAAATAATAATTTACAAAAAAAATGATAATTACAAAATAAAGAAATAAATAAAAATACATTGATCTATATTCCTTGGAATGAGTGGTCAAGTCATTCCTTGGAAGAAGATTTATTCAAAATAAAAGCTTTAGAATAAATTACTCAAAATGATGGAAAGAAAAATAAATTTATTGATTTCATTTGGGTGTGGGAAGTTGTATTTATAATTTCATGCTTCCAACCAACATCTTATTTAGAAGTAACAACATAGACTATCTAGCCCATCTTAATGTCCACAAAATATGAAGAGAGATATTTATTATAAGAATGTAATCTATTACAACATATTCTCAATCTCTATAAAATATGGAGAGAGCTATTTGTTGAAATAAAATTACATAAATCTATATTTGGATATAATATATAAATAGAAAGTCTATATATAAAAATCTATGTTAAAAAGATTATAAATGGAAAGTGTTCCTATGATAGATGGAATAGACCAATCAATCATTAGAATACATTTAAAAATACTTTCCAAACAAGTCCATAGTGGTTCTGTTGAAGTATGTAATACTCTTGATGTATTTTGTAGCATCCCTGATGTAGTTCATAGCAAATCTGATGCAATCCTTAGAAAACCTTATGTAGTTCATAGCAAGTCTAATGTAGTCTATAGTAAAACTGATGCAATTTTTAGAAAATCTTATGCAATCTATAGAAAACCTAATGCAATCCATAACATCCCTGATGTAATTCATAACATGTTTGATATAGTCCATAACTACTAGGCATAGCTATGTACTAAGTCTAGAATTATTGTATAAGACTCTGACACTACTCCAACAGTGTTTTTGAATGGTTACTTTTCATACTTTGAGTCATTCTACCTTAGTATGGATTGTGTATGCACATATTGACATATTTTTTTTGATAATTATTAGAAATTACTAACAAATAGACAAAAATGAATTCTAAATAAATAACCATGATACATGCTTGATAATTTAATCTAAATAAACCATGAGTTTAGAAATTACTAGATCCACTTCCTATTTAAGAAAAAAGATGTTATTTTATGGATATAATGAGTCATGTTATGGTGTCATTAGGGAATTGATGTGGGTGGGGGCAAAGGGGGATGAGAAATCTATTTTGAAAAATGTTTAAAATGAGGGTAGAGGGTGAGTATTTATAGGAAAAATGAGGCAATTGGGAAATCAAACAATAGATCAACCACACTATCACTTGACAACACAACTCAACATCACCATTTGACACTATTTATTTATATTACAATTTAACACAACTGTTTGACACTTTTTACTCAGTGCACACTAGTCTTTACCTAACATTAGGCATAATGGTTTGACATAGCCATATAATATAACCAATCGATACATCCATTAAACACAATTGTTTGACACATCCATTCAACATAGCCATTCAATAGCTATTCGGTGCAACCATTTGGCATAGTCATTCAATGTAGATGTTTAGTGTAGCCATTTGGTGTATCCATTTAGTGTAGTTATTTGATGCAATCATTTAGTTCATATGTTCAATGAGATTATTTAGTGTAACCTTTCTATGGTTACATTTGATATCTATCTTTCAGTATAGTCAAATAGTTGTACATAAAAACTAAGAAACTAATTATTTTCACTCCTTTAGAATCATCATAGATTTGCCATCGCTCATAGATGATTCACCATAGCTATGAATCAAATTTTTCTATATTTGAAAAATATTTTTAATAGGTTTTTCAGTAGGGCCTCTTAAAATTAACCATGTTAAGAAGGATATCACTGACCATAATTGTAACACTCATTAATTGCAGGTCTAGAGATATGCTTAAATGGATTAAAAATAAAAAAAATCTCTTAATATCCACCTGAAAAACCATCTCTAGATTTATTCAGATCACTTATAGGTTGATGAACTAGATAAAAATAGTAATGATATTTCTTCTTTGGCAATGGTAGAAATTAAAAACCATGCAAATTATTTAGAAGAGAAATTAACAGGTTATAAGGAAGAAAATAGTCTAGCTCTAGAGATACCTAGTCTAGTTCTAAAATCACCAATCTAGTGATAGAAATTGTCAAAACACCCATTAAAGGTTATAAAATCATCCTTGATGACACTCATGATGAAATATATGATCACACACATCTCTAGAAAAGTGTTGTTATCTAGACACAAAATAGCTTGAAATCTTTTCTTACAACTTTTTGTTTCCCATTAGGAGGTATGATTTCAGAAAGTGAGTCCTTCAAAGACATTACCACATTCTACATGTTGTAACATAATTATTGTCCCTTTAAATCTCTCATGAGTGAATTTAGACAAGTCAAATCCATCTATCCAAGGATAAAAAAATGAAATATAGTCAGGCAAAATGTTGAACATAAATAGTCGGTTAAAAGATGAACAAGAGATCATGGTATTTGATGTACTTAAGAACAACACTAAAGATTTTAATTGAAAATATAATGACATAAAAGATATCCATCCAAGTTTATGCACCCATCACATCTACATTTAAAATGTCAAATCAGTTATACAACTTTAAAAAAGGATAAATCCAACATTAAGAGACATGGAAAATTGAAATAGAAAAATTATTGTAGGTAGGATTCATATATCAAATCTCAGATAGTCAATGGGTCTAACCACTAGTAATAACACCTAAAAAACATAAAAAAGGGATAATATTGATTTAAGTAATTATGAAATACTATTTTATTTGCCTTTTTAGACCATGTCTTAGACAATTTAATTGGAAAGAAGTATTTTTCCTTCTTAGATGGGTTTAATGGGTATAATCAAATAATATTATCTCCTAAAGACTAAGATAAACCCAATTTAATATGTCCTTGGAGAAAACTTACATACAAAGTTTTACCATTTAGATTATACAATGCACCAGCCACCTTTCAGAGAGTAATCCTTGTTGTATCTGCTAATCTCATAAATAAATGTGTTAAAGTATGCATTGATGATTTTATAGTATATGGGGACTATTTTGATGAATATTTAAATAATATAGACAAATTATTGACTAGGTGTGAATAACATTAATTATCCATAAGTCGTGACAAATGTCTAATGATGGTTGATCAAGAAATTGTCTTAGGTTATCATATCTCAGCCCAATGAATACAGGTTGATCCTAAAAATACTGAAGTCATTTCACAATTTCATGCACCTAAAAATCAACGGATATCAAGATTTTTCTAAGTCATGTAAGATACTATATGCATTTTATTCAGGATTTCAATAAGATTTTTGCATCTATGTTTTCCTTGGTCACTAAAGACAATGATTTTTATGGATTGACCAATATCATTAGGATTTCAAGACAATAAAATAAAATTTAATTTATGCTCTAGTTTTGAAAGGTCTCAATCGGGAGTAACCCTTTTACATACACACAGATGTCTCTAACAATTTCATGGGAGAAGTTCTTGGGTAGAATATGAAGAAGGTAAGATGTATGTTATCTATTACATTAGCAATAACTTGAATCCTATATAATTAAACTATACAACTACTAAACATGAGTTCTTTATTGTCATTTATGCTATGAACAAATTTCATCACTACATCAATTGATATAATTTTTGTTAGGGTGTGGAGCTAAAAGCTTCAACTATTTGCAGACACGAAGAAGAGGATGCTGAAGAACTAGAAGCACCGGTGTCGGCAGCATGACCGACATCGATCAGATGCAGTGCAGAAGGAAACTGGCGACGATAGGGAGTCGGTCGATGTTGGTAGCACTAGACAGATAGGGACCGACGTCGGTTGCCTGTGGCGGTCTAAAACTACTGTTGACGAACAATCAGTTAAGTGAAGTGAGTGTTTGCATGTCAAATGACTAATTATAGTCACGAGCTGCATGTCTAATTATTGTAGTTAGAGTTCTATTTTTGTAAGCATGGGATCCTATTTAAAGACCCATAAGGCATGTATTGTAATCACCAAGAAGGCAAGTAAAAACATTGAAGCAAGCAAGGTCAAGGAGATCTACAGGTGTAAGGTCAAGGAGATCAGCTGAAGCATTCAAGGAGGGATAATAACTCAGGCTATAGAGTTGTTGTGTTGAGCAAGAGAGAGAGGGAAGAAGGTCTTGAGGTGTGGCAAGCCTTTGAGGTGTAGGAAGAAGTGGCATCTTCCTTATTGTATTTTCTTCTAGTAATATCTAATACAAGAGTGTGTATTGTCTCTCAAATTCTTTGCTATCTCAAGTTTCTAGTTACTTTATCATTCTGGTATAATTCTGTGTTTAATTGCTTATAAGAAAGTAATCAATTGTGCTTCCGTTGGATAAGGGGTCACCTAACAGTTGGTATCAGAGCTACGGTTTGCAGGAAGCAGGTTATTGTTTTTTGATTACAGGTCATTCATAGGGTTTTCTGATTGAGTGGGAGTTCAGCAATGGTAGAAGAAAGTAAGCTACAAATGGAGAAGTTTAACGGCAAGAATTATCAACATTGGAGGATGCAGATTGAGGACTATCTATATCAGAATGATTTGTACTTACCGTTGGGTGGGGTTGTATGCAAGCCCACAGATATGAAGGATGAAGAATGGAGTGTTCTTGATCAGAAGGCTCTCGATTCCATAAGGTTGAGCCTTGCATTGTCTGTGATTTCCAGCTTATCATAGTGCAAGACAACAGAAGAGTTGATAAAGTCCTTGGTGAATTTATACGAAAAGCCCTCAGCTTTTAATAAGGTATATCTTATGAAGTAGCTATTTACTTTGCAAATGTAGTAAGGTGGATCAGTACATACTCATCTCAGTGATTTCCATGGTTTGGTAAACCAACTAGCTTCAGTCAATATTGTTTTTGATGATGAGGTAAAGGCTCTCTTGATTTTATGTTCTTTGCCTGAAAGTTGGGACGATTTGGTTATGGCAGTAAGTAATTCTGCATCTGCTTCTAAAATCTTAAAAGTTGATGATGTTGTGAGTGTGATATTGAATGAGGAAATATGCACGAGAAGCACAGGTGAATCATCAGGGAATGCTCTAAGTGCAGAAAGCAGGGGAAGGCAAAGGGAGAAGATTGAGCAAGGGAAATCAAGGTCGAGAATGAGATCTGAGTCCAAAGGTGTTACCTGCTAGTTTTGTGGAAAGAAAGGACATACAAAGAAGGAGTGTTGGTTGAGAGATAAAGAGAATTAACATGCAGGTATTAAAGAAGCAAAGGATGCAAATATTGTGGTACAGGATGCTCTCATACTTTCTTTGGATAGTCAGGTAGGATCATGGATTTTAGATTCTGGTTCATCTTTTCATGCATCCCCAAATAGAGATTTGTTTCATGAGTATGAACAGGGAGACTTTGGAGTTCTCTATTTAGGGGATGGTACACCTTGTCAGATAGTTGGCAAAGGGAAAGTGCAGCTGAGATTGCAGATTGACAACACATGGGTGTTGAAAGAGGTCATGCATGTTCTAATTTTGAAGCAGAGTCTGATTTCTATAGGAAGGTTGGGTGATGAGGGATGCACAATAACCCTCACAGTGGATTCTTGGAAGGTTACCAAGGGAGCACTTGTTTTAGCAAGAGGTAAGAAAGTAGATACTCTTTATCTGTCTACTTGTATTACTGATTCTACTTCTGGTGTAGATTCAAAGATGTGGTCTAATAGGCTTGGTCACATGAATAAGAAGGGAATGGACGTTCTTGAATCAAAAGGTATGTGTTCAGATTTAGAAAGCATAGATAGAGTTCGTTGCAGAAAAAGGAAATTTGATGCTTTTGACAGGAATAAAGAAGCCTTGGTGTTTATGGAGGAGATGAAGGATAGAGATCAGTGACAGGGGCTGAATAAATCTGAGTAGGGTAGCATGGATAGAGGTTTGATCCAAGAAGAGCTTGTGGATGAAAATTTCATCACTTACAGGAACACACAGATGCTGATGTCAGTCACATGGGACCGACGTCGGTCAGCCAGATACCAACATCGGTCATGTGCAGACCAGCAGGGTCGGTAGGTCGGGTAGGAGAAGTCTGATGTTGGTCATAAGGACCGACGTCGGTAGAGGGGATGCCGGCATCAGCCAGGGAAATGATGTCGGTAGTTAGGGTCAGTGCAGGGAACTGACATCGGTCGAGAGCAGACTGGGAGATGGCTGATATCAGTCACTGGAATGAATGATGGGTGGACAGCTAGCTATCAAGGAGTCTCAAACACCCATATGGAGGTCAGAAAAGGTATGTGAACCTCATATTCATTGTTCACCTTCTTTATATTGCTTACTGATAGTCAAGAACTAGGAAGATGGAAGAAACAATGCAGGTAGAATCCAAAAATAGTGGGAGTCTAGCATGGATGAGGAGTGTGAGTCCTTGGAGAAGAACCAAACAGGTATTTGTTGGTAGAGTTGTCAGCTAGAAGGAAGCACTGGATAGAGGGATGGATTCCCATATTAGAGAAGAGAGTGAATGGACACGTGAGACAGAAGGCTATGGTATATGGTCTTGATTAGACTACAGACAATGGAGGTTTGACCATTGTATTTTATCTTTACCAGGTTGGATAATATTAGCTACATTATCCTGTTATTGTATTGTGTTACTTGTTGCAGGGTTTCATATACAGGGAGTTTTCTGAGCTAAGGGTAGAGTTGGTTCAAAAGTATGTCATGAAGAATTTGGGAGCAACAAAATTCTTTTGGCATAAGTGATAGTTATAACATCACAGGGTTGTGTGGTGGTTGGTCTTCAAGAGTGACTTTGAAGAGGGATACAGAGCCAAAGGAACAAAATAGATGGTGTACAGGTACAGGTACAGTAGCAACTATTTATCTCCAAGTGGGAGATTGTTAGGGTGTGGAGCTAAAAGCTTCAACTATTTGCAGACACGAAGAAGAGGATGCTAAAGAACCAGAAGCACTGGCATTGGCAGCATGACTGACATTGGTCAGATGCAGTGCAAAAGGAAACCAGTGATGGCAGGGAGTCGGCTGACGTCGACAGCACCAGACAGACAGGGACCGATGTCGGTCGCCTGTGGCGGTCTAGAACTGCTGTTGATGAATAGTCAGTTAAGTGAAGTGAGTGTTTGCATGTCAAATGACTAATTATAGTCATGATCTGCATGTCTAATTATTGTAGTTAGAGTTCTATTTTTGTAAGCATGGGATCCTATTTAAAGACCCATAAGGCATGTATTGTAATCACCAAGAAGGCAAGTAAAAGCATTGAAGCAAGCAAGGTCAAGGAGATCTACAGGTGTAAGGTCAAGGAGATCAGCTGAAGCATTCAAGGAGGGATAATAACTTAGGCTATAGAGTTGTTGTGTTGAGCAAGAGAGAGAGGGAAGAAGGTCTTGAGGTGTGGCAAGCCTTTGAGGTGGAGGAAGAAGTGGCATCTTCCTTATTGTATTTTATTCTAGTAATATCTAATACAAGAGTGTGTATTGTCTCTCAAATTCTTTGCTATCTCAAGTTTCTAGTTACTTTATCATTCTGGTATAATTCTATTTTTAATTGCTTATAAGAAAGTAATCAATTGTGCTTCCGTTGGATAAGGGGTCACCTAACAATTTTTTATTATATAGATTATTCAACCATAAGATATATAATGAATAAACTATTGGTATGGGGTATGATCATTATATAGTTGATAATATTTAAATAATTTTATATAAAAATCATTGATAAGCCAAAAAAAAACTAATGTAGTTATTGATTTATTATCAAGACTAAATATTACAAGAGAAGATGAGCTAGTGGGGATAGTTTTCTAGATGAATAGTTGTTCATAGTTTTAACTCACTCACCATGGTTCATTGATATGGTTAATTATCTAGACATAGATAATAATTATTTTTATTTCACTCATAAATAAATAAAATGTTTGATTAGAAGTAGTGATAACTATAAATGGTTAAATTGTGTGTTGTTCAAATGTGGACCTAACTTGGTACTTCACAAGTGTGTAAGAGGAAATGAGACATATGATATTTTAATGGCTTACCATGATGAGATAGAAGGAGATCATTATTCATAAAAAATACAATTAAAAATATCTTTGGGGTTGAATACTAGTGTCCTTCATTTTACAAGAATGTGAAGAGTTAAGTGTGGCAACGTGATCCTTGCTAAATGATGGGGAAACTTACACTGTCTAATGAAATACCCCTCCAACCTCAAGTGGTTTCAAGATTATTTGATAAATGGAGGTTATATTTCATTGGTACTATTGATATACCATCTCAAGGAAAAGAGTAAATCATAGTATGTACTAATTATGATATTAAATAGGTAGAAATTGAAGCCTTATCATTTGCTCATAAATACAAAGTTTTTGATTTCTTGTAATACAATATCCTACAATATTTTGGGGCACCAAGAGGAATAGTTTCATATCATGGTCCTCAATTTTCATCTAACATGTTCAAATCCTTCATATGAAACTACTCTATCACCCAAAATAATTCATCACCTTACCATCCTCAAGCCAATGGTCAATTTGAAGTCACTAATAGATAATTAGAGAACATCTTGACAAAGATAATAGATACCAAAAAATAATAAAATTAATTGAATCATTTTGGACCTATAACATAAAATGTAAGTCCACCATAATATTTTATCCATATAAACTTGTATATGTGAATAATCATATACTTCCAACTAAGTTTAAGTTGTAGACATTAAGAACAACAATGAAGGTAGGCATGAACTTGATAGAAACACAAAAAGGCATAATTATTCAATTAAATTACCTAGATGAGATGAGACTTGAGGAACTAAAATAGACATGGGTTCTTTAATCTTACAATAAGTCATGGCATGACCATCACATCAAGGAAAGATAATTCAAATGAAGTGATTGGGTCTTATTGTTTGAATCAAAATACTAGAATTTCAAAGCTAAACTCTGTACTAGATGGTTAGGTCCTTACCAAGTTGAAAATATTTTTGACAATGGATCTATTCATCTACTACTAATAAATGGAAACATGAAGAAACTCTTGGTAAATGGACACATATTGAGGTTATACCATCAACCTCATAACAAGGAGGAGTTCTACAATCATATTCAATCTCAAAGGAATTTGGTTATATGGAAGAATCTTGTTCTTCCATCAGAACCAAAGGATGAGATTTTGAGTCTAATAAAGAAGAGGATTGAATATAAATAAATGATGATCCTATTCCAATAAAAATAATAATAATAAATAAATAAATAAAATAAAAAATAAAAAAGGTTGAAAAAGTTGAAAACTAGCAAATGATAACTTTTTCAGAGAATAAATCAATACAAATATAACTCTTAATTGACTTGTATAATATTTTGAATTTATTTATGTGTGTTTCTCATCCTAGGACATGTGTAAAAACTAGAAATAATAAAAATTTTAGGTAATTTAAGGTATTTATATTTAATTTTTCTACGAGTAGGATTAATTTTGGTTTTAAATGTCATTTAATAGATATTTTTCAAAAGGGGCTCTTCCAAATAAGGATATACCAAAAATGGGGGTCTCTTAGAAAAGAGGTATCCAATTTTTTTTTTTTTTTAATAAAAAGAGAGTGAAGTCATATATATTTAATACATCTTTCAAAAAAAATCCAATGCATCATTAAAATTACATGATGTCATTTTTATGACACACTCAAAAGCATTCATGAGAAAAAAGTACTTGCAAAGGATCATGATGACAATGACTATTTGTGGCACAAAGGAAAGAACATCATGGAAAATAAAGGGAGAAATGGTGATAGAATTAGCATGAGGATTAATGGATAAGATGGATTTGAGTCACCTCAAGTCTTTCCACATGATGAAATAATTTTTATCCTTTTAAAACATGTCCAATCTCATAACCAACCTAACTTTTGGATATTTTAAGAGTGATGAAGTTAATTTCAGTCTATTCCTCTTTACATCTTGCTATTTTTCCACATAAATTTTATTTTTACTTGTTGTAAAAACCTTGATAGTATTACTCTCAAATTATTTACAAGAGCTCTCCATAGCCTTAAGGATGTTTCATGAACTTTAAAGATGGGGCAAAAGAATAATTATGAGCCTAAATCAATAGGGCTTCTACTATAAGATGAAGTTGTAGATAAGGTGTTTGAAGATGCATGATGGTTATATTTTATCAAGAAATTACTTGGTTATGATGACCATTTGGTAGAATATTTTATTATAAATCTTAAAGCAAAGCATTCCATAATTAGTGTGATACAAATTTTAGTTAGTGGCTCTATCATCAACTAACTATCTAGGATTCTTGAGATAAGAATGAAAATAGTAGGTAAAACCTCATTCAAATAATTGATTCAAAATTTTAATGAAAAGGGGGATCCCTTGCTTGAATTAATCATCGGTCCATAAGGGGTTACCAAGGAGATTAAGAGAGAAAGTATTTTAGAACTTTAGAGGACCATAGCCACTGGGTCATCAATTTATTCACATGTGATGGGCATTATGGCTCACTATAAGGAGATATGATGAAAATTTGAAATCATACTAGGTATGGAAAAAAGACACTTTAATGGAAGATAAACATGACATATTTTCTTTATGGTACCATTCAAATTATGTTAGAAAAATATGTTCAAGGTGTGGCATCTATTAGAAATCAAGGGTTGATAAAGTTGATATGCCAACACCATTTCTTATAGAATGTATATGGGGAATCCAAATGGGAGACATTTTTTTAAGGTAAACAAACTAAGAATACTAAGGTAAAGATAATACCACTCTATTCCTCCCTTACACCCAAATCTGGACTAAAGAAAGAAACTACAAGTGAGGAGCCATCTGAGTAACTAGAAAATAAAAGGAGAAGGTATAAAATAAATACCTCCAAATATACCTCCAAATAAACTCTAGAGCTTGCTACCTTAGACATACCTATCATGGATAAATCTGATGATGAAGATGAAGCTCCATATATATCTCATCTTAATGTACTAATAAGTTTAAGGGAAAAAAAGGAACCAATTTGGTAGTCACCACCATAAAATTAGCCACTGAGACAAAGGAGACTCATCCTTGATGAGGAACATGAGCTTGATAGAATACAAGATGCTACATAAACCCTTGCAATTCTTAGCTAAGAGAAATATATTTAATCTCTAGAAGAATTAGAGGAGAATGAATAAGTTAAAGGGGTTGTGGAGGAGGCATCCATAGTAATAAGAGAACTTGTAGCCATATCAAAAAAAATTAAAGATAAGGAAGAAATAAAAGAGACCACTCAACCTTATTCATCCAATCCATCAGTGGATAAAGGAAAATATCCAATGGTGGAAGAAGAGGAATAACCTTCTAGTCATGATGAGGAAGATTAGATGTAATAAGTCATGGCATTGTCAAGAGTAGAAGCAACCATGATATAACAAGTGGAGGAAATAACATTCCTCAAACAAAAACTACAAGGTAAAGAAGATATTTTATCTTTACAAAAGGAATTAGAAGAAACTAAAACTCAAATCTTAAGTAAAGATAGCAAAATAGTTTATTTGAAAGAACAAATGTCAGTGGCCATAAACTGAGTAGACCATAGTGTACAAACCTGATTGTCTTATGATTACATCATGGATACTTGAGAAAAAACTATCAAACCCTAAGGGAGGTGATGGAAAAAACAAAAAATTAAGAAGTGATTTTGAGGAAGAGAGGAAATAAAAGAGAAAGTAGAATCCATACTATAGACAACCTATGAACTAGGGGAAAAAATACTTAATTGTATAGGACTTACCTCTGGGTATGGAATATTTATAAAAGAATAATTCTATAGATGGTATTTGTTGATAATTTCATGTGGGTTACCACATGAATTAAAAAATGATAAAGAATTTATGGATGTTCATCAAACTAGTAAACCTAAGCAACAAAACCTTTTATGTGAATTCTATTTGTGAAAATTTCTCTTAGGAAACATGCCCTCTTTTCTGATTAATTTTTTTATGCACAAAGCTCAACTTAATGATTTCACTTCTACATTTAAAAATTAAATTTCATGGAGGGATAGTATAGAGGAATATTATGTACATGTCAAAACTATTAGGCTCTACATGAGGCCTAAATTTACCAATCTGGATAAGCTAACCAAGGCCCTCCAAAATCTCTTATATAATCCTATTATTAAGGATCAATGCCAAACTATCTTGAGTAAAGGAATATCTAATTTTTAGGAGTATGCTTAAATTCATTTTAGTACCACCATTGTTACTTGTGATTAAAGGTGGGATATATTGAGTATTCTTTTGAAAATAAGGGGATTAATTTATCCCAATAACCTCAAATGGTGTTTAAGGAGAGCCTGAGCTATCATATGACTAATAAAAAATTTGGGAAAGCATTTAGGAAATAATAGACTGGCATGTGGTATGGGACACCATTGATTCTTAACCGTATTCCATCATGGAAAAATACAACAGCCTAGGTAGAAGAAAATTTTGAAATATGGAAGACCTAAATTAGAGCATATAAGGGTTACATTAGCATAAAAAAAATAATTGGGATAAATATTATGATACTTATGACCTTATCAAGAAACTAAGAGATTGTGTTTAGTAGGGAAAATAGGAGACCCTAACTTATAGGGGGACTTGTAAGAAATAAAAAATTAAATGTGGGGGAAATTATGAGCCCATAAAATGGTTCATTATATCCAAGTAATTACCTCATTATTCTCATAAAATGCTTCATTTTAAGTGGATTTAGATGTATATAATATAACTCATTACTAATCTATATTAAAAAATGGGTATTTTACCTTAGTTATTATGTGTAAGTTATTATTACCTATTAAAACCACTTTAGTCTAACATTTGCTTATAAATCCACAAGTTTTGTATGTAAAAGTCATATGAACATGATATAGTTTAAAAAACTATTTTTTTCAATAGAATAATCCTAAACCCAAGCCCATACCAGTTTTAGAGATCTATAGATTGGCTCCAAAGATCATAGTCTAGCTTTAGAGATCACTAGTCTGGCTCTAGAGATCACTAGTCTAGCTCCAAAGATCACCAATCTAGCTCAAAAAACCCTCATAACTGATTATGAATACTTCTAAAATTTTGAAAAAGGACAATTTAATATGATAAAAGATACACATGCTTGATAAGAAGTAGTCTAATATATGTTTTGAACAATTTTAGAAGCTATAAATATATTGTCCAAAAATAGTATTTTTATTTTTAACCTTGTTATTTATAGAAATTTTCTCATGAATGATTGTACATACTATGTTTCAATCTACTATCAGATGAATATCAAATGGATATGAATTAAAAAATAAGTTAAAACTCAAAATAGACTTGAAGTTACTGTGAAACAAAATCCAATGCTTTTAGACTTGTTTCCTTGGAAAGTGGAAATCGAGTTGTTATGCTTTTATTTTTCAATAAACAAAGTCCTAGTTAGTTTTTATCTTGTAAGGTTTTTGTATATTTTTGTCAACTATTGTAAAACATTATTATATATAAACAATGTCCTTTTGAGTAAGAGGATAGTAAGAGATAAAATTAAGACAAACATAAGAATAATAAGATTAAGTGTGAATTTTCATTTCTAGCATTGTAAACATTTCCAAAAGTAATGAGAAATTGATTTTATGAAGCTTACACAAATATATTTTTATTTCAATCATATTCTTAGGAAAGAAAGGGCCTATTTGACTAATGAAGCATGATCTATATTTGGTATTTATATGGTTATTGTTAGCCAAAATTTGGCTACCTTGAATGTACCTTGAATGAGGATCATTCAAAATTTTTCCCTTACTTGATCTTAACTTTGTTGATAGCCACTATGAAGGATTTTTATTGGTCATTAACAATATAGGTTGATAGGTAATGTGTCTTTATTGACATCTTACAAGGTCATTCAGGATAGTCTGGTTGGAAGCTAGGTCAAGTCATGTTGTCTTGTCATCAAGTGGTCATTCTTTATGGTCTTCGTGTTGTGTTTAACATTGTTCAAGGTAAATCTGACAAGTTAATGTTGAGGTATGACCAAGAAGAATAAGTGCTAAACTTGAAAGAAGCAACCATGACATAAAGCTAGTCAAAATAGTCAAATAAGTAGAACTAGTAGGTGGATCACATTGATTTCAAGGATATTTGGAGAATTTAAATTAATTTTAATAATCAAAGATCTAATATTTCCATAGTCCATACAAAATAATAACTAATCTTTTGTAAAAAATCTATGAAGTTTTAATCTTGACGTGTTTTGGATGCACTAATATGATCCTTCATCAAGAAAATTATTTACTTGATGAAGGATCAAAGAAGTGGATCTGAAATGTGTTGAGATTAAAACTTCACACATTTTTTTAGAAGATTAATTATTATAATTTCAATAAGATTAAGGTATTTTATTACTTTAGTCTTATTGTGATTTTCAATGATAAGGAGGACACTTATTAGGAAAACCAAATATAAAAGTTTTGTATTTGGAAAGAGGATATTTCAAGACATATAACACCTTGGTGATGACATCATGCTTGGACCTGACCGTACACCTCCTTTAAATGCCTTATGTAACTGACTTTCAATGTTAGAATTCATTTATAAATGATATTTATCATTCTCCAACACAAAAGAAGAGTTTTAAAGATAATTGTAGGTAATAAAGAGTATGAAACATCTTTCCATCTATTCCATGTTTGTACATGTTAGAGGAAGGTGAAGAGTCACTGGTTTCACAATCTCAAATAGTTCCAAGAAGTAGAATAGTCAATATCTTAAGAAAAGCATGCTTTTGGTTGTTTGATGTAGAGGGTTTTTTATGTTTGACAAGATGAAAACTATTCCATAGGTACACATGATATTTTAAGGCCCAAATATATGTAAAATATGGAGGTGTAAAGCCAAATAGTGCAAAATCTCACTCCACTTCTCCATAGGTCTTCTTAGCAGCTTAAGAAGGGCAACTAATTTGTACTTGGTAATTTAAAGAGAGAAATTTAGAGAAAAATATATTAGCCATAAGAGGGAAAACTAATTAAATTACAATTTATGGTATTGGTTGTTTGGTTATTCTCCTTAAATTTATGAATAATCATCAAGAAGTGAAGGGGCAGAAAATGAACATCAAACCCCACCTGGGTCAGTTTTCCTCAAGTGTGGAGTTTTGAGGTCATATGAATGGATGAAAATGATTTGGGATAGTATCTTGAGAACTATTTTAAACCTTAAATATCTTTTCCTTTTATGTTTCTTCATGTACATAGTTGGTGTAGTGTCAAATAGCCTTGTTCTAATAATTTGAGCATGACAGTCCTATGTGTAAGGAATTTGAAGTTATATTATTGCATGAAATAAGTGAAATTAAGTTTTAAATAATGATTATAATTTATTAAAGGTATATCATACTCTAATAAATCAATGGGATAAACTTCATGATAGATAAGCAACTATGCATCCATAATTAAACTATTGAAACTAGATGCCTTGGTAAAGCAAACTGATCAAATGCAAAAATATTGTCATTGTACAAACATTTTGAAGGAGAAAAACCATATTATGTGTAAATTTAATATAATTATAATGAAATGTTTAGGTATCAATATTATAAGTTAGGGTCTATAAGCCTTTTCTTCAAGTTAGTTTTCAAGAAAGTTTTATGAACCTACAGGTCTATAGACCTGTAGGTCACTATTGCCACTAAATATTTGATCATGGGAGTATAGGTACACTATTATAATTAATTATTCAATTTTATTTTCATTCTAAAAAGTCTTTATGCATTTTATACCTAATTATCTATACCCATTCACTTCACCTTCTTATTGAAACTATATGCTATAGGTTGGATTGTGTGAGTCCAATGGGAAAGACTATGAGGGTAATGATAAGACTTTAAAGGTGGTTTGAGTCCATGAGATTAATAATAAATTATATAAATATTATGTTACCATGATAAAATGTTTCATCACTAGTCATTTAGGATTAAGAAAGGGTAAAACACATAGAATGAAAGGTTTTGACATAGGTGACAACTTATAGATCTATTAGTAGACAATGGGCACAAAGGGTATGATTGGTGACGAGGGCATGGATAAATAATTTGGTTTAGGGATAAAAATTATATTAATTTAAAATATTCCATAAATACAAAGCACTCAACTAGATTATTCCAAAAATATCATAATGTTGACCTATAACTAATAGACCTTATTGATTGCATATATACATGGCAAGTAAAAATGGAAAACATGGTCATGTAGTGGAAAAAATGAGTATAATAAGGTTATATAGAGTTTAAAATAATAATAATACATTATTTAGGTTCTAATGAAGATAATATATAACCTTAAATTGCAGTCATAGAGGCCAAATGCTGACCTACGGGCCTATCGAGCCAAAATAGGAAAATCATTGCCATATGTCATGTGAAACATAAGACAATACATTAAGAGGACAAAAAAATAATTATATATCTTCTAAAATAAGTTAAAATAATAAAGAAACTAATTTTAAAGGGTATACATGTAAATTTGCAGTTAGAAGGCCTAAATACAGACCTACAGGCCTGTGTTAGGCAAGCATGGGGAAGGACACATGTATAAGGTGAATTTGAAGTTAAAGAGATATGTGTGAAGAAATATATAAAAATAAGTGACTTAATTAAAAATTAAAAATTATAACTAAGATTCAAAAGGATCAAAGAGGAAAAAAAACTCTTAATTTATAGTCAAGGAGCTTAAGTGGGTCACACGCAGGCTTGCTTTAGATAAATGCAAGAGAGATGTGATTGATGTGTGAAACTATAAAGTGGAAACAATATAAAAAATGAATAAATTTAATTACATATTTTATAATGAATTTAATATTATTTACAAGGTAAATTAAGGGAATTAAAAAGTTTGAGAACCATGTTTAGGCCTAGGAGACCTAAATTAGCATACACAGGCCTGTAGGCAGAAAGTATGAACAAAATTTGTTTGTTGAGAGACAAAGGAAGATTAATGTATTTTAAAATTTTATAATAACTTAAATGTAAGATTATATGTATTTTTGGACTCCTTTAATGGTGGTGAAAATGATAAACATAGGCTACTATGGTTATTTGCATCAAATTACAATTAAACCCTAGTTTTAGGATTTTGAAGGTGGAAATGGGGTTTGAGGAATGGATGATGAATAAAAAATTGGAAAAATTAATTTTAGGTTTCAAAACCAAAATTAATGGTTTATATACAATACCAATCAATTTTCATCTTTTTAGGCCAAAACCACTCACTCAACCTTCTCAAAAATCCTAGACAGTTAGAAATGGCCACTTTTGGCAGTGAGAACTCACTTGAGAAGCTGCATGGTGTTCCTATCTCATTAGGGAGTATGAAGGGGTTGTTTACTCAAAATTATTGGAATTATTTTAGGCATTTATGCTCTATAGGATATGAACAATCATTAATAAAGTTACACACTCTACAACCCTACTTAAACCTTTCTAAAGATCCAATGTGAGAACATAAAAATTATGACTCTAGATGCATTTATTTAACCTAAAAAACACTTGATAATCATTCCTCACTCCAAGAGAATCCTCACCATGAAATTTACCTATACTTACAACTATACAAATGTATTTAGTGCTATGTTTTTATAGGGTTTTGGGATCAAAATAGGATTTTTAGACATATGAGTTGATGAAGACAATTGGAAAGGTTGGTGTGAATATTTTTGTACCTTATTAGATCCAAAACCCACTATTTTTCCTCTAAAATTACTCATACATGTCTAATTTCAAAAGATAATGTAGAAATTCTTGTGAAAAGGTGATGTAGTCACCTAAGAGAGATAGAGTAGCAGGGTTAAACCACTTGAAGGCCATTGGCCATATCAAAAAATGGTTTTTATGCTCTGATATAGGTTTATAAACATTATTATAGGTTTTAATATAAGTATTTTGGCCATTCTAATGGTTAATACTAAGTAGGTCAGACCTAATGGACAAGTAAGCCTATAAGGCTGATGAAGGAGATCCCTATCATTGAAAGGGGTGAAGAAAAGGTGTCAATAAAAGATAGAAGAATCTTTCAGAAGCCTAGGATGTCATGGAGGTTTATTAATGAAGTCAATATTCCATGTGTCAAGTTTCCAATTGTAACTACTTCAAAAAGTGCTTTTAACTCTTCAAACAAGAGCTCGTACACCACTTGGTCAAGTTCCCCACCAAATTGAACCAACATATGCCAAGGAGATGAATAAAACTTATTTTAGACTCATTTAAATTTGGCATTGTAATAGACTTTATGTGGATGGAACTTGTCTATGCATCACCTACACCTTTATTTCTATCTCCTTTATTCTCATATATATGTAATCTTTAATGTCTTGTAATAAATCTTTTGGCTAAATATGGTGAAGCCTTGCTCAAATAAACACTTTTACTATGCATTTGAATGTTGAATAAAGTTGATTCTTACCTTCTCATATGCTTTCAACTAGTGTACTTGTGTGATTATTGATGAATGCTAATAGTAATGCTCTTAATATCTCTCATTTGTCCTCTCCTACCTCTTTACAAATGGATTCTCTTCTTGTAGGTCACATGGTGAGTTTTAGGTAGATTTACATAGTTTTAAAGTGGATTTTAGTCAAGTGTCCTTCGTAGATCTCTTGACTATCCCTCTCATTCAATGCATTGTCTATGACCTCCATGTTTAAACACTCATGCTTGGTCCTTATTGAGTAGTGTGACTAGATTCAGGTCTAGTTCATTTTATTATTCAAGTGGAGTGTGTTAATTTAGTGCATAACCTCCTTAGATTAATTTAATTTTAGTTTATCTACCTGCTTTCCCTTACAATTAATAGTATTAGTTTGTAGTTCTTAAGTGATGCATCAAGGGAACTAGCCTATCTATAGATTCAACCCATTTATTAGGCCACCCACAACCTAGAGGTGTCTTAAATTTATCACTTAAGTGAGGAGGATTGAACAACCTCTTCAATGGTGAAACTTTTGTTGATAATAGTTATTTCATATTTTTGAGTGTTACAAAGATTTTTTTTCATTCTTATATTAAAAATTTCATGTTTTGTGTGTCACATGTAGGTCTATGTGTGTTCTAATAAAATAGACTTTCAAAGAATTTACCTTTTAAAGTAAATAGATTAATTTTGTGTTATTTTCATGCAAGTTATATTTTTTCAAATAGACTAGAAGTGTGTTTCTTCCTAAGCAATTTCAATTCCAGCAAGTGTGTTTCTATTCAAAGCATTTTGATTTCAACAAGAGTGTTTTTTTTTCACAATTAACAAGTTAGATTTTAATTTAATCAAGTAGATTGGAACTTAAGGAGTAAATTATCCACAACACCCCATAAACAGATAACTATGAGTCACCACTTTGGATGCCTTTTTGTAGATTTTCATTGGATACCGACTTTGGTTTAATATGACATTAACTAAACTTTATTGATTAAATGAATACGATATAATGACCCTCATTAACAACCTTATCATTCTAAATCCTTCACATTATTTTGATTTGAGCATGCTAATGAGTGTTTTCAATCTTTTCATTTAGATTAACTCAACATGGTTGATGTTATATTAAAGCAAGGCTGATGTCCAATGGTAGTTAGTAGTAAGGTGTCAAAAATAGTAACTAATAATTATGTCTTTGAGGGGGGTTTTGGATCATTTATCTCTGAATATCTACTCTAGTTTCTTAAATTAATTATAACCTATCATTCAAAAAGTAAGCACACTTTACAGAATTGAAAATGCTAAAAAGTAAACACACTTACTTAGAAATAAACACACTTGCTATAAATTAAATTGCTTGAAAATAAACACACTTCATCATTTGAAGGAAAACACAAATTAATCTATTAGAATTATTCTTTGAATTAAATTATTATAAATAAAATATTGAAATCAAAGATATAGGAAGTAATTTGAAATATGAACACACACACACACACACAAACTTGTAGGTTAGATTAAAACATATATTCAACTTAAAGACATAAAAGATTAAGTAATAATAATACAAAACATAAAATACCACACAAATATCTTGATTTATTAGTTGAGTGGGCCCTTACTCTCTCTTGAAATAATATATAATTCAACACTTAAATCTTTAGGAACATCAAATCTTCATTAACTTATGAATGATTATAATTTAGAAAAATACATCAATAATTGTGCGTAATAAAATGATTCTTTTCTCATACTATCCTCTCTTCTCCTCATATCAGTAGCAAGAAATTATTTATATACCATAATGATTTTACAACAACTGATCTAAAATATCTAACCTCCTAACAAGATTGCTAACAAAATCTTTTTATTAATAAAATAGAAAAAGCTTACAACTTTCTTCCATGTTTCAAGGTGAAACAATGGAAGAGATGGCATTGGTGCACATGTAAAGTCTTCAAATGGTTACAATATATTCTAGTTACAATCTTGTATAATATAGTAACCAATCTTCTATAATATCCACAATGATATTCTTACAAAAACCTTACTATATATATTATGTATATAAATAGGAAATAACTAAAAAATAGTGTGGAAGGTTTTTGATTAGGTATGAAAGATATGTCTATTAGTGTATGGTCTCTAAAATTTCCTCTAATGAGCTTTGTGACCGATATGCATAACTTTAGAGCTAGACTAGAAGACACTAGAGTCAAATTGGTGGAATTCATAGCTAGATTGGTGCACTCTAGAGCCAACTTGATGGACCCTAGAGTAAATTGATGAAATCCAGAGTTTTTATGTGGTAATTCATGGTAGGCTATAGTTTTCAGTGGTCTTCATCTTTGAAAAAACCATAGTATTTGATCATAGTGAATTTATACAACTTGTACATACAAAAATAGTGGATTTTTTATGCAAAGGATGAGAATAAGTGGTGAAAATAATAAACATTGACTCACACATACTAATCAAGGTAAAAGTATTCATTTTATACTTTATATTAGAAACAAGTTATAAAATACATATTAAAATACATTAAAAGGAAGATTATTAGGGCATAAATAGGGTCATTACTTGGATATAATGAGTCATTATATGGATTCATCATTCTCCCACACTTTAATTCTTGTGAGTCTTCTTAAAGGCTACTGTCTTCCTTTATTGTGATTGAACACTCATTTTTCCAAATTTTGGCTAAGATCATAGACATCATAGTATGTGTTCCAAGTTTTATCCAATAGATTGACAAACCCTTTATGTCTCTAAAATAGTGCTCACTATTTTTCAAACCTTTAAGCAGACTAATGTGACACATTTTGACATGGAAATGTAGGGTAAAAGATGAATTGAGGTATGAATCTCATACCCATCCATTCCTATCCATATATTATATTGAATTGTTAAATTATCTCAATAACAACCTTAACTCTTCTGAAACATCAATTAAGCTTGGTGGGAGAAATCACATATCTTATCTTCAATGGAATATTCAAAGTGTCTCAAATTTTAATATAGGTATCCAATGCTTCATTGAAATGGTGATGCATATATTACTCAAAATATGTGATATTATTCTACAAAACTCATGGATAGTGTTTTTTGAATCTTGATTGGTACACAAGGTTTTTCAACTATATGATTTGCTCATGTGCAATAGGAAATTGAGATTTTATGTAGAGACCAATAGTATTTGCTTACTTAAAATATTATTAAATTCTAATGCTCCATTAAATTTGGTTTTGTAGGGAATAAATGTATTTTATAAGCTAGGATTGTCCTACAAATAAGTTTATCTAGAAAGAAAACATATAACCCAAGATAAAAATACATAAATATAATTCACATAATAATTTTTTTTGTTCTAGGGTACTTGTCTGATAACTTTCATGAATCCATTTTCATCCTCCAAGTTATGATGTGGTCCACAATAAATTATTAGCAATTTCCATCTAAGAAACTACTTACAAATAAAAAGATTATAAGCTGACGTAGGTCTTCTATAGGCTAAAAGTTTCTCCCCTATCTCACAAGCTACTTGTAGGGTGGAATTTGTTTTTTTATTTATGTTTTATTTCTCCTTCAATATTTATCCTCAACTTCTTATTTTTTATCTTGATCTTCTTAATTCTTAATAAGTCTTCTTATAATGTCATGATAAGACAATTGTGTTTGAACCTCTTGGTCTTCTTGTGTTTTTGGCTCAACCACTTTCTCTTTCAATAACACGATCTCATTATCTTTATTTAAATACCAAATCTTAGTTTCTTATAATTCTTTTTTTATAGATGAGATAGTGTCTTGCTTACCTTATAGCTTAATTTTAAAGAAGATAGTCTCTTCTTCTTCTTGTGTTAAGTGGCATCAGATTTGGATATGTTTAGAACTTGAGTATTTATTCTTCTTTGTTATGGTAAGAAGAGTGAGTCTCTTATATCGCTAATATTGGGGATTTTCCTTTATTCCTTGGTTGAGGTGAATAATATGGAGGTTTTTATTATGTATCTCCCTCAAATGTTTCTACCATGGTTTCCAATTATTTAATGATAAATGATGGTTCCCTTATATATTATTTTGTATATCTTTCTTCAATCATTAGAGTTTTAATAGGATTATCTTGATTTAAGCTACTAAACATCTATAAAGGATCCCTCTCTTGATCCTCCTCCTCCTGTAATATAAGTATATTCTTTTCCTTGGTAGGGGTAATGGACTAGACTCCTCCCTTGGAGTATTACATCATAAAAGTCTCCTCATTACACTAGATGGTGATACTCTTGGGGTTGGTGTATATCCATCATGAATTTACAAGAGAGTAATTTGGATAGTGGTTAGTTCTAGGGTTTCTTCAGAGCTAGGTTTAGGTACCCTTATTTTTAACTTATTTTCCTAGTTTACCTTTAAAGTTAGATCTTCACTAGAAGATCCTTATTTTAAACTAAACCTTGGTGTAATAGAATAATAAATATGTCTCATTTTTTATTTAGATCTCATTTTTAGCTTATTTTTTAGGAATGCTTACTAGGCAGCCTCTCCATCTTGTGTCTTAATGAAATAATGTTGACAAATGAGCTAAATAATCCCATGATTCCTGATAGAATCTATTCCATAAACATATTTATTCACCATAACCTAAATTGATCCTTGTATAAAATGGGAAAATTCACTCTCCATTCAGGCTATAGATTTCTTGTTTGAGGTAAGGATTCTCATTACATCATATCCGAGATAACTATACTACCCATGACAAGTAAAATAATTTATTTCCTATCATCTTCTAGTAGTAATTCTACAAACTGTAGTTCTAATTTATTATTTTATCCCATCTTAAAATCTCTTATCAGAGATTATTGATTCTTCAAATAAGTTTTGGAAGGCATGTTGCAAAAGTGGAATGATATTTTGAGTAGGATAGTAGGCTTTGTTGTTATGAGCAGGATTTAAAAGGAGCACGACATGCTTAGAATAACTTTATAGTTAATCTCACCTTAGCTTTAGGGATACCTTGAAGTTATAGTGAATCATGAGGTGTGACTATTTAATAAATAAAATTAAATTATTTTTGTGTTTGGAGGGATTGAAAAGGACTTCAAATACACCTTTATCTTTTCTCTTGTGCTAAACTATATTGTCATATTCTCCTAATGAATTTGGAAAGTGTCTTGAGTTGACATCCTCATCATTGCTTTTTCTAGAAATTTTTTCCTACATAATTGTTAGATTTATGTCATCATGGTGACATTATGACACTTTTCACATTCTAGATACATATCCCAATTCATAATTTTCCTTAGAAAAGATATTTTCACTTTTTGAAATGACCTTTTTAATGAACCCATTTTTATAGCATATTTCAATTTAGGAAAAATATCAATTATAAAATGGATAGATGCGACATTTTGATAACTTAAATTTAATCATATACATAGAAAAATAAATTAAAATACCTCAAACTTATATATGATGTTGTATTTGTTCCTTAGGCTACCACTTGACTTGTGATAAAATAACCACATCAATTAATTGAAAGGCATATATAGTATACTATAAATACCAATATATAAAGAGTTTCAATATATGGTTTTCAAATTTTCATATATATATATATATATATATATATATATATAAGGAGGAATACCATTTACTTATTTTAAATCCTCCCCCTTTATTAAGCTTCAAATATCATCCTTTGATTAAGATGGGAGAATAATGTTCTCCCATATAGCCAAATTAATTTTGAGATTGAATTTGATTGATGAATTCCTCTTTGCTTATATATTTATGATAAAGTCTTAGTTTATGTCTATTGAATAAGAGTATTATTTTGTTCCCATCAATTAGTATAAGCTAAACTAATTCATAATCAAAGATATTTTCCACTTGATAGGGTCCAAACCATCTAGTACATAGATTTCCCTTGATATGTTTGTATTTTGAATCAAATAACAAAAATGAATCTCTTTCCTTGAATTTATTTTATTTGATGTGAGTGTCATTCCATTATTTCCTCTAATGTTGTATAATTTTAGTTTACTATAAAGCTTCTAATATCATCTAATCAAGTTTATTGAGCTATAAAATTCTATATATTTATGCTTAATTTAAATCTATGCCCACTTCTACTATTGTTATAAATGTTTGTAATACAATCTCTATTGGAAGCAAAGGCTTCTTACCAAACATAAGTTCATGTAGTGAGAAACCTATGGTAGTTTTCCATGTGTTATTATAATCCCATACTGTTTCATGTAACTTAATTTTCTAATCATTTCTTCTAATGCTAACTATCTTGGTCAAGATGTTCTCTACCTCCCTATTAGTGACCTCAACTTTACCATTGGTTTATGGATGGTATGGTGATGATTTTTTATGGGATATTTGATAATGACATGTAAAGGATTTGATCATATTAGATATTATTTGAGGGCCTTGATCATATATTGTGGCTCTTGATGCTTCAAACTTCTACATGATGTTGTAGTAAAAAAGTTAGAAAATAGTTCTTCCCTTGCAAAGGGTAGAGCTTAGACTTATGCCCATTTAATGGAATAGTTTGTACATATAAGGAGGTATTCCATTCCTTGGGATGGTGGATCAATAGGACAAACAAAATCTAACCCCATTTCTTAAAATATCCTATAACCACTTGAGGATGGAGAGGCATGTCATAAGATAGGGTAGGTTTTCCCGTCCTTTAGAAAGGATCACACTACCATTGATTTGTTTATAGGCAAATATCAACTTAATTATTTCACTTCTACATTTAAAAATTATATTTTATAGAGGGATAGGATAGAGGAATATTGTGTGCATGTCAAAACTGTTAGAATCTACATGAGGTCTGAATTTACTAATCTAGATAATCTAACCAAGGCCTTCTAAAATATCTTATATAATCCTATTATTAAGGAAAATGTCAAACTCTTTTGAAGAAATACATCTCTAATTTTTATGAGTATGCTTAAAATATTTTTAGTACCACCCTTGCTACTTGTGATTAGAGGTGGGATACATTGAGTATTCTTTTGAAAATAAGGGGATTCATTTATCCTAACAAACTCAAATGGTGTTTAAGGAGAGCCAAGGATATCATATAACTAATAGACAATTTAGGAAAACATTTGGGAAATAATGGTTTGGCATGTGGTATGGGCCATCATTGATTCTTGACCTTATTCCCTCATAGAAAAATACAATAGCCTAGGCAAAAGAAAATTTTGAAATATGAAAGACCAAAATTAGAGCATATAAGGGTTACATTGGCACAAAAAAAACTACAATGGGATACATATTATGATACTTATGACCTTATAAATAAATTTAGAGATATTATGTCGAGTAGGAAACATAGGATACCCTAGCTTACAAGAGGACTTACAAGAAATTAAATGTGGAGGAAATTATGAGATTATAAAATGGTTCATTATATCCAAGTAATTACCTCATTCTTCTCTTAATTGATTTATTTTAAGTGGATTTAGATGTACATAATATAATTCATTACTAATCTACATTATAAATGTGTATTTTACCTTAGTTATTATGTGTAAGTTATTGTTACCTATTAAAACCATTTTAGTCTAACATTTTCTTAGAAATCCACTAGTTTTATATGTACAAGTCATATAAACATGATATAGTTTAATAAAATGTTTTTTAAATAGAATAATCCTAAACCCAAGTCCATACTAGTTTCATAGATCCATAGATTGGCTCTAGAGATCACTAGTCTAGCTCTAGAGATCACTAGTTTGGCTCTATAAATCACTAGTTTGGCTCTAGAAATCACTAGTTTGGCTCCAAAGATCACCAGTCTAGATTAAAAAATACTCATAAATGGTTTTGAATAATTCTAAAATATTGTAAAATTACAATTAAATATGACAAAATAAAATACACACATTCTTGATAAGAAGCAATCTAATAGATGTTTTAAACAATTATAGAAACTATAAATATACTTTCCAAAAATAGTATTTCTATTTTTCACCATGTTATTTATAGAAATTTTCTCATGAGTGACTATACATACTATGTTTTGATCTACTATCAGATGAATATCAAATGGATATGAATTGAAATATAAATTATATTTCAAAGTAGAATTGGAGTTACTATGAAACAAAATCCAATGCTTTTACACTTGTTTCCTTGGAAAGTGGAAAGTGAGTTGTTATGCTTTTATTTTATAATAAATAAAGTCCTAGTTAGTTTTGATTTTGTCAGCTTGTTGTTTATTTTTATAAACTCTTTTAAAACATTGTTATATATAAACAATGTCCTTTTGAGTAAGAGGATATTAAGAGAGAAAATTAAGACAAACATAAGAATAATAAGATTAAGTGTGAATTTTCATTTCTAACATTGTAAACATTTTAAAAAGTAATGAGAAATTGATTTTATGAAGCTTTCAAAAATCCAGTTGTGTTTCAACCATATTCTCAGGGAGAGAAAGGGCCTACTCAACTAAGGAGGCATGATCTATGTTTGGTATTTATATGGTTATTGTTAGCCAAAATTTGGCTACCTTGAATGAGGATCATTAAAAACTTTTCACTTTATTGATCTTAACTTTGTTAATAACCACTATGAAGGATTTGTATTGGTCATTAATGTTCTAGGTTGATAGGTAATGTGTCTTCCTTGGTAACTTACAAGGTTATTTAAGATAGTCTAATTGGTAGTTAAGTCAAGTCATGTTGTCTTGTCATCAAGTGTTCATTCTTTATGGTCTTTATGTTGTGTTTAACATTGTTTAAGGTAAATTTGACAAAGTTAAGGGAAGTGGGAAACCAAGTTAATGTTGAGGTATGCCAAAGAAGACAAAGTGCTAACCCTGAAATGAGAAACCATGGCCTAAAGCTGGTTAAAATAGTCAAAGAAGTAGAACTATTAAGTGGATCATATTGTTTCAAAGACTATTTGGAGAATTTAAAGTATTTTTGATAAGATTAAGGTATTTAATTACTTTAGTCTTATTGTGATTTTCAATGATAAGGAGGAGACTTATTAGTAAAAGAAAATATAAACGTTTTATCTTTGGAAAAGAGTATATTTCAAATTATCTAAGACCTTGGTGGTGATATCATGCTTGGACATGACTATCTACCTCCTTCAAATGCCTTATGTAACTAACTTTCAATGTTGGAATTCATTTATAACTATTATTTATCATTATCCAATGCATAAAAGAAGAGTTCTCAAGATAAATGCAGGTAATAAAGGGTATGAAACATCTTTGCATCTTATTCTAGGTTGGTACAGGTCAGAAGAAGGTGAAGAGTCATTGGGTTCAACATCTTAAAGAGTTTCAAGAGGTGGAATAGTTAGTATCTTAATAAAAACATGTTTTTGGTAGTTTGGTGTAGAGGGTTTTTGATGGATGAAAAGGTGAAAACCATTCCATAGGTCCACATGGTCTTCTCAGGCCCAATTATATGAAAAAAGTGGAGGTAAAATGCTGAAAAATGCAAAATCCCACTCCACTTCTCCATAGGTCTTCTTGGCAATTCAAAAAGGGTAACCAGTTTGCACTTGGAAATTTAAGGAGAGAGAAAGTTAGAACCCAATATATTATACATAGTAGGGAACCCTAATTCCATTCCAATTTTTGGCATTGGTTTTCTAGTTAATACCCTTAACTTTATGAACAATCTTTAAGAAGTTAAGGGGCATAAAATGAGATTCAAACCCCACTTGGGTTGATTTTCCTCAAGTATGGAGTTGTGATGTCATATTAATGGATGAAAATTATTGGGAATGGTATCTCAATCAATATTTTAACCCTTAAATATCATTTCCTTTTATGTTTATTCATGTTCATGGTTGGTGCAGTGTCAAATAACCTTGTTTTGATAATTTGAGCATGACAATCCTATGTGTAAGGAGTTTGAAGTCATATTGTTGAATGAAATAAGTGAAATTAATTTTTACATAGTGATTATAATGTTTTCAAGGTATCTAATACTTATTTAATACATGAATGGGACAAACTTCATGATAGACAAACAACTATGCATCCACAGTTAAACTATTTAAACTAGTTGCCTTGGTGAAGTAGCCTGATCAAATGCAAAAATAATATCATTGTAAAAACACTTTGAAGGAGAAAAACTATATTATGTGGAAATTAAATATCATTATAATGAAAAATTTAGGTATAAATCTTATAATTTAGTATCCATAAGCCTTTTCTTCAAGCTAGTTTTTAAGAAAGTTTTGTGAACCTACAAATCTATAGACCTATAGGTCACTATTGCCACCAATTATTTGATCATGGAGTGAAATTACACTATTATAATGCATTATTAAATTATATTTTAATTTTACAAATTACTGAGGCATTTTAGACCTGACTATCTATACCCATTCACTTCACCTTCTCATTGAAATTGTGTGCTCTAGGTTGGACTGTGTAAGTCCAATGGGAAAGATTATGAGGGTAATGATAAGAATTTCAAGGTGGTTTGAGTCCATGGTATTAATATTAAAGGATAAAAATATTATGTTACCCTAATCATATGGGTCATCACTAGTCAACTAGGCTTAATAAAGGGTAAAACATATAGAATGAAAGGTTTTGATCTAACTGACAACTTATAGGTCTGTGAGTAGACAATGGACACAAAGGGTATAATTGGTGATTAGGGTGTGAATATATAAGGTATTTTAGGGATAAAATTAAATTAATTTAAAATATTCAATAAATACAAAAAACTCTTGGATCTAGATTAGTCTAAAAATCTTAAAATGTTGACCTATAGCCAACAAGCCTTATCGACTACATAAAAGCCTGTCAAGCAAAAAATGGCAAATATGGTCATGTAGTGGGGAAAATAAGTTTGAGAGTGTTGTAAAGAGTTTAAAATAATAATAATAATAAATTATATTATAAATTAAACATCCATTTATGTGCCAATTAAGAGAAGAGATAACCTCAAATTATAGTCATAGAGGCCAAATGCTGACCTACAGGCATGCCAAGCCAAAATAGGAAAAACATTGTCATATGTTGTGTGAAGATATGAATAAGACAAAAAAATAATTATATATCTTCTAAAATCAATTAAAATCATCAATAAACCAATGTGAAATGGTATACATGCAAATTTCTAGTTAGAAGGTCTAAATACATACCTATGGGCCTGTGTTAGGAAAAAATGGGGAAGATCACATGTATAAGGTGAAGTTTAAGTTAAATAGGTCTATGAAAAGGAAAAGATAAAAATAAGTGAATTAAATATAACTTTACAAATATAAAAATGATGAAAAAGTATCAAAGAGTAAGAAAAACCCTCAATTTGTATTTGGGGAGCTTAAGTGGGTCACACACATGCCTACTTTAGATAAACACAAGAGAGATGTGATTGATGTGTGAAACTATGAAGTGGAAAGAGTAGAAACAATGAATACATTTAAATAAATATTTTATCATGACATTCATATTATTTTCATGGTAAATTAAGGAAATGATAAAGTTTGAGAAGCCTGTTTAGGCCTAGGAGACCTAAATTAGTATATACAAGCATGTAGGTAGAAAGTATGAAGAAAATTTATTTGTTGAGAGAGAAAGGAAATAGTAAAGTATTTGATAATGTGATAATAAATTAAATGGAACATTACATGTATTTTTTGACTCCTTTAATGGTGAGGATAATGTCAAACATAGGCTACTAGGGTTATTAGAATAAAATTGTGACTAAACCCTAGTTTTAGGCTTTTGAAGGTGGTAATGGGGTTTGAGGAATGGATCATGAAGAAAATAGTTGTAAAAATTAATTTTAGGTTTCACAAATCATGATAATTGGTTTATATCTAAGACCAACCAATTTTCATCTTTTCAAGCCAAAACCACTCACTCAACCTTCTCAAAAAGCCTAGATAGTAAAAAATGGTTAGTTTTGGTAGTGAGAACTCACCAAAAATTTGCATGGTTTTCCTATATAATTAGGAAGTATAAAGGGGTTTTTTTACTTAGAATTCTTGGAATTAGTTTAGGCATTTAGGCCCTATAGGATATGAATAACAATTAAGAAGGCTACACACTCTAAAACCCTACTTAAACCTTTCCAAAGACCTGATGGGAGAGAAGATGAAAATGATGACTATATATGCATTGATTTGACCTAAAAAACACTTGATAATAATTCCTCACTCCAATAAGAACCTCACCATGAAATTTACCTGTATGGATGCATTTAATGTTGTGTTTTTATAGGGTTTTGGGCTTAAAATAGGGTTTTTAGACATACAAGCTGATGAAGACCATTGTAAAGTTTGGTGTGAAGACTCTTTTACCTTATTAGATCCCAAAAGCCACTCTTTTGATTTTTAAAGTAATCATATACGTCTAATTTCCAAGGATAATGTAGAAATGCTTGTAAAAAGGTGATGTAATCACCTAAGAGAGATAGAAAAATAAGGTTAAACCACTTAAAGGCCATGGGTCATATCACAACATGGTTTTTATGCTCTAAGATAGGCCTATCAAACTTGATACAGGTTTTCATGGAAGTTGTATGGCCATTCTAATGGATAATACTAAGCAAGTTAGACCTAATGGACTAGTAAGCCTATAGGGATGATGAAGGAGATCTCTATCATTGAAAAGAGTGAAGAAAAGGTGTTAATTGAAGATAGAGGAAGATTTGAGAAGCATATGATGGCATGGAGGTTGCTTCATGAATTCAAGAAGCCATGTGTCAAGTTTCCAATTGTAACTTCTCCTTTAAGAAGTGCTTTTAATTCTTAAAACAAGAGCTCCTACACCACTTGGTCAAGCTCCCCATCAAGTTGAACTAAGACATTCCAAGGATATGGATGAAACTAATCTTAGACTCCTTTTCATTTGTAAATATAATAGACTTGATGCGGATGACACTTGTTTATGCATCTCTTATGCCTCTATTTCTCTCTCCTTCTTCATTCCCCTATATATGCAACCTTGAAAGGCTTGTAATAGATCATTTGGATAAGTATGGTGAAGAATTAATCAAATTTTAGTCATATAAAATGTCTAAATTGGTATTTGGAGTGTGGCTTGCAACACCCCATCCATAGGTCCTTTTTGCATGCTCTTACGACCCTTATAGACACCTTTTTGCTCATTGCCAATCATCTAAAACCTTTTGAATGGTCATTCCACCTCATCAAGATAATATTCCATATGTTAGTCCTATTACCCTAGGTCCTAAGCCTATAGGACATGAGCACCTCATGTGGAATATAATGCCCCATAAAGAAGTGTCTCATTTTTGGTGGTCTTGTCCATTTTCACTTTGAGCCCCAATGGTCATTTTCATCTAGTCCTTATCCTTAATTTGGTCATCCTAGCATGAATACATATAACCCATGACAAATTGTTCCTTATAAAATCCCACTCAAAGCTCATTTACAAAGGAGGTGATAAAACTTACAAAACAAGCAAAAATTCAAACAAAGCACTAAGGCAAAATTCTTTATTCTTTGCACACAGTCACCCAACATAGTTGCAAACCTACTCAAATCCTCATACCAGTCCCTAACCACATCAAACACTATCAATTTCGAATTTTAATTCACATCACACTACTACACAAATAAAACTAGGTGGAAGAAATACGTATGGCTTGATCCCTCTTCAAAGTATTGGTATGTAGGCAGCATGCCAACAAAAGGGGTGTGTATTGCATGTTTAGTACATCTTTCACACTAACCCCATTTCTTAAGTGAATAAAATGTAATTTTATCAAGTATGATGGAGGTTTAGGGTTTAAAGACAAAATCAGATCCATAAAGAGTTCCATCAATGATCAACACTCAATTTTTCATATACACACTCACACAGACACAATGTAACTACCCAAAAAAATTTAGGTCTCCATGATCAATTTGGACAATGACATCAAGAATGAACAACAACATTGGACACCAAAGAATTTAATTTTTAATGCTCCTATCCTTTCACCTAATGAAAGCTAGATTAGGTTTATGACACCTTCCCAGTCTTGCATGGCCATTTTCAACCTCTATATCAGCTATCTTAGTCTGCTTTCCAGCTAAGTTATATTTCTTCTTATTTATTGTTATTTTTAGAAAGGTGAAAAAGACAAATAGTTTCAAAAATTAAGACTATATTTATTGTTATATTCTGTACTGATTTATTAATATAGACCCTTAACTAAAATAGGAATAAAAATCCATTATTCTAAAATAAGTTAAATTATTTGGTGAACCTGCCTTTGTTTGTGCATAAAGCCCCTAAAAACCCTTGGGAAAATTTTTAATTGATTTTAACAATATTCTTCTAATTTTTCCTACATATAAATTAGAATTTCACATTTAATTTTTAAAATTCACCATGGTGATTTTTAAAATCATTTCTTTCAAACCCTAGTAGAATATACTAGGTCCCTATGCTTTTGAGGTATCACCTTACATGTTAGTGAGCTTTGTATCCTTTTTATGCATATTCCAATTTTCTATTTTTAGGAATTTACATTTCCTTTATTTAGTACTTTCTTTCCATCACATTTTTCTTATTATAAGTTATTGTAAAAAATTCAATCCACTTCCGCGTTATTTTCTTACATTAACAATGGCCCAATATACTGGCTTTGACAAAACTGATAAGAGGGAACTTCAAGACCTTTTAAGTAAAAATATTTATATACAAGATGATATGCTTAAAATACTACAAGAAGAACAATAAAAATCAAATAATGGTCAATCCTCTTAAACCATAGAACAACCAATTGAAAATGATACTACAAGGGTAATTATGTCTCAACAACCCTTTATAGCATCCCAACCTTCCTATGTGGCACCACCAATTATGACTAATAAATATTTTCCTCCTAATGTGGCTACCCTTATGCAAGAGATTAAATCTCTTCAATCCAAGGTGCCTCTAGACCAACACAGGACTTGAACTCTTTTGCTCTACTTTATATACCATTGACATGTCATATTGCTTCTACACCCTTACCACCAAGTTTTATTCAACCCAAGCTCACTCTATATGATTGAAAGGGTGATCTAGAGACATACTTGAGAGATTTCCATGCAATATGCTTGGCCTATGTGCCAAATGACTGGTTACTAACCAAGCTATTTCCATAGAGTTTAAAGGATTATGTTCTATAATGGTTATATACTCTACTAAATCAGTTGGTCATAGCATTGAATCCTTTAGCTGACATATTCTTAGCTCATTTCAGCATTAACACATGTGACAAGGCTTATTATGCCCAAGTTACACAATAGAAACAAAGGTCAAATGAACACCTCACATATTATGTTATTAGATATAAGATTATCTTGGATAAAAAGACTAGCCCCATGGCTGATCAAGAATTACAAATCTCTTCAAATAGAGTCTTCTACCAGCTTTACATGAGTCAATAATGTTTAAAAACATTTCTTCCTTCACTAAGTTATGTCATACACTAAAGAAAAGGGATGTCAAATTACTTTCAATGGGAAAAATCAAGTACATAAGCATATCAGAAACAAATAACAAGAGTAATAGTAAATTCCCATACAAAGTAAAGGTTAATGATATCAAAAATGAAAATAAACCTATAGTTAATGCAACTTCAAAGCCTCTTCAGTGAGTGGTTTTATCAGTACCTCCTTGGTAAGCCTTTACTAATCTACTAGTATCTCCATCCAGAGTCTTATAGTAGCTATTGGAATGCAATGTCCTATATCTCCCTCCTATTTGGGAAGTTTATAGACAAAGCCTCTTCCACATGGATATGATCAGAATGCATTTTGAGATTTCCATAAGGAACTAGGCCACACAATGAATAAATGCATTAGTTTGTGACATAAGATATAGGACTTGATAGATGACAACCTTATTGATCTTGGTACTCTAGTTGAGCCTCCTCAGGCAAACCAAAAATAAGACAAGGCTCTAAAAATTTTCTCAAATCTTTTCCCATAGAATTATAAATAAGAGGTAGGGGGCACATCAGGTGTTTACCATGCATATCATGCATACCTTCCACTAGCTACATACTAGGCACCTTCAGTTGAGTCACATCCTTTGAATAACATGATTGGTGTAGACCTTTAATCTCCTTCTTAGAGTACGAGATAGTTGAGGATGATTTATATTACTACACACTCTTTATTAGATCCTACATTGATCACCATCCCATTCATAGTGTTCTAACGGAGAATAGATCTAGGGTGAACATGTGCACTATGACATTACTTCAGCATTTTGGATATTCAGAGTAGGATATCATCTCAATGAACATAGTTATCAGTGGATTTAGTGAGAACATACAGAGTTTATTGGGTGAGATAGTACTTCCTTTATAGGTTGGTCCAACATATGTGGCTGCACCATTTACTATTGTTCCTAGTGCAGGAGTCTTCAACATGTTGCTTGGTCAACCATGGATCTATAAACTCTATGTAGTACCTTCTATAGTTCACAGATACATGAAATACATTCACCCTAATTAGGTTTTTATAGTTGGTGGAGTTTTATATGAGTTACCACTCCCTAATTCAGAGCCATCTCCTACATTGAAGTCACCATTTTTAGCTCTTCCACTAGTTACATTTATTATTTCAATTAAGATTTAGACATAGTTAAGGCTTCCCTCGCTAGCACAAAGAGTTCATACATTTCCATGGAAGCCTATCTTAGAGTAACCACTACATCAATGATAGTTTCAAGAATCTAAATAGTTTCTTATTCACACCTAGGTTAGTATCATTGAGTTGTCATGCATCTATATATAGAGCACATCTTTAGAGAGATTCTTCTAATACTATATGGGTCCCTAAGAGCTTCATAGTTTCATCCACTTCTCAAAATTATAGGAGGACCCCACAGTTAGTTTCCACTATCAATATTTCAAAGCACTTACAACATACACAACATTTAGAGTCATAGTCTCAGCCCTTCCATCATGCTTCATGATCACACATGATCCCTCTCCTTGATACAAGACACCATGATAGGGAGTCTCTTATGATATTGATCAGTTATTATCATTTCTGCTTAATCTTTCATGTACATAATTTCTTAGCCTACTTGCACATAGTGTATTTTTACTTACTTGTACATAGCTCATTTTAAAACACCAAAAAAATACAATGTTTCAAAATACCAAAAACAATATAACATGTCAAAATACAAAAATAGTCAAATAACTCAAAACACCAAAAAACTTTTCAATTATATGCATTATCCATGCTTTACATTTCTACTACCATGATATACCTACATTTTGCTATTATATGTTATTGTTTGTCAATTTAGCTATATTACCATGCTTCAATTGATCTTCTTTGAGTGTGTATAGTGACACCTAGATCCTTGATTGCTTCACTCTACCTATTGAGGGGGCATCCTACTTTTACATTTGAGACATACATCAACATATCTACCCACCAAGGGCATCTTCTACATGACTACACCATCCAAGTTATGTCATTATTACATCATACACTTTATTTATCATGTTGATGTACATTACTTACTAGCTTACACAAATTATTCTATCAACACTCACTAGTATATAACACTTGTGTATTTCTTAGCATCTACCTAGTCTTGTACTACATATTTTGCATACTTTCACTTCTTGATTTGATTATTTAGATGTGATAGTATTTTCTAGTATTTACTTGCCTTCCTTTCTTGATTTGAGTAGATAGATGTGATTGCATTTATTAGTTCTTATTTTATTACCTGTGTGTGCCTTACAACAATTGCCAATGTCCTTTGCTTATATGTTCTTCTGGCCCTCATACTAATCTTTATTTTTTTTAATTGTATGTGTATGTGGAAATTTGAACATGCCTTGTATGCTTGTTTTCCTATTTTGAGTGACATGTTCCCATGTCCCTTGTTTTCTTGGCACCTTGGCCTCTTTTGTATGCTTCTTGCTTCTTGTCTTGCATGCTCATTTGTTTCTCAGTTGTTTACAATGCCATGATCCACATCATGCATTATCTTGACTTATTAGATGCTATGATGGACATCATGCTCCATATCTCCTTAAAAACTAACTATATTTTTATTTTTAATTTAGTATACTGCACATACTATTACATTGGTACATCTATCTAGGCATAACCCTGTTAATCTAACAATCTCCAACATAAACTGTGCTATATCTTGAGACATATTTTTGATCATCATTTCTATATCATATATTTCATAGCATAACACACTTATAGGGATATTTATTCTAGGGGTATTCATTGTAGGGTCTTCATTCCTACCCTCAGAAGAGGGGGTAACAAATAGAGGTTTTGTCATAGAGATTATAGCCCTCTACTAGTCAAAATCATTTTTCAAAACACTCAAAACAAAAATAAGAATTAAAAACATGTATAAAAAAATAGAATAAATAGGGACAAACACAAAATAATCATCATAAATATTAAAGTACAAGATTTCCCCATTTGGACTATAACACTCTACAACAAAGTGTCCACTTTTTAATGCTCCTATCCAAACAACCAAAAACTTAAATTTTTTAGAAATAGATAGAAAGGTAAGGTTAATTACAATTTTGTTAGCTACAATCCAATTTAGATTGGGTAGTTTCAATACAATTTTACTTAGATTATCTAGATATAGGAGGCATCATGCATGACATGATTACTCTCACTTCTAGTTTTAGATTGAGAAGTTAGTACAACTTTCAGATCAGAATCCATGTTATAGATACTAGTGATTGGAGGAAATGTGCATGACTTATTTTACTTCTTTTCTTTCTAGTTATTTTTATTACCCATGTATTCTTATTAGTTTCATGTCTTATTCCATCTACAGGTGGTTGGTATCATTTTAGAGTGGCTTTCATATAAGCCTAGTTCTCAGTTTTAGAGTGGCTTTCATACAAGCATAATCTTTACCTTTTAGAGTGGCCAAGATTGGCCTAGTTATCAATGCACATTTGGCTATCCATGCCACATTATTAGATTATAGAGAATTCATGTGATTCATGAGCCATCTCATATGACACACATTCATACCAGTATTAGTCCATAATTCACACTTAGTGGGCAATGATAGAGCTAAAGGACTAGCTAGCCTTTGTATTCTTGAGCCACCTACTCAGAGGGATTGGACACATAGTCCAAACATCAATTTACACGTGTATGATCACATAGCTTCACTACATAATGGGTGATGATGGAGCCAAATGGCTAACCTTTGTATTCTTAATCCACCCTCAAGGAATTAAGAAATCAGCTTCATTCACAATATTAATCTTGGTACATCACATACCCAGTATCACTCAACATCACTCAACATCACAAGAGGTTTTATATTGGTTTGAAAACCTGGTGAGGTGTATTCATTCCTTTTTCTTCCTTTCTCTTTTACCCAACCATTTTACATTCTTATTTTAGATATAGCATGTCTAGTAAGAATTGATCTACTCCTTGTTTTATCTTATAGATTTACACTTTACGTTTTGTTTTCTCTATACACACTCAAAATCACACATCTTCATGGGATTAACCCTTGTAGGTAAGCTCAAGTATGGTTTTTACTTTTCCTTTATCCTACTATTTCATTTTGTTGCATCACTAGAATAAAGGGGGGATAAATGTAGTCATATAAAATGTCCAAATTGGTAGTTTGAGTGTGGCTTATGACACCTCATTCATAAATCCTTTTTGCATGCTCTTGTGACACTTTTAGACACCTTTTTGATCATTTCCACTTCAGACAGATAATATTCCCCATGCTAATCTTTTTCCCCTAGGTCCCAAGCCTATAGGATAGGAGCACCCCATATAGACTTCAACACCCCATAGAGAAGTGTCCCATTTTTTGTGGTCCTATCCATTTGTACTTTCAGCCCCAAGAATCATTTTCATCCATTCCTTATCCTTAATTAGGTTAACCTAACATGAATACATCTAACCCATGACCAATTATTCTCTATAAAATTCCACTCAAAGTTCATTTACAAAGGAGGTGAAAAAACTTATAAAGCAAGTAAGAATACAAAAAAATCACTACGACAAACTTCCCTATTCTTTGCACACAGTCACCCAACACAGCTACAAACCTACTCAAATCCTCATACCAATCCATAACCACCTCAAACACTATCAATTTGGTATTTGAATTTATATCACACTATTGCACAAAGCACACTAGGTAGGAGAACTACATATGGCTTGATCCCTCTTTAGAGTATTGGTATGTAGGTAGTGTGGTCACACAAGGAGTGTGGATTTCATGTTCAGTACATCTTTCACACTAACCCCTCACTTTCTCAAGTCAATCAAATGTCATTTTATCAAGCATGATGGAGGGTTAGGGTTTGAAAACAAAATCAGCTCCACAACAAGTTTCATCGATGACCAATGCCTGATTTTTGATAAGCACACTAATACAGGCACATCAATTTAGACAATAGTGGTAGTAATGAACAATAACACCAAACAACAAAGCATTCACTTTTTGACATTATTATCCTTTTGATCAATGAAAGCTATATTTAGGTTTATAACACCTTCTTAATCTTGCACAACCATTTTCAACCTCTATATCAATCGTCTTAGTCTATTTTCTATCTAAGTTATATTTCTTCATATTTATTATTATTTTTAGAAAGGTGAAAAAGATAAATAGTTGCACAAATTAGGACTATATTTATTACTATATTCTATACTAATTTATTAATCCATACCCTTAACTAAAATAGGAATAAAACTCCATTATTATCAAGATATAGTATAATTTATGTTAGAGATTTTTAGATCAATAGGGGTATGCCTAGATATATGTAGCAATGTAATATCATGTTAAATATATTAAACTAAATCTAAAAATTTGGTTAGTTATCAAGGATGGATGGAGTATGATGTCCATCATGGCATCCAAAAAGGCAAGATAATGCATGATGTGGATCATAGCATTACAAACAACTGAGAAGCAAACAAGCATACAAATAAAAAAGCAAGAAGCATACAAAAGAGGCCAAAGGGACAAGTAAACAAGGGACATGGGCACATGTCACTCAAACTAGGAAAAAAAATCATACAAGGCATGTTCAAATGCCCAAATACACATATAATTACAAACAAGCAAGATTGGCATGAGGGCCACAAGTACATACAAGAGTAAAAGCAAAGGACATTGAAAATTTTCCTAAGGCACACACAAATAACAAAATAGGAATTGAGAAATATAATCACATCTAGATACTCAAAGTAAGAAAAGAAGGAATGCAAATTCTATAAATACTTTCACATCTAACTGATCAAAAAAAGAAGTGAAAGTATAAAAAAAATGTAGTACAAGACTAGGTAGATGCTAAGAAATACACAAGTTATATATACTAGTGAGTGTTGATAGAATAATCTATGTAAGCTAGTAAGTAATGTACATCAATATAATAACTAGAGTGTGTGGTATAGGAATAATATAACTTGGATGGTGTAGTCATGTATAAGATGCCCCCATGGGTAGATATGTTGATGTATGTCTTGAATGTAAAAGTAGGATGCCCCCTCAATGGGTAGAGTGAAGAAATTAAGGATCTGGATGTCACTGCACACACTCAAATAAGATCAAGTAAAGTAATGGTAATGTAGATAAATAAATAAAAAATATCATAGAATATCAAAATGTAAGTCTAACATGGTAGTAGAAATGTAAAACATGGATAATGCATATAATTAAATTTTTTTTGGTGTTTTGAGTTATTTGAATGTTTTTGTATTTTGACATGTTATATTATTTTTGGTATTTTGAAATATTGTATTATTTTTGGTGTTTTTCAATGAGCCATGTATAAGTAATCAAAAAGACATTATGTACAAGTAAGTTGAGAAATTATGCACAAGAAAGACTGAGAAGAAATTATATTAACTGATGAGTCTCATAAGAGACTCCCTATTATGGTGTCTTGTATCAAGGAGAGGGATCATTCATGGTCATGAAGCATGATGGAAGGGTTAAGACCGTGATTCTAAAAGTTATGTATGATGTAAGTTCTCTAAAATCTCTATATTGAAAATCAACTATGGAGTCCCCCTATAAATCTGAGAAGTGGATGTAACTATGAGGCTCTCAGGGACTTATCTGGTAGTAGAATAATCTATCTAAAAATGTGCTATATGTGTAGAGGCATGAGACCTCAATGATGATACCTTGGGTGTGAATATTGTAGATGGAAACTATTTAGAGTCCTAAAACTATCATTGATGTAGTGGTCACTCTAAGAGAGGCCTTCATGGAAGTGTATGAACTCTTTATGCTAGTGAGAGAGGCATCGACTATGTTTGAATCTCAACTAGAAAAAGAACTATAACTAGTGGAGGAGCTAAAATTGGTGACTATAGAGTAGGATATGGATCTAAATTGGGGAGTGGTAACTCATACTAAAATCCACCAATAGTAACAAACTAATTATCATGAATGTGTTTCATGCATCTGTGAACTATAAAAGGTACTACATGAAGTTTCTAGATCTATGATTGACTAAGCAACATGTTGAAGACTCTTGTACTGGGGATAATAGTAAATAGTGTGGCCACATTTGTTGGACTAATTTGTATATCAAGTACAATCTCACCTAATGAACTCTATATGTGTCCCCTAAATCTACTAATAATTGTGTCCATCAGGGTGATATCCTACTATAAATATCTCAAATGCTGAAGTAATGTTATAGTGCATATGTTCACACTAGATCCATTGTCTGCAAGAACACTATGAATGGGATGGTGATTAATGTAGGCTATGATAAAGAGTTCATAGTAATTTAAATCACCCTCAACTATCTCTTACTCTGAGAAAGATATTGAAGGTCTAGATGGATCTCTAGAATTATATACACCAATCATGTTACTTAAAGGATGTGACTCAATTGAAGGTCCCCGGTATGTAGCTAGTGGAGGGTATGCATGATGTGCCCCTTGTCTACTACTTCAAATGTTGTTGGAAAGGATCTGATAAAATTTTCAAAGCCTTGTCTTATGTTTGTTTTTCCTGAGGAGGCTCAACTAGAGTGCCAAGATCATTAAGGTTACCATCTATCAAGTCTTATATATTATGTCATAAATTGATGTTTCTATTCATTGTGTGGCCTGGTGCCCTATGAAAATCATAGAATGCATTCTGATCATATCCACATGGAAGAGGCTTTGTCATAATAACTTCTTGAATACGAAGGAGAGATAAAATATTGAGTTTTAATAGCTATTATAAGACTTTGACTGGAGATACTACTAGATTGGTAAAGGCTTGCTAAGGAGGTGTTGATAAAACCACTCATTAAGGGGGATTTAATGCTAGATTAACTATAGATTGATTTTGAATTTTACTATCATTAATATTTACTTTGTATGGGACTTTACTATCACTCTTGTTTATTATTTTTGATATGCTTTTGTACTTGAGTTTGCCCATTAAAAGTAATTTGACTTCCCTTTCCTTTGGTGTATGACATAAATCAGTGAAGGAAGAATTTTTTTTGAACATTATTGAATCATGCAAAGATGGTAGTAGAGTCTATTTGAAGAGATCTTGTAATTCTTGATTGGCCATGGTGCTAGTCATTTTAGCCAAGATAGTCTTATATCTAAGAACATAATCTGTGAGATGCTTATTTGATCTTGTTTTTGTTATGCAACTTGCACATAAGAAACCTTGTCACATATGTTAATACTGAAATGAGATAGAAACATGTCAACTAAAGGATTAAATGCTTTGATCGACTAATTTGGTAGACTATAGAACTACTGTCAATCATAATCCTTTAAACTTCATGGAAATAGCTTGGTTAGTAACTAGTCATTTGGAATATAGTACAAGCATGATACATTAAAATCTATCAAGTGTGTCTCTAGATCACCCTTTACATCATATAGAGTGAGCTTAGGTTGAACAAAACCTGGTGGTATGGGTGTAGAAGCAAAATGGCATGATAATGGTGTATAAAGTAGAGCAAAAATGTTCAAAGCTTGTGTTGGTCTAGAGGTACCTTTTTCAAGATGTGGCACCTTGGATTGAAGAGATTTAATATCTTACACAAGGGTAACCATATTAGGAGGCAAAGATGTACTAGTTATAACTACTGGTGCTACATAAGAAGGTTGGGCTGATATAGGGCGTTGTTGAGACATAGTTGCTCCCGTAGTGTCATTTGCAATTGGTTATTCTATGGTTTGAGAGAATTGACCATTGTTTTCTTTTTGTTGTTCTTCTTGTAGTATTTTAAGCATATCATCTTACATATTAAGATTGTTATTTAAAATATCTCCAATTTCCCTCTTATTAGTTTTGTCAAAGCTGGTATATTGGGCCATTGTTAAAGTAGGAAAACAAAGCAAAAGTGGATTGAATTTTTTGCAATAAGTTGTAATAATAAAAATGTGATGGAAGGAAATTACTAAATAAAAGAAATCTAAAGTCCTAAAAATAGCAAACTAGAATATGCATACAAATTATACAAAACTCACTAACATGGAAGGTGATACCTCTAAAAACATAGGGACCTAGTATATTCTACTAGGATTTGAAAGAAATGATTTTTAAAATTCACCATAATGATTTTTAAAATTACTATGGTGAAATTTAAAAATTAAATATGAAATTTTGACTTATATATGTAGGAAAAATTAGAAGAATATTTCTAAAATTAGCTAGGAATTTTTATTAGGGTTTCTAAGGTTTTTTTATGCAAACAAAGTAAGTTGGGTTCACCAAATGATTTAACTTATTTTGAGAATAATGGAGTTTTTATTCTTAGTTTAGTTAAAAGTATAGATTAATAAATTAGTATAGAATATAGCAGTAAATACAGTCCTAATTTGTGCAATTATTTGTTTTTTTCACCTTTCTAAAAATAATAATAAATAAGAAGAAATATAACCTAGCTAGAAAATAGAATAAGATGGCTAATACAGAGGTTGAAAATGGCTATGCAGAACTGGGAAGGTGTTATAAACCTGAATCTAGATTTCATTGAGAGAAAGGATAGGAGCACTAAAAGGTGGACACTTTAGTGTCTAAATTATTGTTTGTTCCTATCACTATTGTCCAAACTAATCATAGAGACTTGAAACTTTTTGGGTAGTTGCAATGTGCTTGTGTGAGTGTGCTTATGAAAATTTGAGCATTAGTCATTGCTAGAACTCACCATGGAGCTAATTTTATCTTCAAACCCTAACACTCCATCATGATTGATAAAATGACATTTGAGTCACTTGAGAAAGAGGGGTGTTAGTGTGAAATATGTATTAAACATGCAATCCACACCCCTTGTGTGGGCATTCTACCTACATACCAATACTCCAAAGAGGGATCAAACCATATGTAGTTCTCCTACCTAGTGTGTTTTATGCAATAGTGTGATGTAGTTGCAAATGCCATATTGATAGTGTTTGAGGTGGCTAGGGACTAATATGAGGATTTGAGTAGGTTTGTAGCTATGTTGGGTGATTATGTGCAAAGAATAGGGAAGTTTACCTTAGTTATTTATTTGTATGCTTACTTTATTTGTAAGGTTGGTCACCTTCTTTGTAAATGATCCTTAAGTGGGATTTTATAGGGAACACTTGGTTATGGGTTAGATGTATTTGCACTAGGCTGACCTAATTAAGGATAAAGATTAGATGAAAATGACCATTGGGGCTCAAAGTAAAAATGGAAAATATCATAAAAAATTGGATACTTTTTTATGGGGTGCTTTAGTCCAAATGGGGCACTCCTATCCTATAGGATTGAGACCTGGGAGAACAAGATTGACATGGAGAATACTATCTAGCTAAGGTAGAATGATCATTTAGAAGGTTTTAGATGACTAATGATGAGAAAAAGGTGTCTATAAGGGTTGAAAGAGCATGTTAAAAGGACTTATAGATGGGGTGTCATAAGACACACTCAAATTACCATTTGGACATTTTATATGACTACATTTACCCACCCTCTTTAATATAGTGATGCAACAAAGCAAAATACTAGGATAAAGGAAAAGTAGAAAGCATATTTGATCTTACCTAAAAAGGTGAAATCCATGAAGATGTGTGATGTTGAGTGTGCATAGAGAGAGCACAACATGAAGTGCACATCTAAAAAATAAAATAAGGAGTAGATTAGTTCGTACTAGACATGCTATGTCTAAAATAAGAACGTACAAAGGCTAGGTAAAATAGAGAGGAAGAGAAAGGAATGAATACACCTCATCACATATATGAACCAATATAAAACCTATTGTGATGTTGAGTGATGTTAGGTATGTGCTATACCAAGAGTAATATCAAAAATAGAGATGAGTGCTCAATTATTTGAGTGTGGCTCAAGAATACAAAGGTTGGCCCTTTAGCTCCATCATTTCCCACTATGTAGTGAAGCTATTTGATCATTCATGTGTTAATCAATGTTTAGACTATATGTCCAATCCTTCTAAGTAGGGGGCTCAAGAATAAAAAGGTTAGCTAGTCCTTTGGATCCATCATTTCCCACTACATGTGAACTATGAACTAATAACAATATGAATGTGTGTTATATGAGATGGTTCATGAAGCCCATGAATGCTCTGTAATTTGATAATGTGGCATGGATAGTTGAATGTGTACTAAGAACTAGGCCAATCTTGACCACTCTAAAGGGTGTGTATTAGGCTTGTATGAAATCTACTCTAAAACCAAGAACTAGGCTTATATGAAAGCCACTCTAAAATGATGCCAACCACTTATAGATGGAATAAAGCATGCAACTACTAAGAATACCTAGGTAATACAATGAACTGAAAAGAAAAGAAGGCAAATATGCCACACACATTGCTCCAATAATTGGTGTCTTTAACATGGATTTTGATCTATAAGTTGTACTAACTACCCAATTTGAAACTAGAAGTGAGAACCATCATGCCATGCATGATGCCCCCTATATATAGATATTCTAAGTAAAATTACACTAAAACTACCCAATCTAAATTGGACTGTAGCTAACAAAATTATAATTGACCTTACCTTTCTATCTATTTGTAAATTTTTTGGGTTTTTGGCTATTTGGATAGGAGCACCAAAAAGTGGACACTTTGATGTAGGGTGTTGTAGTCTAAATGGGGTGCTCTTATCCTTTACTATTTTTTATGACTATTTTGTGTTTCTCCCTATTTTTTATATCCTATTTTATGTGTTTTGAATTTTGATTACTATTTTACAAATTAATTTTGAATGGTAGAGGGATCTGACCTCTGTGATAAAACCCTTATTTGTTGCCCCCTCTTTTAAGGGTAGGAATGAAGACCCTACAATGACTTCCCTAATAAGAAAGAGCCCTAAAAATGTGTTATGCTATAAAATACATGATATAGAAATGATGATAAAAAAGATGTCTCAAGATATAACATAGTTTGTGTTGGAGATTATTAAATCAATAGGGGTATGGCTAGATAGATGTAATAATGTAATAACATGCATAATATACTAAAATAAAACTAGAAATATGGTTATTTTTCAAGGATGGATGGAACATGATGTACATCATGACATCCAATAAGGTAAGATAATGCATGATGTGGATCATGGCATTACAAATAATTGAGAATCAAACAAACATGTAAGGCAAGAAATAAGAAGCATACAAAAGAGGCCAAGGGGCCAAGTAAATAAGGGACCTGGGCACATGTCACTCAAACTGGGAAAGCAAGCATACAAGACATGTTCAAATGCCCAAATACACATATAATTATAAATAAGAAAGATTGGCATGAGGGCCACAAGCACATACAAGAGTACAAATAAAGGACATTAGAAAATGTCCTAAGGCACACACAAGTAACAAAATAGGAAATAATAAATGTAATCACATCTAACTACTTAAATAAAGAAAGGAAGGCATGTACATACTAGAGATACTATTGCATCTAACTGATCAAAGCAAGAAGTCAAAGTATGCAAAACATGTAGTGCAAGACTAAGTAGATTCTAAGAAATACACAAGTGCTATATACTAGTGAGTGTCAATAGAATACTCTGTGTAAGCTAGTAAGTAATTTACATCAACATGATAACTAGAGTGTGTGGTGTAGGAATGACATAACTTGGATGGTGTAGTCATGTAGAAGATACCCCTAGTGGGTAGATATGTCAATGTATGTCTCAAATGTAGAATGAGGATGCGCCCTCAATGGGTAGAGTGAAGTAATCAAGGATCTGGGTGTCATTGTACACACTCAAATAAGATCAAGTGAAGTATGGTAATGCTGATAAATCAACAAATAATAACATAGAATAACAAAATGTAAGTCTAGCATGGTAGTAGAAATGTAAATCATGGATAATATGTATAATTTAAATTTTTTTGGTGTTTTGAGTTATTTGAATGTTTTTATATTTTGAAATGTTACATTATTTTTGGTATTTTGAAATAAGCTATGTACAAGTAATCATAAGGAAACTATGTATGATAAATTAAAAAGAAACTATGCACAAGTAAACTAAGAAATTATGTACAAGTAAGTAAAAAGAAACTATGTATAATTAAGCTAAGAAATTATGTACAAGCAAGCAGAAAGATACTATGTACAATAATGTGAGTAAAGTAATATGTACACAATGATGTAAAAGACTAAGTTAGAGGGGGTGAAGGGTTCAAGGATGGATTCCATTGGGGAAAAATATGGAGGAAGGGATCATGTCCATCATCAAATGCCTCAAGATCATCATCATAAGTATTATCTTATGTCATAGGCTCTGTATACATGGTGGATATCTCCTTAGGTGTCAGTAAGATCTATGATCTTTGTGTAGTTAGAGATCTATCACTCATAGTGGTGTCATCCTACCTATCTTAATAAACATGGGTGATAACATGTATCACATGATCTGCTATAGGCATAGAGTTGGTAGTAGGTGTGGGATAAGATCTAGGTGAACCAAGTTTTAAGGTAGGAGGAATAGATATAACTGCTAGTGTTTTCTTGTGTCTAGTAGTGATAAGGAGATAATTAAAAGTAGCCAAAGAGTTAGATACATCTAGGTAGAAACCATATGTGGGATGAAATTCATGTAATTGGAGTTATAATTTATATAAAAATATGATTATAAAAAACATTCCACATGAGATATAGAAAACAAGGGATAGAAAACATGGAACTTTGCAATAATGCATGAAAAACTTTTACTTGTAACATGACATTTATAACATGTTTAACAAGATAGAGTTGAGAATTAATCTACATGAGAGAGAGAGAGAGAGTATGTAAAATAAATAGTGAAACCTTGTTTTAAATAAAAGTAAACATTTATTTGAAGGAAAGGGATCTTAAGATGTTTAGCAATACATTTCTTAATATCATCCCATATTATAAAAAGTAAGTATGAAAGGGAAATAATGAAGTTTTGCATTAACATATAGTAAACTTCATCATTCATATACATGATAAGACTAAGTATGGACTCCTTATTATTTGAAATAAGTGTTTTGAAATAATTGAGATCCATTTTTGATTTTATGTGAAATCTGATTTAATTTTAAAAAATTAGAAACATAATGTTAAAAATCAACAAGGAATTTTCCCTAGGGTTTTTAGGGTTTTTGTGTGCAAGTGAAGTAAGTCAGGTTCACCAAATTATTTAAATTAAGTATGGTGAAACCCTAATAAAATAAACACTTGTATTATGCCTTTGAATTTTTAATAAAGTTGATTCTTACCTTCTCATATGCTTGCAATTAGTGTACTTGTGTGATTGTTGATGAATTCTAGTAGTAATGCTCTTACTCTCTCTCATTTGTCCTCTCCTAGCTCTTTGTAAATGGATTCTCTTATTGTAGGTCACATGGTGAGTTTGAGGTAGATTTACATGGTTTAAAAGTGGATTTCAGTCATTAGTGTCCTTTCTAGACCTCTTCACTAGCCCTCTCATTTAATGCATTATCTATGACCTCGATGATGAAACACTCACACTTAGTCCTTGTTGAGTAACATGATCATATTCAAGTCTAGTTAATGTTAGTGGTACATGATAGTCAAGTGGAGGGTGTTCATTTGGTGCATCATCTCCTTAGATTAGTTTAATTTTAGTTTCTCTACCCTTTTTTCCTTGTAAGTAATAGTAGTAATTTGTAGTTCTTAAGTGATTCATCAAAGGAGCTAGCCCTATCTATATATTCACCTCATTTATTAGGATACCCAAAACCTATAGGTGTCTCCATATTATCAATTAAGTGAGGAGGATTTAAAAACCTCCTTAGGGGTGAATTTTTTTTGATAATAGTTATTTCATATTTTTGAGTGTCACAAATATTTTTGTTTTTTCTTTTATTCAAAATATCATGTTTTATGTCTCACATGTAGGTGTGTGTGTGTTTTAAAAAAATATAATATAAAATCATTTCATTTCCAAATAATTTTCATTTTAAATCAAATAAATTAATTGTGTGTTTATTTTCATGTAATTTATATTTTTTCAAATAGACAAGTGTGTTTCTTTCTAAGCAATTTCAACTCTAGCAAGTGTGTTTCTATTCAAAGCATTTTGAATTCAAAAAGATTGGTTTTTTCACAAGTAATAGGTTAAATTTGAATTTAATCAAGTAGATTATAAATTAAGGAGTAAATGATCCACAACACCCCCCAAACAAAGAACTATTAGTCACCACTTTGCATGCCTTATTATAGATTGTCATTGGACACCAACCTTGGTTTAATATGACATTGACTAAACTTAGTTGATTAAATGAAGAAGATATAATGATCCTCATAAAAAAAATCATAATTATTAATCCTTCACATTATTTTTATCTGAGCATGCTGATGAGTGTTGTCAATATTTTCATTTAGATCAACTCAATATGGTTGATGTTATATCAAACCAGGGTTGGTATCCAATGGTAGTTAGTAGTAAGGTGTTAAAAATATTAACTAATAATTGCTTCCTTGAGGTTATTTATGGATAATTTATCCCTAAAGATATACTCTAGTTTCTTTAATGAATTCTAACCTATTGTTCAGAAAGTAAACACACTCTATAGAGTTGAAAATGCTAAAAAATAAACACACTTGCTATAAAGGAAATTGCTTGGAAATAAACACACTTTGTTGTTTGAAGAAAAACACACATTAATCTATTAGAATTATTATTTGAATTAAAGTATTAGAAATAAAATGTTGAAATCAAAGATGCAGTAAGTAATTTGTAATAGGAACACACACACACACACACACACAAACCTGTATGTTAGATCAAACCATACATTCAACTTAAAGACATAAAATATTAAGTACTAATAATACAAAACTTGAAATACCACACACATATCTTGTTTTCTTGGTTGAGTGGGTCCTTTCTCTCCCTTAAAATAACATATAATTCAAAACTTAATTCTTCAAGAACTTCAAATCGTCATTAACTTATAAAATGGTTACAAATTAGAAAAATACGTCAATAATTATGCTTAATCAGTTACTTATTTTCTCATACTCTCCTCTCCTCTCCTCATGCCAAAAACAATACATTATTTATATACCTAAATTCTTATACAAATACTAATCTAAATAGCTAACCATCTAACAAGATTTCTAAAAAAATCTTTTTTATTTATAAAACAAAAAAGGTTACAATTTTTTTTCCACATTTCAAAGTGAAATGGTGGAAGAGATGGCATTGGTGCACAAGAAGAGTCTTCAATTGATTAAAATATCTTTTAGTTACAATATTCTATAATATAGTAACCAGTTTTCCATAATATCCATATTGACATTCCTACAAAAACTTTACTATACATATTATGTATATAAATAAGAAATAATCCAAAATAGCATGGAAAGTCCTTGATCAGGTATACATGATATGTCTATTAGTGTATGGTCTCTAAACTTTCTTCCAATGAGCTTTATGATTGATATGCGTAACTCTGGAGCTAGACTGGAAGACTCTAGAGCTAGACCAGTGAAATTCATAGCCAAACTGGTGTACTCTAGAGCCAATCTAATGGACTTTGGAGCTTGATTGATGAAATCAGACCTTTTTTGGGTTGAATCATGGTGGGACAAACTAGTCTTCAATGGTATTATTTTTTGCCAAAACCATTATATTTGATTATAGTGAATTTATACAACTTGTACATACAAAATTAGTGGATTTTTCATGAAAATGGTTAAAATGAAGTGGTGAAAACAAGAAACATTGATTCACACATACTAATCAAGGTAAAAGTATTCATTATATACTTTATATTAGAAACAAGTTATAAAATGCATATTCAAATCCATTAAAAGGAATATTATTAAGGGATAAATAGTGTCATTACTTGGATATAATGAGTCATTCTATGGAATCATCAATATCCCACACTTTACTTCTTTTGAGTCTTCTTATACTCTCTCTCATTTGTCCTTGTTAGGTTGTGGAGCTAAAAGATTCATAGGTATGCAAACTGTGGAGGTTGCTAGAGTTTGACAGTCATCGATGTCAGTCAAAAACTACCGACATCAATTAGGCAGGAACCAGAATATGCTGACATCGATCAGGCATCGACCGACATCGATCATCTCCAGACTGATAGGAACTAACGTCAGTAGCCTATGCATTTCCAGAACTGTTATTTAGACAAAAAATTAGTTTGATGAACAACTTGTTTGCATGTAAAGACTAATTTTAGTCTTGAGTCTGCATTTCTAATTATTGTAATTAGGAAGTCTAATTATTGTTTGTATGAGATCTATTTAAAAGATCCATGGGGCTGTATTGTAAGAAGTGAAGGATCATAAGGACTTGTAAAGGCAAGGACAAGGGTTTTTCCAAGTGTGAAGGATCATAAGGACTTGAAAAGGCAAGGACAAGGGTTCTTCCAAGTGTGAAGGATCAAAAGGACTTGTCAAGGACAAGAACAAGGGTTCTTCTAGGTGTGTAAGATCAGTTGATCTACAGGTAGCAAGATCAGGGGAGATCTACATGGTAAGTAAGATTAGTTGGTTTGTAGGTGTGCAAGATTAAGGAGATCTACTTGGAGTAATTTGAGTACTTGGTGGACTGGAAGTAGGCAACAACGGTTGAGTTGATTGTCACTTACTGGTAGAAATAACAACTCGGTTATTGAGTTGATTGTGTTTGTAATTGATTGAGAGAGAGAACTCTTGAGGGAGAATTACTGTACGCCCAAGAGGTGTGGGAAGAGTGTGATTTATTCATTGTATTTCCTTTTGGAAGAGTGTTAATACAAGATTGTATTGTCTCTCATATTCTGTGTTGTTTCTGAATTCTAGTTACATATTACTTCTAGTTTAATTTTGTGTTTAGTTTCTTATACAAATGTAATCAAGTGTGCTCTTAAGGAGTTGGATCCTAACAAGTGGTATCAGAGCTTTGCGTTCTAGATTCCTGACAGCTGGTATCAGAGCTGTGTACTCTAGATCCTGACATTCCTCTCCTACCTCTTTGTAAATGGATTCTCTTATTGTAGGTCACATGGTGAGTTTGAGGTAGATTTACATGGTTTAAAAGTGTATTTCAGTCATTAGTGTCCTTTCTAGACCTCTTCACTAGCCCTCTCATTTAATGCATTATCTATGACCTCGATGATGAAACACTCACACTTAGTCCTTGTTGAGTAACATGATCATATTCAAGTCTAGTTAATGTTAGTGGTACATGATAGTCAAGTGGAGGGTGTTCATTTGGTGCATCATCTCCTTAGATTAGTTTAATTTTAGTTTCTCTACCCTTTTTCCCTTGTAAGTAATAGTAGTAATTTGTAGTTCTTAAGTGATTCATCAAAGGAGCTAGCCCTATCTATAAATTCACCTCATTTATTAGGATACCCAAAATGTAGAGGTGTCTCCATATTATCAATTAAGTGAGGAGGATTTATATTCCTCCTTAGGGGTGATTTTTTTTTATAATAGTTATTTCATATTTTTGAGTGTTACAAATATTTTTGTTTTTTCTTTTATTCAAAATATCATGTTTTATGTCTCACATGTAGGTTTGTGTGTGTTTTAAGAAAATATAATTTAAAATCATTTCATTTCCAAATAATTTTCATTTTAAATCAAATAAATTAATTGTGTGTTTATTGTCATGTAATTTATATTTTTTCAAATAGACAAGTGTGTTTCTTTCTAAGCAATTTCAACTCTAGCAAGTGTGTTTCTATTCAAAGCATTTTGAATTCAAAAAGATTGGTTTTTTCACAAGTAATAGGTTAAATTTAAATTTAATAAAGTAGATTATAAATTAAGGAGTAAATGATCCACAACACCCCCCAAACAAAGAACTATTAGTCACCACTTTGCATGCATTATTATAGATTGTCATTGGACACCAACCTTGGTTTAATATGACATTGACTAAACTTAGTTGATTAAATGAAGAAGATATAATGATCCTCATAAAAAAAATCATAATTATTAATCCTTCACATTATTTTTATCTGAGCATGCTGATGAGTGTTGTCAATATTTTCATTTAGATCAACTCAATATGGTTGATGTTATATCAAACCAGGGTTGGTATCCAATGGTAGTTAGGAGTAAGGTGTTAAAAATATTAACTAATAATTGCCTCCTTGAGGGGATTTATGGATAATTTATACCTAAAGATATACTCTAGTTTCTTTAATGAATTCTAACCTATTGTTTAGAAAGTAAACACACTCTATAGAATTGAAAATACTAAAAAATAAACACACTTACTATAAAGGAAATTGCTTGGAAATAAACACACTTTGGTGTTTGAAGGAAAACACAAATTAATCTATTAGAGTTATTATTTGAATTAAATTATTAGAAATAAAATGTTGAAATCAAATATACATTAAGTAATTTGTAACAGGAACACACACACACACACACACACACACACACACACAAACCTGTATGTTAGATCAAAGCATACATTCAACTTAAAGACATAAAATATTAAGTACTAATAATACAAAACTTGAAATACCACACAAATATCTTGTTTTCTTGGTTGATAGGATCCTTTCTCTCCCTTAAAATAACATATAAGTCAAAACTTAATTCTTCAAGAACTTCAAATCTTCATTAACTTATAAAATGATTACAAGTTAGAAAAATATATCAATAATTATGCTTAATCAGTTACTTCTTTTCTCATACTCTCCTCTCCTCTCCTCATACCAAAAACAATACATTATTTATATAGCTAAATTCTTATACAAAAATTGATCTAAAATAGCTAACCATCTAACAAGATTTCTAAAAAAAATCATTTTTATTTGTAAAACAAAAAAGGTTACAACTTTCTTCCACATTTCAAAGTGAAATCATGGAAGAGATGGCATTGGTGCACAAGAAGAGTCTTTAAATAATTATAGTATCTTTTAGTTACAATCTTGTATAATATAGTAACCAATCTTCCATAATATCTGTATTGACATTCTTACAAAAACTTTACTATAGATATTATGTATATAAATAGGAAATAATCCAAAAATAGCATGGAAAGTCCTTGATCAGGTATACATGATATGTCTATTAGTGTATGGTCTCTAAAATTTCTTTCAATGAGCTTTGTGATTGATATGTGTAACTCTAGAGCTAGGTTGGAAGACTCTAGAGCTAGACTAGTGAAATTCATAGCCAAACTGGTGTACTCTAGAGCTAATCTGATGGACTCTGGAGCTAGATTGATGAAATCAAACCTTTTTTGGGCTGAATCATGGTGGGATGAACTAGTCTTAAATGGTCTTATTATTCTCCAAAACCATAATATTTGATTATAGTGAATTTATACAACTTGTACATACAAAATTGGTGGATTTTTCATGAAAATGGTTAAAATGAAGTGGTGAAAATAAGAAACATTGATTCACACATACTAATCAAGGTAAACGTATTCATTTTATACTTTATATTAGAAACAAGTTATAAAATGCATATTCAAATCCATTAAAAGGAAGATTATTAAGGGATAAATAGTGTCATTACTTGGATATGATGAGTCAATCTATGGACTCATCAATATCCCACACTTTACTTCTTTTGAGTCTTCTTGTACCCATTCATTCCTATCCATTTATCAGATTGAATTGTTAAATTAACTCAAAAACAATCCTAACTCTTCTGAAACTTCAGCTAAAGTTGGTGGGACAAATCACATATCTTGCCTTCAATGGGATATTCAAAGTATCCCAACTTTTATTATAGGTAGCTAATGCTTCATTGAAATGGTGATGAATATATTACTCAAAATATGTGATATTATTCTAAAAAAATCATGGATAAAGTTTTTTGAATCCTGACTAGTATATAAGGCTTTTTAACTATATGATTTTCTCTTATGAAACATAAATTGAGCTTTTATGCAAATACCAACAATCTTTGCTTACTCAAAATATCCATCTATTCTAATTATCCATAAAATTTGGTTTTGTATGGTAGAAATGTAAGTTCTAAGTTGGGATTCTCCTATAAAGAGGTTGATCTAGAAAGAAGACATATGACCCAAGATAAAACTACATAACTATAATTCACATAATAAATTCTATTGTTCTAGGGTTTTTCTCTGATAAGATTCTATGAATTCATTTTCATCCCTTAAGTCATTATATGGTCCATAATAAATTATTAGTAATTACCATCTAAAAAACTACTCACAGATAAAAAGACTATAGGCTGAGGCAGGTCTTCTATAGGCTAAAAGTTTCTCCCTTATCTCACAAGCTACTTGGAGGGTGGAATTTGTTTTGTATTTATGTTTTATTTCTCCTCAAGATTTATCATCAACTTCTTATTTTCTATATTGAGTCTTCTTAATTCTTAACAGGTTTCATTTAAGTGGTCATAAGTCATATAAGACAACTATGTCTGAACCCCTTGGTCTTCTTGTGTTTTTGGATCAACCACTTTCTCTTTCAATAACACAATCTCATTATCTTTATTTAAAGACTAAATCTTAGTTTATTTTAATTCTTTTTGTAGAGATGAGATAATGTCTTCCTTACTTTATAGCTTAATTTTGAAGAAGACAAACTCTTCCTCTTACTGGTTTAAGTAGCCTTAGCTTTGGACAAGTTTAGAGATTGAGTATTTGTTCCTCTTTGTTGTGGTTAGAATAGTGAGTCTCTTCTATCTCCAATTTGAGGATTTTCCTTTATCCCTTGGTTGAAATGAATAATATGGAGGTTGTTATTTTGTATCTTCCTCAAATGTTTATGCCATGGTTTCTAATTCTTCAATGATAAATGAGGGTTCTCTTATTTCTTCTTCTATATATTTTTCTTTAATCATTGGAGTTTCAATAGGATTTTCTTGATTTAAGCTACTGAACATCTCTAAAGGATCCCTCTCTTGATCATCCTCCTCCTGCAATATAAGTATTCTTATTCTCCTTGGTAGGGGTACTAGCCTAGACTCCTCCCTTTCGAGTCCTTATTCATAAACTTCTCCTTAGTAACATAGATGGTGATACTCCATGGGCTGGTCTTTGTCCATCATAAATTTACAAGATAAGAATTTGGATAGTGGTTAGTTCTGGGGTTTCCTTAGAGCTAGGTTTAGGCACCCCTATTTTTAAATTCTTTTCCTTCATTACCTTTGAAGTTGGATCTTCAATAGAATATCCTTATTTTAAACTATACCTTGGTGTAAGATAAGAATAAATATGTCTCATTTTTTCTTTAGATCTCTTTTTTAGCTTATTTTTCAGGAATGCTTCCTAGGCAACCTCTTCATCTCATGTCTTCATGAAATGATGTTGAAAAATTAGCTAAATAAGCCCATGATTCTCGATAAAATATATTCCATAAACATATTGATTCATCATGACCTAAATGGATCCATGTATAAACTTGGTCAAATTCACTCTCCATTCAGGTTATGAATTCCTTGTTTGAGGTAAGGATTTTTGTTACATTGTAGCTAAGAGAACTATACTACCCATCACAAGTAAAATTTTTTATTTCTTAAAATTTAGTATTATCTAAGGCTCTAGTAGACTATCTATTTTAATTCCTTTTTTTACACATCATGGTCTGATAATCAATTTAGGCATAGGCTACCTATTTTCATGAAATATCTAAATCAAGTCTGGATCTTCCTATAATTTTTGGGCTTGCATTTGGGATTCCTAAAAGTTAACTAATGAAATGAATACTTATATAAATATTAATTCCCCTCACCTTATAGTGGTATCATTTTAGGTTAATGATGAATTCCTTGAAAAAATATTTGTTAAATCCCTAAAATTTCTTGAGAAACTCCAATGACTTTGCTTCTTCAAATATGGCAGCAACCACATCATCTTCTAGCAGTAATTATGAAAACTTGAGTTCTAATTTATCATTTTGTCCCATCTTAAAATCTCTTATTATAAATTATTGATGCTTTAAATAGGTTTTGGAAGACATGTTATAAATGTGGAATGATATTTTGAGTAGGATATTAGGTTTTATTATTATGAGCAGGATTTAAAAGGAGCATGACACACTTAGAATAACTTTGTAGTTAATCTCACCTTAGATTTAGGGATACGTTGAAGTTGGAGTGCATCATGAGGTGTGAATATTTGGGGAGGAAAAGGAAATTATTGTTTTGTGAGGAGGGATTGAAAAGGACCTCAAATACACCTTTATCTTTTTGCTCATGCTAAATTGTATTGTCATATTCTCCTAATGAATTTGAAAAGTGTCTTGAGCTGAAATCCTCATCATTGATTTTTTCATAAATATTTTTCCCACATGATTGTTATATTTATGTCATCATGGTGACATTATGTCACTTTTCACATTTGAGATACGTATCCCATTTCATAATTTTCTTAGAAAAGATATTTTCACTTTTTGAAATGACTTTTTTAATGAACCTATTTCTATAGCATATTCCAATTTGGGAAAAATATCATTTAAAAAATGGATATATGAAACAATTTGATAACTTAAATATAATCTTATGCATGTAAAAATAAAGTAAAATACCTCAAACTTAGCTATGATGTTGTCTATGTTCCTTAGGCTGCCACTTATCTTGTGATAAAATGACCACATCAGTTAATTCAAAGGCATATAAAATATAATATAAACACCAATATTATTACTTTGTTCCCTAAAAATTTTCCTTTTTTGGTTTTCAAAATAAAATTATATATATATATATATATAAAGAGGTTGGTTTAGATATGAGCAAGATTAAGCCAATGACATATTCAAATAATGAAGAGAACATAGAAATAATAACAAAGTATAGGAAATATTTTAAACAATCTAATAATATTATTTTTCACACCTAATAATTCTTATGAATGATTACACAACTATTTAAGAAAGCTCTTTCCTATAATTGGAAGATATAATCTCCACTAATATCTCTCACCAAAAATCCACTAACCTATTAATAGAGATATGGGTATAACAATAATATATTGTTTCCATAAATAATATATTTTACTACCTAACTAAATATGTGATATATTTTTAATATATCAACGTAACTAATTACTAACTTATCATATGGTAATTACTATCTAGTAAACAGTAATTTACCTTATAGAACATATACAATTATGATCACTAGGCTATCCCTAACATTCTCACCTAGTGTGAACATGGGGAATATATAATCCTATATAGCAACTCTCACAAAAACTCCCATGATGGTTTTTCACTTGGCTAACCACCAACCTACAAACATCTGATAGTTTTACACTTGATTTACCACCAACCTACAAACAATAGATGGTTTTAAACTTAGTTTACCAAAAAATTATAAATAATGGATGGTTTTATACTTTATTAACCAATAATCAAAACATCCTGAAGGTTTTATAGGTTAACCCACAACCTTACATAATGCTAAAACATTATATTAGTCCTCATCATTATTTTTACCTCAAGGGGAAATACAAAAATGAATGCTCACTTATGTCAATACTTAAATAGGTATGTACTTTTATTATTATTTGTAACACACACAAAAAAAAAATATTAAAAGCACACCACACATAATATATGTCACCAAAACATTATGATCCCCATCAGTAGTGATTGATGAGAGGCTTTTGAACATCTAGCCTTTGTTTCCTCCTTTCTTCAGTAGAAAAAGCTACTTAGTCAGCCAATATGTTGATGAAGCTCAGCTACATAAATTGTCCAAGGAGAAATCCCCTCCTCAATATGAAATAATAATTTTACATAGGACGTTGGGGTCGCTAAAAAATGCATCCTTTTATTTGACTCTTTGACAAATATGACACATTTAAAAAATGACTCCTTTTTGACATTTTTAAAACTTTTGATGACCAAATATTGAATTTAAATATTAACATACAATAGACTATTGACATGGACCGACTCTTTTATTTATTTCTAAATAATAATGACTTAATAAAAAAACATAAAAGACTTTTTAGGAATAATGACATTAAACAAATATTTTGACATAAAATAACTTAGTGATTGTGAGAGACACACCTAAATAAAGTACTATGATTCCTTAATGACTAAAGAATAATAATTAAGAGACTAAATGACATGCACAACTTTATACAAATACTAAGCTTAAAAATTAATAAATCTCATACTAAATATAACCTGAATTACTAAAGAAACTAAATTTTTGTATTTGACAATATAAAATAAACTAACCATTTGATCTTGAACTCACATATAAATAATTTTTTTGAATGACACAACTAATCAAAAATGAATTTATAATGACACACATGAATTATATATCAGGAGCTTCATGGTTTCAATGTAATGTAACACGTATTGGTGTTACATTAAATTTGATGGTTATTGTTTACATAGATACTAGATACATGGGCATATTTTGATCTTTGCTAATTCACCTCATAAACTTAAACACCACTTTGTAAGGAAACCATGATAGAATATTGGTGTATAGTGTCAAACAAGCTTGTAGATTGCATATAAAGGAGAAATATAAGCTCCTCAAATCTACTAGATATAAATTCATGTCTCAATTCTTCAAGGATAGTGAAGGGAATCACCCAAAATGATAATCAAAATGAGTTTGTAGGAACCATGCATTCACCAACATAAAATTGAACCTTAGGATCTCCAACAATGTGGGTGACAGCTTGTATGACTTGATCATCTACTTTCATTATAATATTAAACAAAACTTATGCCAAAATTGAAGTTGTACTTTGAATTTAATAGAAATATGAATGGATACAACTCTTGGTTAGTGAACTGATGAAAGTTTCCTTGATCTGATTCATTGAATAGAAAAAAGATACTACATAATATGTAGAGTTGGGATACAAGTACACATAGATATCTAAACATAACATACATAGACCAATTAATAGCCCAGTATGCCATGCATCATGTGTTTGTAGGATATGAGTTAAATAACTCATAGATTATTTGTGAGACAACATAGGACTGTATGAACATAATAAGATTCACATATTCATCTTTAGTATCAATATAGGCTAGAACTTGAATAGAACCCATTATTATTTGATGAAAACTTGAGTGAGTGGGCATGAAGCTAATTGGAGATGTAGTAGAAATGCCAATTCAAGAAAGCTGAGTTTCCCCCTATCATGCATGGATATGAGGAACTCTACAAATTAATGTATCTAGGTCAGGAGGAATTCACTATTTATACTTTCATGCATAGGGGTGAATAAGAAGAATATAATAGCCCCTCATAAATCCATTACATAATCCCTAATAATTATGATCACTAACATTAGGCTATCCCTAAAAATATATATATCTATCTTGGAGGAAGACTACCATTTACTTATTTTCAACCCTCGCCCTTTATTAAGCTTCAAATATCATCATTTGATTATGACGATAGAATAAGGTTCTCCCATATAGCTAAATTCATACTGAGACTGAATTTACTTGAATAATTCCTCTTTGCTTAGATGTTTATGTTAAATTCTTAGTCTATGTCTATTGACTAAGAGTATTCTTTTGTTCCCATCAATTGGTATAATATAAACTAATCCATTAGCAAATATATTTTCCACTTGATAGGTTCCAAACCATCTAGTAAATAGCCTTCCCTTGATTTGTTTGTATTTCAAATAAAATAACAAAACCTAATATTTTTCCTCAAATTTCTTTTATTTGATGTGTCATGTTATTGTTTCCTCTGATGTTGTATAAGTTTAGTTTTCTATAAAGCTTCTAATATCATATAATCAAGTTTATCAAGCTAATTTTTTTAATATCTTTATGATTTATTCAAATATATGACACTTCTACTACTATTATTAATGTTTATATTTAAAAATCTATTGGAAGCAAAGGCTTATTACCAAAAACAATTTCATCCAATGAGAAACATGTGGTAGTTTTCCATGTGTTATTATAAGCCCATACTATTTCATGTAACCTACTTTCCTGATCCTTTCTGCTAATGCTAACTATCTTGGTCAAGATGTTCTCTACCTTCCTATTAGTGACCTCAACTTGAACATTGGTTTGTGGATGGTATGGTGATGATTTTTTATGGGTTTTTTATAGTGGTCTATAAAGTCTTTGATTATATTAGATATGAATTGAAGTCCTTGATTAGATACTATGGCTCTAGATGCTTTAAACATTTGCATGATGTTGTAGTAAAAAAGTTAGAAAATAGTTCTTCCCTTGGAAAGGGTAGAGCTTAAAATTATTCCCATTTAATGACATATTTTGTACATGCAAGGAGTTATTCCCTTCCTTGTAATGGTGGATCAATATGACAAATAAAATCTATCCCCCATTTATCAAAATGTCTTAGAACCACTTGAGGATGGAGAAACATTTCATTAGTAGGGTAGGTTTTACCATCCTTTGGAAAGTATAGCATTACCATTAATTTGTTTATAGGCAAAGCTCAACTTAATTCTTTCACTTCTACATTGAAAAATTAGATTTCATGGAGGAATAAGATATATAAATATTGTGTACATGTCAAAACTATCAAACTCTACATGATGCTTGAATTTACCAATTTGGATAAGCTAATCAAGGCCTTCCAAAATCTCATATATAATCTTATTATTAAGGAAAAATGTCAAACTATCTTGAAGAAATGCATTTCTAATTTTTAGGAGTATTCTTAAAGTCATTTTAGTACCACCCTTGATACATGGGATTATAGGTGGGATACATTGAGTATTATTTTGAAAATAAGGGATTCATTTATCCCAATAACCTAAAATGGTGTTTAAGGAGAGACATAGCTATCATATAACTAATAAACAAATTTGGAAAATATTTGGGAAATAATGGATTGTAATGTGGTATGGGCCACCATTGATTCTTAACCCTATTCCCTCATGTAAAAATATAATAGCCTAGGCATAAGAAAAATTTGAAATATGGAAGGCCCATATTAGACCATATGAGGGTTACATTAGCACAACAAAACTACACTGGGATACATATTATGATAATTACAACTTTAGCAAGAAAATGAGAGATATAGTGTCTACTAGGGAACATAGGAGACCCTAGCTTACAAGAGGACTTGTAATAAATTAAATGTGGGGGAAATTATGAGATCATAAAATGGTTAATTATATTCAAGTAATTACCTCATTATTTTCCTAAAAGGCTTCATTTTAAGTGGATTTATATGTACATAATATAACTCATTACTAATCTACATTATAAAATAGGGTTTTTACCTTAGTTATTATGTGTAAGTTATTGTTACTTGTTAAAACCACTTTAGTCTAACATTTGCTTAGAAATCTACTAGTTTTGTATGTATAGGTCATATGAACATGATATAATTTAAGAATTTTTTTTCAATATAATAATCCTAAATCCAAGCCCATGCCAGTTTCATAAATCTATAGATTTTATTTAGAGATCACTAGTCTAGCTTTAGAGATCATTAGTCTGGCTCTAAAGAACACCAGTCTAGCTCCAAAGATCACCAATCTAGCTCAAAAAATACTCATAACTAGTTCTAAATACTTCTAAACATTTTTAAAATGATAATTGAATATGACATAAGACACACATGCTTGATAAGAAGTAGTCTAATATATTTTTTGAACAATTCTAGAAGTTATAAATATATTTTCCAAAAATACTATTTCTATTTTTAACCATGTTATTTATAGAAATTTTCTCATGAGTGACTGTACATACTATGTTTTAATCTACAATAATTGAAGATCAAATGGATATGAACTAAAAAATAAGTTACAACTCAAAATAGACTTGGAGTTACAATGAACAAAATCCAATGCTTTTACTCTTGTTTCCTTGGAAAGTGGAAAGTGAGTTGTTATGCTTTTATTTTATAATGAACAAAGTCCTAGTTAGTTTTGATCTTGTAAGGTTATTGTCTATTTTTATCAACTATTGTAAAATAATATTATATATAAATAATGTCCTTTTGAGTAAGAGGATAGTAAGAGAAAAAAATAAGACAAACATAAGAATAAAAAGATTAAGTATGAATTTTCATTTTTAGCATTGTAAACATTTCCAAAAGTAATGAGAAATTGATTTTATAAAGCTTAAAAAAAATTAGTTGTGTTTCAATCATATTCTTAGAGAGAAAAAGGGCCTACTCAACTAAGGAGGCATGATCTATGTTTGGTATTTATATGGTTATTGTTAGCCAAAATTTGGCTACCTTGAATGAGGATCATATAAAAATTTTCACTTACTTGATCTTAACTTTGTTGATAGCCACTATAAAGGCTTTGTATTGGTCATTAATGATCTAGGTTGATAGGTAATGTGTCTTCTTTGGTAGCTTACAAGGTCATTTATGATAATCTAGTTGGTAGCTAGGTCAAGTCATTTTGTCTTGTCATCAAGTAGTCATTCTTTATGGTCTTCATGAAGTTAAGGTAAGTGGGAAACCAAGTTAATATTGAGGTATGCCCATGAAGACAAAATGATAACCCTAAAAGGAGTAACCATGGCTAAATCTGGTCATAATAGTCAAAGAAGTAGAATTAGTAAGTGGATCACATGGTTTCAAAGACTATTTGGAAAATTTAAAGTAATTTTGATAAGATTAAGGTATTTTGTTACTTTAGTCTTATTATGATTTTAAATGATAAGGATCACAATTAGTAGTAAAAGAAAACATAAAGGTTTTGTCTTTTGAAAAGATGACATTTCAAGTCATCTTACACCTTGGTGATGACATCATGCTTGGACATGACCATATGCCTTCTTCAAATGCCTTATGTAACTGAATGTCAACATTGGAATTCATTTATAAGTACTATTTATCATTATATAATGCTTTAAAAAAATATTTTTCAAGATAATTATAGGTAATAAATGGTATGAAACATATTTGTATGTTATTCCATGTTCATATAGGTTAGAGGAAGGTGAAGAGTCATTAGGTTCAACATCTTAAATAGTTCTAAGAGGTAAAACAATTAGTATCTTAAGAAAAACCATGATTTTGGTGCTTTTGTACATAAGGTTTTTGATGGTTGACAAGGTGAAAATTATTCCATAGGTCCATGTGGTCTTGTCAGACCCAAATATATTCAAAATATGGAGGTGCATAGCTAAATAGTGCAAAATCCCACTCCACTTCTGCATAGGTCTTCTTAGAACCTCAATAAGGGCAATTGATTTGCACTTGGTAATTTTAGGAGAAAAAAAGTTATATCCTAAGATATTAGACATAAGAGGGAACCCTAATTCCATTCTAATTTGTGGTATTGGTTTTCTGGTTAATCCCCTTAACTTTATGAACATTCTTTAAGAAGTTAAGGGGCAGAAAATGAGTTTCAAACCCCACCTATGTCAGTTTTCCTAAAGTGTGGTGTTTTGAGGTTATATGAATGGATAAAAATGATTGGGTATGGTCTCTTGATCATTATTTTAAACCTTAAATATCATTTCCTTTTATGTTTCTTCATGTTCATGGTTGGTGCAATGTCAAATAGCCTTGTTCTAACAATTTGAGTATGATAGTCCTATGTGTAAGGAGTTTGAAGTTGTATTATTGCATGAAATAAGTGAAATTAAGTTTTACAAAGTGATTATAATGTATTAAATGAATTTCATACTCCTTTAATACATCAATGGTATAAACTTCATGATATACAAACAACTATGCATCCACAGTTAAATTGTTAAAACTAGGTTCCTTGGTGAAGTAGCCTAATCAAATGCAAAAGTATTATCATTGTAAAAACAATTTGAAGGAGAAAAACCATATTATGTGGAAATTTAATATCATTATAATTAATTTTTTAGGCATCAATCTTATAATTAGGGTTCACAAGCCTATTTTTCAAGCTAGTTTTCAAGAAAGTTTTATGAACCTACAAGTCTATAGACCTATAGGTCACTATTGCCACCAATTATTTAATCATGAGAGTGAAGTTACACTATAATAATGCATGATTAAATGTTATTTTAATTCTCCAAAGTCGTAAAGTATTTTATATTTGAATATCTATACCCATTCACTTCACCTTCTCATTGAAACTGTGTGCTCTAGGTTGGATTGTGTGAGTCCAATGGAAAAGACTATGAGGGTAATGATAAGACTTTAAAAGTGGTTTGAGTACATGGGTTTAAGATTATATTATATAAATATTATTTTACCATGATAAAATGGGTCATCATTAGTCAGATAGGCTAAATAAAGGGTAAAACATATAGAATGAAAGGTTTTGCCCTAGTTGACAACTTATAGGTCTGTTAGTAGACAATGGACACAAAGGGTCTAATTGGTGATGAGGGTGTGAAGAGATAAGGTGTTTTAGGGATAAAATTAAATAAATTTAAAATATTACATCAATACAAATCTCTCTTTGGGATATATTAGTCCAAAAATCTTAGAATGTTGACCTACAACCAACAGGCCTTATTGACTGCATATAGGCCTACCAAGTAGAAATGGCAAACATGGTCATGTAGTGGAAAAAATAAGTGTAATAATGTTTTATATATTTTAAAGGAATATTAATAAATTATATTATCCATTAAAAATTCATTTATGTTTAAATGAAGAGAATAACTAACTTCAAATTGTAGTCATAGAGGCTAAATGTTGACTTACTATCCTGCCAATCCAAAATAGGAAAAACATTGCCCTATGTGGTGTGAAAAAAAAGATATAAGATATGAATAAGACAAAAAAATAATTATATATATTATAAAATCAATTAAAATCATCAATAAACCAATGTGAAAGTGTATACATGCAAAGTTGTAGTTAGAAGGCCTAAATACAGACCTACAGGCTTATGTTAGGCAAAAATGGGGAAGGGCACATGTATAAGGTGAAGTTTAGGTTAAAGAGGTTTGTGTGGAGTAAGAGAGAATATTAAGTGTATTAAATAAAAATTTAAAAGGATCAACAAGATTAAAAAAGATCAAAGAGGAAGAAAAAACTTCAATTTGCAGTCAAGGAGCTTAAGTGGGTCACTCACAGGCCTACTTTAGATAAATGCAAGAGAGATGTGATTGATATGTGAAAATATGAAGTGGAAAGAGTATAAAAAATTAATTCATTTAAATCAATATTTTATAATTACCTTCATATAATTTTCAAGTTAAATTAAGTCAATTATAAAGTTTGAGAAGCCTGTTTAGGCTTGGGAGACCTAAATTAGCATACACAGGCTTATAGGTAGAAAGTATGAAGAAAATTTGTTTTTTGAGAGAAAAAATAATATTAAAGTATTTTATAAGGTTATAATAACTTCAATGGAACATTATATGTTGTTTTGGACTCCTTCAATGGTGAGGATAAAGACAAACTTAGTATACTAGGGTTCTTTGCATTAAATTTGCTTCTAAACCCTAGTTATAGGCTTTTAAAGATAATAATGGGGTTTGAGGAATGGATGATGAATAAAATCATTGGAATACTTAATTTGAGGTTGAATAGACCATATAAAGTGGTTTAGAGCCAAAACCAACCAATTTTCATCTTTTTAGGCCAGAACCACTCACTCAACCTTTTCAATGGGCCTAGATAGTAAAAAATGGCCACTTTTGGTGGTGAGAACTCAAATAAGAATATGCATGGTGTTCATAGATAATTATGGAGTATTAAGTGGGTTGTTTACTTAAAATTATTGGCATTAGTTTATGAATTTAGGCCCTATATGGTATGAATAGTCATTAATAAGGCTACACACTCTAACCCTACTTAAAACTTTCCAAAGACTTGATGGGAGAAAAGATGAAAATTATAAATCTATATGCATTTATTTGACCTAAAAAAACTTGAGCATATTACTCACTTAAAGATGATAATCACCATGAAATTTATCTGTACATGCACCTATATAGATGCATTTAGTGCTATGATTTATAGGGGTTTGGGCTTAAAATATGGTTTTTAGACATATGAGTTGATGAAGACCATTGAAAATGTTTGTGTGAAGAGTCTTGTACCTTATTATATCCCAAAACCCACTCTTTTTCCTTTGAAAGTACTCATGGATCTAATTTCCAAGGACAATATAGAAATACTTGTGAAAGAGTGATGTAGTCACCTAGGAGAGATAGAGTAGCAAGGTTAAACCACTTGAAGGCCATGGGTCATATCAAAACATGGTTTTTATGCTATAATATAGTTCTATGAACCTTTCTATAGTTTTTCATGGAAGCCTTATTTCCATTCTAATGGATACTACTAATCAAGTCAGACCTAATGGACTAGTAAGCCTATAAGGCTGATGAAGGAGATCTCTATCATTGAAAGGAGTGAAGAAAAGGTGCCAATGAAAGATAAAGGAAGATATGAGAAGCCTATGATGGAATGGAGGTTACTTCATGAAGTCAATATTTCATGTTTCAAGTTTCCAATTGTAACTGCTCATTCAATAAGTGATTGTAACTATTCATACAAGAGCTCCTACACCACTTAGTCAAGTTCCCCATCAAGTTGAACCAACACATGCCAAGGATATGGATGAAACTAATCTTAGACTCCTTTCCATTTGTAATTTTAATAGGATTGATGTGGGTGACACTTGTTTATGCATCCCCTATGCCTCTCTTTCTCTCTCCTTCTTCATTCTCTTATATATGTAGTCTTAAATGGCTTATAATAGATCCTTTAGCTGAGTATGGTGAGTCCCTACTCAAATAAAAACTTTTAATATGACTTTAACTATTTATTAAAACTAATTCTTACCTTTTCATATGCTTTCAACTAGTGTACTTGTGTGATTGTTTATGAATGTTAGTAGTAATTCTCTTATTCTCTCTCATTTATCCTCTCCTGAATCTTTGAAAATGGATTATCTTCTTATAGGTGGTGATTTTGAGGTAGATTTAAATGGTTTTAAAGTGTATTTAAATCATTAGTGTCCTTTTTAGACCTCTTGACTAACCCTCTCATTCAATGCATTATCTATGACCTCCATGTTGAAACACTCATGCTTGGTCCTTGTTAAGTAGTGTGATTAGATTCAGGTCTAGTTCATGTTATTAGTGCATGATAATTAAGTGGAGGGTGTTAATTTAGTGCATCACCTCATTAGATTAGTTTAATTTTAGTTTCTCTACCCCTTTTTCATTACGAGTAGTAGTAGTAGTTTGTATTTCTTAAGTGATGCATCAAGGAAGCTAACCCTATCTAAAGATTCACCTCATTTATTAGGCCACCCAAAAATTAGAGGTATCTCCATATTATCACTTAAGTGAGGAGGATTTAACAACCTCCTCAAAGGTAAAACTTTTTTTAATAATAGTTATTTCATATTTTTGAGTGTTACAAATATTTTTATTAGTTCTTTTCTTCAAATATTCATGTTTTGTTTCTGACATATAGGTCTATGTGTGTTCTAAAAAATATACTTTCAAAGCATTTAATTTCCAAATAATTTCCCTTTTGAAGTAAATAGATTAATTGTGTGTTTATTTTCATGTAATTTATATTTTTTCAAATAGACTAGAAGTCTGTTTCTTTCTAAGCAATTTCAATTCCAGCAAGTGTGTTTCTATTCAAAGCATTTTGAGTTCAACAAGAGTGTTTTTTTCAAATCTATTTTAATAAATTATATTGTATCTTGAGAAGTAAACGATCCACAACACCCATAAAAGAAAGAACTATTAGTCATCACTTTTCATGCCTTATTGTATATTGTCATTGGACACCGACATTGGTTTAATATGACATTGATTGAACTGAGTTGATTAAATGAAGAGGTTAAAATGACCCTCATAAATAACCTTATTATTATTTATCCTTCATATTATTTTGATTTGAGAATGTTGATGAGTATTTTCAATCTTTTTATTTAGATCAATTCAACATGGTTGATGTTATATAAAACCAGGGCTTATATCCAATGATAATTATTAGTAAGGTGTAAAAAATAGTAACTAACAATTATCTCCTTGAGGGGAGTTGTGGATAATTTATCCCTAAATATCTACTATAGTTTCTTAAATGAATTCCAACCTAGTTTTTAAAAAGTAAACACACTTTTCAGAATTGAAAATGCTGAAAAGTAAACACACTTGGTTAGAAATAAACACACTTGCTATAAAGGAAATTGCTTGTAAATAAACATACTTTGTTGTTTGAAGTAAAATACACATTAATATATTATAATTATGATTTAAATTAAATTATTATAAATAAAAAATTAAAATCAAATATACAGGATGTAATTTGAAATAGGAACACACACACACAAAATTGCAGGTTAGATCAAAGCATACATTTAACTTAAAGACACAAAAGATTAAGAAATAACAATATAAAACATAAAATACCACATAAATATCTTACTTTCTTGGTTGAGTGGGACCTTGATCTACCTTGAAATGGTATATAATTCAACACTTACATCTTCAAGAACATCAAATCTTCATTAACTTCTAAAATGATTACAATTCAAAAAAATACTTCAATAATTGTGCTTAATCAAATGATTCTTTTCTCATACTCTCCTCTCTTCTCCTCATATCAACAACAATACATTATTTATATACCACAATGATTTTACAAATAATCTAAAATAGACGATGTCACAAAAATACTGCAAACAAAATATTTTTTGTTTGTAAAACAAAAAAAGGTTACAAGTTTCTTCCATGTTTCAAGGTGAAACGGTGGAAGAGATGACATTGGTACACATGTAGAGCCTTCAACTTGTTATAATATATTTTAGTTAAAATATTATATAATATATTAACCAATATTATAAAATATCCACATTGACATTATTACAAAAATCTTACTATAAATATTACGTATATAAATAGGAAATAACCCAAAAATAACATGGATAGTCCTTGATCAGATATGCATGACATGTCTATTAGTGTATGGTCTCAATGAGATTTGTGATTGATATGCATAAATATAGAACTAGATTGGAAAAATATAGAGCCAAACTAATAGAATTCATAGCTAGACTGGTTCAATTTAGAGCCAACTTCATGGATTCTAGATCTAGATTGATGAAATTCAAAGCTTTTCTGGGCTGATTCATGGTGGGCTGAACTAGTCTTCATCAATCTTCTTATTTTCAAAAACCATAGTATTTGATCATAATGAATTTATACAAATTTTACATACAAAATTAGTGGCTTGTTCATGTAAATTTTTAGAATGAAGTGGTGAAAATAAGAAACATTGACTCACACATACTAATCAAGATAAAAGTATTCATTTTATACTTTATATTAGAAACAAGTTATAAAATGCATATTCAAATTCATTAAAATAAACATTATTATGGGATAAATAGGGTGTTTTCTTGGATATAATGAGTCATTCTATGTACTCATCATTCTCCTACACTTTACTTATTATAAGTCATCTTGCAAGCTACTATCTTCCTTGTGATCAAGCACTCATTTCTCTAAATTTTGGTTGAGATCATAGACATCATAATATATGTTCCAAGTTTTCTCCAATCGATTGACAAACCCTTTATGTCTCTGAACTAGTGTTCTCTATTTTTTAAACTTCTCAATAGACTGATGTGCTACATTTTGACAAGGAGACATAGGGTTAAAGATGAGTAGAGGTCTAAATATCATACCCGTATACTCCTATCCATATATCCGATTGAATTATTAAATTATCTCAACAATAGCCCTAGATCTTCTGAAACATCATCTAAGGTTGGTGGGATAAATAATCTATCTTATCATTAATGGGATATTCACAATTCCCCAAATTTTATTATAGGTATCCAATGATTCATTGAAATGATGATGCATATATTCCTTAAAATATGTGATATTGTTCTACAAAACTCATGGATAACATTTTTTAATCTTGATTGGTATACAAGGCTTTTTAAATATATGATTTACTCTTATGCAATAGTAAATTGAGATTTTATGTGAAGATCAATAGTCTTTGCTTTTACTCAAAATATTCATCAATTTTAAAGATCCATAAATTTTGGTTTTTTAAGGTAGAAATGTAAGTTCTAAGATGGGATTATCTTATAAATAGGTTGATCTAGAAAGAAGACATGTGACCCAAGATAAAACTACATAAATATAATTCACATAATAAATTCTATTATTTTAGGGTACTTGTCTGATAAGCTTCCATGAATTGATTTTCATCCTCCAAGTCATGATGTGGTCCACAAGATATTCTTAGAAATTTCCATCTAAGAAATTACTCACAGATAAAAAGACTATAGGTTGAGGCATGTCTTCTATAGGCTAAAAATTTCTCCCCTAGCTCATAAGCTACTTATAGGGTGGCATTTATTTTTTCTTTATGTTTTATTTCTCCTTCAATATTTATCCTCAACTATTTGTTTTTTATCTTGAGTCTTCTTAATTCTTAACAAGTTTAATTCCAAATGGTCATAATGTCATGATAAGATAACCGTGTATAAACCCCTTGGTCTTCTTGTGTTTTTGGCTCAACCAATTTTTCTTTCAATAACACAATCTCATTATCTTTATTTAAAGACTGAATCTTAGTTTCTTCTAATTATTTTTGTATAGATGAGATAGTGTCTTCCTTACCTTGTAGCTTAAATTTAAAGAAGACAATCTCTTCCTATTTTTGTGTTAATAGCCTCAACTTTGAACAAGATTAGAGCTTGAGTACTTGTTCCTCTTTGTTGTGGTTACAAGAGTGAGTCTCTTCTATATCTAATATTGTGTATTTTCCTTTATGCCTTGGTTGAGATGAAAAGTATGGAAGATGCTATTTTGTATCTCCCTCAAATTTTTCTGCCATGGTTTCCAATTATTCAATGCTCAATAAGGGTTCTCTTATTTTTTCTTCTATAGATATTTCATAAATAATTTTTTTAACAAGATGATATTGATTTAAACTATTGAATATTTCTAAATCATCCCTCTCTTGATCATCCTCCTCCTACAATATAATCATATTTCTTCTCCTTGGTAGGGGTATTGGCATAGAATCCTCCCTTGGAGTCTTTCTTCATAAAATTCTCCTCGGGATCCTAGATGGTGATACTCCAAGGGCTGCTCTCTATCCATCATAAATTTCCAATATAGGAATTTGAACAATGGCTAGTTCTGGGGTTTCCTTAGAGCTAGGTTTAAGCACCCCTATTTTCAACTTCTTTTCCTTCCTTAACTTCGAGTTAGATTTTCACTAGAAGATACTTATTTTATACTAGACCTTAGTGTAAGAGAAAAATAAATATGTCTTAGTTTTTATTTAGATCTCCTTTTTAGCTTCTTTTTTTAGGAATGCTTCCTAGGAAGCCTCTCTATCTTGTGTTTTCATGAAATGATGTTGACAAAAGAGCTAAATAAGCCCATGATTCTTGATAAAATCTATTACATAAACATATTTATTCACCATGAATTGAATGGATCCATATATAAACTTGGTAAAATTCACTCTCCATTCAATTTATGGAGTCCTTGTTTGAGGGGAGTAAGGATTATCATTACATCATAGTCAAGAAAACTATACTACCCATCATAAGTAAAATAATTTATTTCCTAAAATCTAGTATTATCTAGGGCTCTAATAGACTATCTATTTTAATTCCTTTTGTTACACTCTGTGGGATGACAATCAATTTAGGCTTATCCTCCCCATTTTCATGAAATATCTGAGTCAAGTCTTTAAAGGTGGATCTTCCTACAATTCTTAGGCTTGCATTTGGGATTCCTAAAATTTAACTATTGACATGACTAATTATATAAATATTAATTCCCCTCACCTTATAATGGTATCCTTTTAGGTTAATGATGAATTATTTAAAAAACTATTTGTTAAATCCTTAGAATTTCTTGATAAACTCCACTTACTTTGGTTCTTCAAATATGGTATCAACCACATCACCTTCTAGAAATAATTATGAAAACTCTAGTTTTGATTTATTCTTTTATCCCATCTTAAAATTATTTATCAAAAATTATTGATGCTTCAAAGAGGTTTTGGAAGGAATGGTACATGGAATGATATTTTGAGTATGATAATAGGTTTTGTTGTTATGAGTATGATCTAAAAGGAACATGACATGCTTAGAAAAGCTTTGTAGTTAATCTCACCTTATCTTCAGAGAATTTTTGTGTGTTGAGGGATAGAAAAGGACCTCAAATACACCTTTATCTTTTTCCTTGTGATAAATTGTATTATCATATTATCCTAATGAATTTGGAAAGTATCTTAAGCTGGCATCCTCATCATTATTTTTTTCATAAATATGTTTTCCACATGATTATTAGATTTATGTCATCATGGTGACATTATGTCACTTTTCACATTCGAGATACATATCTCAATTCATACTTTTCCTTAGAAAATATATTTTCACTTTTTGAAATGACCTTTTTAATGAACCTATTTTTATAGCATATTCTAATTTAGGAAAAATATCATTTTAAAAATAGATAGATGAAACAATTTGATAACTTAAATTTAATCCTATACATAGAAAAACAAAGTAAAATACATCAAAATTAGCTATGATGTTGTCCTTGTTCCTTAGGCTTCCACTTGTCTTGTGATAAAATGACCACATCAATTAATTTAAAGGCACACACAATATTTTATAAATACCAATTTTATTATATTATTCCCTAAAAAGTTTTCATTTATGGTTTTCAACTTTTCATACCATTTACTTATTTTAAATTCTCCCCTTTTATTAAGATTCAAATATCATCCTTTGATTATGATGAGAGAATAAGGTTCTCCCATATAACCAAATTCATATTAAGACTGAATTTGCTTGAAGAATTACTCTTTTATTAGATGTTTATGATAAAGTCTTAGTCTATGTCTATTGACTAAGAGTATTTTTTGTTCCCATCAATTGGTAGGAGCTAAATTAATCCATTATCAAATATATTTTCTACTTGATAGGGTTCAAATCATGTAGTACACAGATTTCCTTTGATATGTTTCTATTTCGAATCAAATAACAAAACCCAATCTTCTTCCTTGAATTTATTTTATTTATGTGAGTGTCATGCCATTGTTTCTTCTGACATTGTATAAGTTTAATTTTATATAAATCTTATAATATCATCTAATCAAATTCATTAAGCTACAAAATTCTATATCTTTATGCTTCATTCAAATCTATGCCCACTTCTACTGCTATTATTAATGTTTATGATTAAAAATTTATTGAAAGCAAAGGCTTCTTACCAAACACAAGTTCATATGGTGAGAAATCTGTGGTAGTTGTTCATTTTTTATTATAAGCCCATAATTTTTCATGTAACTTACTTTCCCAATCCTTCTTACTAATGTTAACTGTCTTGGTCAAGATGTTCTCTAACTCCCTATTATTGACCTCAACTTGACCATTAATTTGTGGATGGTATGGTGATGATTTTTTATGGGAGATTTGATAGTGATTTGTAAATACTTTGATCATATTAGATATGAATTAAGGGCCTTTATTAGATACTATGGCTCTTGATGCTTCAAACCACTGCATGATGTTATAGTAAAAAAAGTAATAAAATAATTCTTTCCTTGCAAAGGATAGAGCTTAGACTTCTACCTATTTAATAACATAGTTTTTACATACAAGGAGGTATTCCCTTACTTGGGATGGTGGATCAATAGGATAAACAAAATCAAACCTCCATTTCTCAAAATTTCTTATGACCACTTGAGGATGGAGAGTCATTTCATTATTTAGGGTAGGATTTTCCATCCTTTGGAAAGGATCACATTACCATACATATATTTTTATATTTATTAGAAGTTAAGGCTAGTAGTATCTAGACTCAAGAATTTTATAAATAGTAATTTTGGTTGAATAGTGGCCTCCTCTTGGTTCATTATGGAAAGCTCTTATAATGTCATAGGTCTCATTTTATCTTACACACCTATGAAGCACTAAACTAGGTCAATATTTAAACAAAACACTATTAAGACATTTAAAGTGAGCATTATTCATAACTAAAAATTTTATTATCTTATTATTAAAATGATAAGGAATTTTTCTTGTGGCTACGTAGTTTCTCATAATAATAAACCATGGTGAATGTGATTAAATTATGAACAACTTCTCATCTAGAAAGTTGTCTTCAACTGGTTCATCTTCAAATGGAACATGTAACCTTGATAAAAAAATTCATAACCATATTATATTTTCTTGGCTTATCAATAATTATAATATCAAATTTTTACAAGAGTAGCCATTTGATGATCCTACCTCCTACCACTGATTTATTCATTAAGTATCTTATGGTTGAATGGTCTATGTAGACAAAGATTTTATATCCACTATAGTTACAAAACTTTTTCATGGCATATATGACAACTAAGAATTAATTTTCAATAGTGGTATAGTTTCTTTTAGTAAGAGTTATATTTTTGCTAATATAGTAAATGGCATATATCTTCCCTTCCTCATCATTTTATCTTACTACTCCCATAACATTATTATATATATATATATATATATATATATATATATATATATATATATATATATATATACATATATACATACATATATATATGCATATATACATATATATATATGCATATATATATATAGACATATATATATATATATATACATACATATATACATACATATATATATGCATATATGCATATATATATGCATATATACACACACACATATATATATATATGTATATATATATATATATGCATATGTATATATATGCATATATATATATATATATATGCATATATATATATATATATATATATGGAATGGATATTACTAATTAGGACATCTTATAATTAGAGTTGAGATCAATTTTTATTTTATTGACTCAAAATCATGTTGACACTTGTCAGTCTACAAAAATTTGTTGTTCTGAGTAAGTAAAGAAAACATAGGTGCAATAATTTTACTAAAGTCTTATATAAAACATATATAATACCCCATATTATGAGGTCATAAAATAGCTCATAATATCAATAAATGACACCATTTTATCTTGTATAAATCATGTTCTAAAGTGGACTTAGATGTATTTTTAAGAGCTTATGCATTATATCTAGTCTATTATTTAAATTTTATTAAATTAGACATTATTATTATTCTTTGATAATTTATTAAGAAATAGACATCAAATGTTGTATATACAGGTTAAAATGAGTCATCAATGTAGATAAAAAATGTTTGAAATTCTCAAATACCAAATTAGAAATAATCTTCATGTAGCTCCAAAAATTCTTAGTAGCTTCATAATCCTATACAAATCATATCCAAGTTTCTTAAATTACTTTTGAGATGGATGTACTATTGATGCATGATTAAATAAGGCATACAAATAACTATGTATCAACTAAAAATAGGTCTTATGTTTTTATATCAGCGTCTTTGATGTTTTGGATATGAAGGTGTAAGGATATAATAGATAAGTTATATAAAATGGTAAAAATAGTCATCAAGAATATATCTAAAACTAAATATAATTGCATATTTATACCCCTCTAAAAAAATGGATAATTTCAAAAAAATAATCATCTTGATCTGAGTCTGTACGTAAAATTTATGAGTGTTTCAACAAGCTCAAGAGATGCACAATCTTGACTCTGAAGTCCATCAGTCTAGTTATGGATTCCATCAGTCTGGCTTAGAGTTGTGTAGAATTATATTAGAGGATGCAAAGAATTGATTTTGAGGTATAAAAGACTAAATAATGAATGAAATAATATTTTAAGACATGTTTTATAGTCTTTTTATATATAAAAGTTATATAAATAGAAACTTCTAAAAATAAACATTATAAAAACTTAGCAACTACAAAGGTATGCAATTGTGGAAACATGAAAGCAAAGATATCTAAAGATGATTGATACCTATTTTTAGAAAGTATTTCTATAAAATCTATTGTTAATATTTTTAAAAATATGTATTTATAAAGAAGGCAAGATATTTATAGTATTTGAACTATTATGGATATCTCGCACATCAAATTGTTAGAGGAAATCAAATTGGCCAAGATTGTGATTGATTTTTTTCAATAAAATCAGAAGTTATTGGAAAAAAATAAATCACCTAGAAATTCTCTTCAACAAACTAGAAAATGGTGGATTTATGAATTTAGTATTTCCTACTATTTTCTTCTTGAATAATGGAGATTGTTGTTATTCTTTAAATGATGTAATAAATGAATTTATTATATTTGTTATTTGTTTTTTTAGCCCAGAATAAGAACTAGTTTTTAAACTAATTGGTTATATTATTAAGATTAAAAAATCAATTCTAAATTGATTTGTTAAAGTTGTTACTCTCGATTCTAAATAAATTCTTTTTTTAGATTTTAAACATTTATCTAGTTTATGAACAATTAATATTTTGAAGTTTATACAAAGCTAGTGTTGTGCTAATCCTATTATAAAGGAGAGTAAGGGCCCACTGAACCAAGGAAGCATGATCTATTTTGGTATTTATAAATTTATTTCATATTATTATGTATCTTAAATTTTGTTACTCATTATTTTATGCACAGTATTATGTTATATGTTTCACCTACAGGGTTGTGTGTTAATATGTGTGTTCTAATCAAAATTACTTTTATTCATTTGAATATCAAGCATTTTTATTTCACATAAATTTCCATTTTAACAACTTAGATTAAAATTATGTTTAGCTTTTTTACAGTTTACATTTTTCAAATAGATTAAACATGTGTTTATAGAAATTCAATTTAAATTTTAATAAGGTGTGTTTCCTTTGCAAACATTTTCAATTTCAAAAAGTGTGTTTACTTTCACAAATAATAGAATAAATTTCATTTCAAAACAAGTATATTAGACTTTAGAAGAAATTGATCCATAACTCTCCCAAAGAGAATTGTAGTCATTATCCTTTATACCTTATTGTTAATTTATATTGGACACCAACCTGGTTTGATATGACATCAATTGAACTCATTTGATTAAATGAGAGGATTGACAATCCCATCATTTTAGGCACCATTGCTAGGGATTTTCTAAGTGTTACTAAGGTATAAATCATAAGCTGATAGTTGATTAAAAAAATTCTTATTAATTAAATTTTTTTATGAATATCCCAATAGATTTAAAGGAAATATATATGCCTAAGAACACATAACAAAATATAAATTAAACATGGGAGTTAATCTAGGAAATATATTGAATCTACAAAATAGGCCTAGGATAGGAATAACTTTCACCTATCCTATTGGCCTAGACCAAAATGATAATGATCTAATTAAAAATATATCCCCATCTATACTACATAATTTTATGGGGATGTTAACAAAAGACCTTGACCATTTTCTATTTGAGTTTAAAGTATTATGTCAGGTTTATGACTACAAAACACGTAATTAAAAACTAAAATTATTTCATTTTACACTTAATAATTCAACTATATGGTGGTTTGTATTTTTGTATATAAATTGCATTCATTCATAGAATGAAATGTAAAATTTATTGTTAGAAAAATATCAAGACTATTATAGGGTAAGGGATATAAAGGATAAATTATTCCATATAAAATAAAAAGAATATGAAAACATGAAAGATTATCTAGATCGATTCCTCTTTGTCTATAGAAGATGTGGATATGATTTGAATGAAAGCTTTAGTAAGATAGTTTTCTTAAAAGGATTAGATGATGATATTCAAGAGTCCTCAAACCATATGGGAAAGGAGATGTAGATAAACTAACTCTTGATGAATTTTTTGAACTATGTAGAAACTATTCAAGAATAAATACTAGTAGTATAAAGCTAAAAATAGGGAAAGGAAGCAATGATGTAGGAAAGTTCATGGAAGAGTTATTAAACAAAAAAAAAACATTTTGGTCTAATTAAACACCACACTAAATGGATTTAAAGTAAAACCTAATTCCATTACTAAACCTCTAGCTATGTATTGCCCAAAATGTAGGTTGAAACATAGATTTCAAGACTACCCTTTGGATAGGATAAATATGTGTAGTATTTTTGACGTAAAATGTATCGTCCTTCATGTTAGTAAGAATCAATTAAAATAAATTACCCAACCAAAAAAATAAATTAATTACATACAAATATAGGGGAATAATTTTCCTTATAATCAAAATCAAAATCACTTTGTTCTCAGAGACTCTTCTAATCCATGAATGATGTCATGAGTTGTACAAACACCTCCACAACCATGGGGACCAACAAATTGGTCTCCACAAGATTTGACATCATAACATCCATCGGTGTCATAGTGAAATCAACAACCATAAATAAATTAACAATGGGTACCTCAATAAGAATTCAATCAATAAAGAAAGTTTCACCTAAACTAGTATTGATGCCTTCTCTTACTAGTTAACTTTCATAAAGCAAACAAGTAACTTAGCCTCAATTAATTGCACAATAAATATAAAAATATAATAATAGATAGACAACCTCTATCTATGGATCTAAATAAAAAATAAATATGGGAATCAATGTTATAGATTATTTTAATGCTCATTTATGTTCAGGCAAAACATTGACTAGTTATCCACTCTTCAACATATAAATTCTCAAGGAAAAAAAGTTAAATCCCTCCCAATGAGAAATCTCAATAAAAAAATGCATTCAATAATTATAAGAGGATTTTATAGTTTATATTAAAGATCCTAGTCTGGATCTAGATTCCACCAATATATCTTCAAAGTACACTAGTCTAGCTTCGAAGATGCCTAGACCTAGGCTAGAAACTTTCAAATCATATGTACAAGGTTACCAAAACTGATGAGGCTGGTTCAGTTCTATGTAAAATTAAGCAAATACCATTTTAGAATAATATATCTGAAGACAATAAAATAATAAAATGAATGTATATTGTATTATTTTGGATATCATGAGAATAATACAATGGCTATTATATAGCCATTGAGATAGCCAAACAACCTCCTAAAAAATAGGAAGGTCAAATAACAAATAACCTGTTAATGAAATTACAGGTATAATAAACTAACCAATAAATTAGGTAATATAACAAACTAGTAAGTGTTACCATATGGTAAATAATCAACCAATGTAAATAGTATTGTACCCAATGGTAACTCATCACGTGAATACTATCCTTAACATTTACCCTCTAGTGTGAACATGGGGAGAATGTATCTCTATACTATAAATAACACATACTCATAATCCCCCATGAAGGTTTTCAATATGATAAACCTAAAACTATGACAATAGATGGTTTTCAATGTGGTGAACCATAAACCATGATTATAAATGGTTTTATAGTGAGTAACCACTAACCACAACTACAAATAGTTTTCTAGTGGGTAACCACGAACCAAAATTACAAATAGTTTTCAATGTGGTTAACCATCAACCATAAAATCATGAGGTTATAGTATTTATTTTATCCTCATCAAAAACATTATACAAGAGAAAATACAAGGATATAAGTTCATATTTTACACTCTCTGAATAGACTTGTATCATCTATTCTTATTTTGCAAAAAGTCCCATAATAAAAATGAAAAACACACAAGTCACCAAAATATTGATGTGACCTCATAATTGACAATTGATGAGAGATTTTGGAAATACATCCATCCTTTATGTATCCTCTAATCTCTAGTTGTTGAATATACTTATTCAAGATTTGATAAATTTTGTGACAGCCTTGGTACCTTGAAAAATGACATGCTTAGTGAGTTCTCTTATCAAGACATGATGCACAACAATCTAAATTTTCATAGATGTAATAGTTAGCTTCTTATTGTGATGTGCAAGCTTGGATGCCTCGTAAGCCAATTTTTAAAAGATATTGTCAATAAAAGAATTTATTATATGCATACCTTTGCTAGAAATATCGATCCCTGAGTGTACCTGCTTCAATACCTTAAATATGTAGATTTTGAAGTTGTTTTCATTTTGTTCTACCTTTTTCTTTTCTTTTTCCTTCATTTTTTTCATTATGACCTTGAAGTAGTATGTTAGTTTCCATTGATAATACATCCTTTATAATATAATATTTTTTTCTAATAATCACTTAAACAAGATTCAAAGACACTTTTCAATTTTATGAAAATACTTTTTATAAAGACAATAATTTTTTTTGATCCAAATTAAAAACCATATTACTAAAAACTAGAATGAATGGTTTAAAAAAAAATGAATCACTATAAAATATTTGTATTGACTCATAAATCAATAATAATTAAACCAAAAACATATGACATTGACCCACTAATAAAATTTGATTGAATGAATTGACTCAACTCATATCAACTTTAGGCTAACAAATATCATGACTATAACTCATCAAATTTTAATATTGAAAAACTAAAATCATAATTAAAAGATATTTTGACCCTAATTGAAAAATAGTAAACTCTAACTTTTATCTATTTACTTAGCTAGTCAAAATAAATCAAAATGACCAAAGTAAAAAATAGACTGACTAGAAGAGAATGTAAACGCATTTTGCCATGTGATTGAGGAACTTGATTCATGGAGAAATGTAGCTAATGGTTCTATAGTAATTTTATTTGTGTCAGAGAGAGAATGATAGTGAAGGACATCATACACTTAGAAAAATGTTGCTTTCTAGGTGTAAAAGTATGGTGATTTACGCAGAGATTGAATGCCTTGAAAAATGTTTAGAATATAAATCCATTAAACAAATACAACATACACATTCTTGTAGGTCTAAGTAGTTAATGGTGAGGATTCTTTGGAGTATCCAAGTTTGAATTGAATTTTGATACCAATCCAAACTAAGAGGATCTAATCTTGATGCAATCCAGGTTGAGTTTATTGATACAAGATGTAACAAAGATGGAAATCTATAAAAATTTTTACAATGACACAACTATACATATGCACCATAAACAAAGAGATAGAGAATAATGTTGAATAACACTGATCTGAGTTGAGTATAAATTCAATTCAACTTAAACAATTCACTGAGCTTGATGAGATTTATGACATGAGCACAGAGAAAATAATCTACTGAGTGTATGTCACCTTTGATGCTAGATTTGTATGTATTAATGACTTCCACCATCAAATCATAAAACTATAATTCACTTGACCTCTATTATGGATTAGACATAACTCTAATCCTAGATGATGAGTCTAGTTCAATTCTATGCAAAATTAAGCAAATACCAATTTAGAATAATAAAGTTAAAGATAATAAAATAATACACTGAACTTATATCACATTATTTTGGATATCATAAGAACAATAAAATGACTATTATATATCCAAACAACCTCCTAAAAAATAGGAAGGTCAAATGAAAAATAAATTGTTAATGGAATTATGGGTATAACAAACCAACTATTACCTTAGGTAATACAACAAACTAGTAAGTGTTATTTACCATATTTTAAATAATCAATCAATATAAATAGTATTCTACCTAATGGTAAATCACCACATTAATACTATATTTAACAAAAAAAATTCTAAATAAAATCATGATGAAACTTATGATCACACATGTCTCTATCATAGTGTTATTAGCTTGGCACATAACAGTAAAGAAGTTTTTCTTTTAACTTTTTGTCGTCCACTAGTAGATGTGACTTCAGAAGAAGAGTCCTTCAAAGACATAACTAACTAACACATGTTTAAAGCTCATCATGACCCATTTAAATCTATCATAAGTGAATTTAAAGAATTTAAATTAATCCATCTAGAGACAAAATAAATTGTAGCCTGACCAAAAAAAAGTTATAAATAGCTGGTTGATTGATGAGCAAGAAAGTATAATTTCAAAATTCTTAGATGGAATATTTCAATATCAAATAGTAGAAAGAGATTTGACTAATTTTTTTTTTGAATATAATGAGTATGAATGTCAGGTTATTTGTACAAACAATGCCAACAAACATAAATAAATAATGGATGCAAAATGAAACATGAAAGTGTTAAGAGAACCATGATCATCAAATCAAGAAATTTCAAGTATGTATTTTTGGATTATATAAATATAAATATATTTCCTATTAATATGGATTTCTTACTTGGAATAATATATATCCACCATCTCAATATTTTTTAAATCATTTATAATAACCACTCATCTAATTGCTACAATACTAAGTCCATTCATGGTAGCCTCCACCCCACCATTAATATTATATTGGTTGTAGACATTTTTAAAATAATTAGTGTATAATAATTAAATGATAACTTTTTTACCTTTTTAATTTAATCTATAATTAAGAATTGTAAGTAACACCACACCCATAATCAACTATAATAATAGAACCAATCCAAGGTAATTCTTAATGTCATAATAAATATTCCATTACTCATAAATAAACTAATCCTTGAGCTATATCCATTCATAAGAAAAGTTATTTCATTGTTTCTAAAATTTTATTTTTATGCATGTTGGAATCAAATAAATTTAGTAAAATTTTGAAATTATGCAAGCAAAATATTAGATGGAATATTTTCAAACAACCCATGTTCTTAGACAACTTGTTAACTTTTTACTAAAATATTTACAAATTAATATCTGATTTTTAAATGTAGTATACAGGTATCATTGATCATAATTTTTCACTCTTTTAGTTTGATAAAAATAATTTGGTTGTTTCATAGTATTTCCATAATTTAGATTGAAGCAGACTTTTAATTACACACAACCAATGAGATACATGTAAATATTGATTATGAGGATATTTTTTTAATATAAATGATAATTAACTTTTAAAGAGATGTTTTGACCATGAAAACATGGATCATGTAGCATGCATCTGATAATTGAGAAGCTTCAATAACACTTGAAATCTAAATATTTTGAAGAATAATGGGATTTTTTTTTTTAATGTTTTTACACAAATCAATTTTTGGTAAAGTTGGCTCACAAAATAAGAAATTTATGAGTATAATCAGCTTTCTAGTTGATTTGAGTGTTATAAAATAATTGGAACAATCACTTCCTAATTTATCATCATGTTATCATGTATTGGAACGTAAAAAATATTTAAAAAAATTTAAAAAATAAATAAAAGAAAAGTAAAAAAGAAAAAATAAATTCAACAATGAAACCTTTGGGTGTTGTTGATAATCATGGTTAAAAAAATAGCTTATTAGTTAGCCATGTAATGATAAAAAAGTCTTGATTAGAAAGTTAGTAAATAGATGATTAAAGACAAAAAAATCAATAAAAATAAAAAAAATAAACAATTCAACAATGAAAATCTACAGGTATTATTAACAATCATGGTTAAAAAACTAGATTGTTGATTGACCATGTATTAGTTAAAAAGAATTGATTAGAAAATCAACAAATGACTGATCAAAGGCGCGCGCGCGCGCACACACACACACACACACACACACACACATATATATTAAAAATGAGTAAATTATTATTTTTTTCAATCAACAATAAAGTTGTACCTAATTCACTTTACTTTTGTGCTCTCTTTCAACATCAAAGAACTTTGGTGACATCAACATGGAGGAAACAAAAGACAATTAGGAGTATGATTAAGGTATTCATTATGTTATTTTATTTATAAATATAGTTATAAGTTTTTAATTACATATAGGTCCAATTGAAGAAATTTTTTAATAGGGAATTAAAAAAAGAAAAAAAAAAATCTCTCCATGCATGAAGACATGCATAAGTCTACGTATGGGAAAGAAGAGAAGAAGATAGTTGAAAACTAGTAAAGGATGAATCTTCCTAAATTAATACATTATTGATTTCAAAATTTCTTTTCAAACACTTGAATGCATTACTAAATTCAAAATAATGTTCATTGGGATCTTTCAATTCATCTTATATGGTTTGTAATAATAAATGGGATGAAGATATTTATTTTCTACAAAAAATGGAGCCAATATTCCCAACTAAGGACATATTTCAATAAATCAAAATATTATTATTAAAATGATCACATAAAAAGTAGATCAAAAAAATGTAAAAATTTTCACTATTCCAAATACCATCACAAGCTAACATAATAGAATAAACCTATGAATATTTTGAAAGATAAAAAATATTTATTTTAGATAAAATAAGTGGATTGATTGATACTAAAAATATGACTACAATAAATGCTTGTGAAAACTAAATATATAAGGAGAATAGTAACATGCATGAAGACATGCATGAGTTTAAGTGTGGAAGAATGATGAGGCCATAAAATGGCTCATTATATCAGTAAATAACACTATTTTATATTGCATAAATCATATTCTAAAGTGGACTCAAATATAATTTTAAGTACTTATGATTGTTTTAAAATTCATTGTATTATATATTATTATTATTTTCTAGTAATTCTTTATAAAATAGATGTCAAATGTTGTATATATAGATTGAAATATGTCATCAATACAAATAATTTTATTTAAAGTTCTCAAATACCAAACCAAGGACAATCTTCATGTAGCTCTGAAGATCTTCAATGGCTTCATAATATTATACAAATTAAATCTAAATTTCTTAAATTATTTTTGAGATAGATTTACTATCTATGCATGATCAATTAAGGCATACAAACAAATTTTTATCAACTAAAAATAGGTCTTATGTTTTTGTGTTGGTTTGTTTCATGTTTTGGCTATGAAGGTATAAAGATATAATGGATAGGTTTTAGAAAATGGTAAAATTAGTCATCAAATATCTCTAAAACTGAATCTAATTTTATATTCAGATTCATCCAAAAAAATAGACAAGTTTAAACTAATAATCATCTTGATTCGAGTCTGTATGCAAAAATTATAAGTATTTTGACTATCTCCAGAGATGTATAGTCCTGGCTTCAAAGTCCATCATTCTTGCTTAAGAGTCCATCATTCTTGCTTCAAAGTCCATAAATCTAGCTCTAGAGTCTATCACTCTAGCTCTAAGTCTACATAGAATTATATCCAAAGATGAAAATAATTAATTTTTGGATCTATAAGACTAAATAATGATTGAGAGAATGTTTTGGGACATGTTTTACAGTCTTTCTATATATAGAAATTCTATAAATAAAAACTTCCAAAAATATACATCATAAAAAACTAGTAACTAAAAAGTTATATAATTGTGGAAATATGAAATCAAAAATCTCTAAATATGATTACTACTTATTTTTAAAAACTATTTCTATGAAATTTATTTATATTATTTTTTAAAAATAGGTATTTCTATAGAAGACAGGATATTTATAATATTTCGAATACTATGGATATCATACACATCAAGTTGTTAGAGAAAATTGAATTGGCCAAGATTATGATCAATTCTCTCTAACAAAATTATAAGTTGTTGGAAAGAATATAAAAAACTTAAATTCTATCCAACAGACTAAGAAATGGTGGATTTGTGAATCTAGTATATCCTATTATTTTCTCCTTGAATAATGAAGATTGTTGTTATTCTCAAAATGATAAAAAAATGATTTTGTTATATTTTTATTTATTATATTGTTAGCTTAGAATAAAAATCATTTTATAAACTAATTTTTTATGTTGTTAATATTATAAAATTTATTCTAAACCGATTTATTAAATTTTTTAATCTCAACTAATAATTTGATGAAGAAGTTGCATTATAAATATAACCTTCTCATTCATAGTTGAGAGTTAGAGTTAGTATGAAGTTAAAAAGTAGATGATAGTGTGGATTGAATATATTTGTCAACAAATATCAATTTTTTTTTAAATTGTAAGTATTTTTAGAATTAATGAAGAATTGATTTTTTGACATTTTTACAAAACTAGTGTTGTTCTAATCTTATTCCAAGGGAGAGCAAGGGCCAACTCAACCAAGATTTATTTCATATTATTGTGTGTCTTAAAATTTATCATTCATTATTTTATGTAAATTATTTTGTTATATATTTCACCTGTAGGATTGTGTGATCTAATCAAGATTACTTTTAGCTATTTGAATTTCAATTGTTTCTCTTTCAAAAAAAGTTTCATTTCATCAACTTAGATTAAAAGTGTGTTTACATTTTTTGAAATTTATAGTTCTATAAATAGATTAAATTTGTAGTTGCTTTAATACAATTTAAATTTCAACAAAGTGTGATTCTCTTACAAGAATTTTCAATTTCAACAAGTGTGTTTGCTTTCATAAGTAATAGAATATGTTTTAATTCAAATTAATTAGTTTATAATTTAGAATAACATGATCTACAACTCCCCCCAAAAAGAGATAACTGTTAGTCATTATTCTTTATATCTTATTGTTGATTGTTTTTGGACACCATCCCTATTTTAATATGATATTAACTAATCTTAATTGATTAAATGAGAGGATTGACAACCCCATAACTACATGTCCTAGAAAACTTTTGTTATCAAATTGATTTTTAAGATTGAATTCATATCTAAACTTTTGACATTAGTTTGATTTTTAAGGTAAAAATAGGTTAGAGATGACTTCAATCTTTTTGGGATCAAATTTTATGCCTTGGAATGAGATTTGATGGCCTATGATAATTATTTGATCAACTATCATTAGACATTTTTCATTGATTAAGGAAAATAATTATTGGTCACACCTAGTTAGTAATTTATCTAAGGCTTCATTAAAGGAATTACCATGTAACGTAAAATGATCCATATATACCTCTAAATAGTCATTGGTTAAATCAACAAAAAATAGCTAAAACTACCATTTGAAACGTAGATAACATTACATAGCCAACGAATAACACTCTACATGCAAATGTTTCCTAAAGACATGTAAAAATTATTTTATATTGATCTTCTAGAGCTACTCTTATCTGATTATAACCATTCTAAACTCATATAATAAAGAGAAGTAATAAACTTGATCTTTGAAAGGCAAAGACAAATAGTCTTTCATGGTGGACTTATTAAACACTATGTATTATATGCATCTTCTCCACTTGCCATTTTTATTTAGTAATATCATAAGTGGTGAGACCTACTGACTATATGATACTGGGTAAATAAATCCCAACTATAATAGTTTTTCTATCTGTATTTTAATCATGTCTCTTAATGTTGGGTTGATTCTCTTTTGTGGTTGTCTAATTGGTTTGGTATTTTCTATGTAGATATGATGAGTGCATATACTTAGATGAATGCCCTTCATGTCATTGTATTCCCATAGAAAGTATTTTATGTGGTTATTTAAGATATCAAAGACCTTAGTTTCTTTCTCGTTATTTAATCAATTATTTATATTTAGCATTTTTCCTGGTTAGATAGTTATTTTCTTGGTTTTAGGATAAATGGAATTGACCTACCTATATTCACTCATCAAAGAGTTTAAAGGGAATGGATGTGGTAGGATCATATGGAAGGTGGTTATGTCTTTGAAAAAACATGCACATTTTGAAATTACACTTGCTAATGGGCATTAGAAGGTTTTTAATAATGTGTCTTGACTATCTTGTGTTGACTTAGCAATAATATATTTGAGTGTGTGTTCATAGCTTTCATCAGGAGTGGATTATAAATTTATTGGGTGACCTTCATAAGATGGTGTAATATAGTTTGGATCTAGACTGGTTGATTCTAGAGCTAGACTAATGGACTCTAGATCCAGGTTGGTGGACTCAGGATCTAGATTGGGCTCTTCAATACCTCTTATTAGTTCCTATTCTATCTCATTTACATGATTCCTAATCATTATCATGGCTAATGATGAAATTATATTACTATTTTCTTATGGTTTATCCACCCATACATCATCTAAAGAGTATATATATGGTTTTATAATTGGGTATAATAAAATTCATTTTACTTGTATCCCATTTGAAATGGTCACATCTCCTGATATATAGTCTATAAGTGCTACTATTTTATCCACCTATAGTCTTTCTAAGATCAATGGATATCACAATTTTTTACTCTCAGGATGGAGTATTATGAAATGTACATGATATTCCCAAGATTCCACTATTATAGAGATGTCTTCTATGGTTCCCTCTGATTTGGCAATGGATTGGTCTATCATCTATAGGATTATATAAGTAAGTTATACCCCTATAAAGGACAATACTTTTAAAGTGTATACTATCATTGCATTAATAATAACTCTAAGGTCCACTAATACATTGTATATTTTTTTCTTCTTATAGTCAAAGTGATGATTAGGATTTTAGGTTCTCCATAATTGGGTAGAAGTAATTTCCCTACTAATAAATCAACAAGTTTACCATTTACATATATAGTTTTAAGGTATTACCTTCTTCTCCCTAGAGTTGGTATACACAATCCTTTAATGACTTTGTTTAGTTATATAATGTCTCTTATAGATTGTAGTAATGGTATTTAAATATTAATTTTTTTTAATTCTTCGATTAAATTAGATTCACCTTTATTCCTAGCTTCCTGAAGTCATTCTAAAAAATGAATAGTTGGAAGAGTTATATTGGTTTATTACAAATTTTATTTTTTATCATTAGGTTTTTCTTTGATTGGCTCAGTAAGAAGGCCTACTTATTATTTGGGATTTTGGTTATGGTGAGCATGGTGTTATTCAATGTCTTACCTAATCTCAACTAGACATTCTTACATTCAATATCACCAACTCTCATGGTTCCTTTTTGTTCAGTTTCATAGATAGGAGTTGTTTATTTATTCTTGGGATTTGATACTAGTTGTGTAGGTATTTGGGGATGAGTTACTTTTTTATTTTGTGGAGGTCAAGTGGTATGGAGAGGCATCAATACTTTCTATTATGGAAACATATTTTTCTTATTAAAGGATTGTTAGGGTACCCATTAATGGTTTACCCATGGTTCTTGATTGGATTGGGACATTCATAATTGTTGATGAGGATGGACCATCCATGGTTATGGTGTCCATTATTGTGGTACCCATTTTGACATTCCCCATTCCTTTGGATGTTCCTGTCCAACCCATAACATTATCCATGGGTTATAAGGGCTCTTGGAACACAATAGTTCTAGTTTTAATTGTGAGAAAACTAATTTCCCTATCTCTATTAATAGTTGAGACCTCTTATTTGTCAAAATAGCCTATTTCACTTGGTTTCTAAAATAGTTAGGAGGGCATAATTTTTAGTATCATGATCATCTACATCATAAATCACACACATATTATTCATGTCTAGAGGACAATATTGGAGGGCATGTTTCAACTTACATTTAGGTAATACATGGCTAGTGGCTCAGTGGTGGTTTTAGATTTTTCTTTCTTGCCATCTAGTGTATTGGTTAGCTAAACTAAAATGTATGTTTTGAGGTTTGAAAATTCCTCCATGAGATGTCCTATTTCATTGCTAATTTTTCCTATTTTTTAGTTTCCTAACACTTCCTCTTGCTCTTGAATAACTTCTACATAAATTAGAAATTTGATTGAGTGTTAGTTTGTCCACATCTCCCCTTCTCATCAGGTTAAAAATTCTTTCCTCATCTTGTAATCATTTTAAAGAGACTATTTAGTTGAGGTCTTCATTTAGTTCATACCCACATATTCTATTGATGAAGAATAAATAGTCTAGATAACCCTCTAAATTTTTAGCTTAATTTTACTTTGTCTGAAAGAATTATTCTTTTTTATCTCTCCCCCTGTAATAGTCTTTGTATTTATCTAGGAATATAATTTCTATGTCATCCCAAGTATGAATAGAATTGGGCTATAAACCCATGAATCACCTCATAGATACATCCTTAAGTGTAGAAGGGAATAGCTTCATCTTTTGATTGTCTATTTTATAATCATAGGTTTGACGTAAGCCCTTAAAAACCAAGAATTGATCAGGGTATTTTATTGACATCCCTTTAAAAGTAAGAAATATAGATGGATATATATTTTTCATTAAGGCATTTTCATTAGGATATAGGACAATGGGATAAGTTAAAGTCCTCTCTATTTGTTGAGATCCATTTTTCCTAGCTCTATTTTGTTGGGTTAGTATATTTCCTAGATTGTCTCCCATTTCTTCATAATCAATGTTGTAAATTAATTTCCTTGGATATGTTGAATCATCAAAATTCGTTGGAAGGATAATTGACTAGGAATCAATACTCTTGTTCAAGATATATCTTATCCTATATTTCCTTTGAAAGGATGTACCTACCTTTAGTGATTTCTCCCAAAGTTTAAGTGAGGGTAAATTTGATTCCTCCTCAATAATATGGAGAGTTTTTAATAGTTATTTTTCAAAAAATTATTTTGACTCACTTTCTTGTGATGTGCTAGTGTTTGTAGTGTTTTTTGAGGGTTCTTATAAATATATCTTCCCTTTGAATCTCTTGGTCTATTCATATATTTCTATGGTTTCTAGGTAAGTTCTTATTGTAATCAATTACTAGTTGTATGATTCATTACCTTATTGACACCTAGAAAATACTTGGAAACAATGTAAAAAATGATGAGTGTTATCAATCTCTTCATTTATATCAACTAAACTTGGTTGATGTCATATCAAACTAGGGCCATGTCTAACAACAGTTAGTAGTAAGGTGTCAAAAATAGTAACTAAAAATTGTCTCCCTGGGGGGAGGATCATTTATACCTAAAGATCTAATCTAGTTTATGAAATGAATTCTAACCTATTATTTAGAAAGTAAACACACTTTATAGAATTGAAAATGCTAAAAATTAAACACACTTTCTTAGAAATAAAGACACTTACTATAAAAGAAATTTCTTGAAAATAAACACACTTTATTATTTGAAGGAAAACAAACATTTATCTATTATAATTATGCTTTGAATGAAATGGTTAGAAAGGACATACTGAATTGTATAAGTAATTTGAAATAGGAAAACACACACACAAACCTTCAAGTTAGATCAAAGCATATATTCAACTTGAATACTAAAAAGATTAAGTAAAAATAATACAAAATATAAAATATCACATGTAAGATCTTGCTTCCTTGGATGAGTGGACCCTTTCTCTCCATTGGAACAAGATATAAGTCAAAACTTAAATATTCAAGAATATCAAATCTTGATTAACTTTTGAAATGATTAAAATATATAAAATATGTCAATAATTATGCTTAATTAGATGCTTCTTTTCTCATACTTTCCTCTTTTATCCTCATATCAACAACAAGACATTATTTATATACCATAATGATTTTACAATAATTGATCTAAAATAGCTAACCTCATAAAAAGATTTCTAATATAATCTTATTTATTTATAAAATAGAAAAAGGTTACAACTTTCTTCCATGTTTCAATGTGAAATAGTGGAAGAGATGGCATAGGAGCACATGTAGAGTCTTAAACTAGTTACAATATCTTTCAATTATAATCTCATACAATATAGTAACTGATCTTCTATAATATCCATAGTAACAATTTTACAAAAACCTTACTATAAATATTATGAATATAAATAGGAATACTATATTTGGTAAGTTTATGCATGAATTTGGAATTAACCCAAAGATAGTCTAGAAGGTACTTGATTATGTATTCATGATATGTCTATTAGTGTATGGTATTCAAAATGTCCTCCAACAAGCTTTGTGACTAATTTTCATAACTCTAGATTCGGAATGGTAGACTCTAGATCTAGACTAGTGGACTCTAGAGTCAGATTGGTGCACTTTGGAGTCAGCCTGATAGACTCCTGAACTAGACTAGTGAACTTCGAAGCTATGCTAGGATAATCTATGGTGGGATAAACTAGTCTTTAGGGTTATACTTGTTTTCCAAAACTATAGTATTCGATTATAGTAAATTTATCTATCATGTACATATAAAATTAATGGCTTTTTAATGCAAAGAATTATAATTAAATGGTGAAAACAAGTAACATTAACTCATACATACTAATCAAGGTAAAAGTATTTATTTTATACATTATATTAGAAACAAGTTATAAAATGCATGCTCAAATCCATTAAAATGAAGATTATTATGGGATAAATAAGGTCATTACTTGGATATATTGAGTCATTCTATGGACTCATCACATGCCTACACAAAATAAATATTATAGTAATGGATATTATGGATATCATCAAATTCTAAGGACATTATATGAACATTACTTCAAATTAATGCATAAAATACAAAATATAATTCAATAAAATATTATTCAGACTGATACACATGTCAATTAAATTTGACTCCAAGGTTAAATTTGGACCCCTATAGGTAAAAACTTTATTTTTAGATGTTTTAAGGGTCTAATATTTTTTCATGGGGTATGTTATAGTCCATTTGATTTAATTTGATGCTTTCTTAGCCGTAGTCATGGTCTAATTAGTTTATATGTCAGTTTAAGTGACTAAGTATAAATTTAATGGTTATAAATGCAAGTGGCATGGTTTTTAAGGTGCCCAAGTGTCTTCATTTCCTTTCAAACACCCAAGAAGTTAGATTCCCTATCAGGAATGCTAATCCCATCTAAATTTTATAGTTTATCTAATTAAAAATCAAGAAACCAACTGAAAAGGAGGAGTTTGGCACTTGTAAATCCCATGGGGGAGGGTAACACATGGGAAAAGGTCATTTAATATCTATTCATCTTTCTCAGACTCATATCAACACTTGACATACTTTGGAAATGTTAAAAAAGGTTCAAAACTATTCTACTCTAATTTTTTAGGCACAAAACTAGTCAACAAGTTTGTGATTAGTATGACTAGTTGAATAAATTATAAGTCAAATTCATTTGGGGGTAATATTAAACTCAGAGAGATTCAATTTCATTATAATTTTTCAAGGATTGATCAACTATGCTTTATGAATCATCTCTAACAAGTTGACTATGTTTTTTAGCTCACTATTTCCTGCACCCTATAGGTTTTGCTTTAATTTGGACAATTCCATATAATCTAACTAGTGATGTTTATCTATATGATGTTGGATCTCTCCTAAAATTATCTCCATTCTTGGTTTTATGTTTCACGGTGTTTTTATAGGCAAGTCATCTCATGTTATAGGAAGGTGTCACTATATGAGGTCTCAATCAAGATTTCCTTGTTTGCATAATGTTTGGTTCTCTACAAAGGTCTCATGTGAATGGAATATGATGTTTACAATGTATTAATACCACAATTATTTCCCACTTACATTTTTGGTTTCACCACACTATGCTTTGATCAAACATTCAGTCTAGCCATACTCATAGTCAACTCTTCACTCACTTTCACTTGCAGTCACATATATAAAAATTTTATAGCATGTCCATGGAGTTTTAATGAAGGTATATAAACTTATTAAAGTCATAAAGATATTAAGAGAGTCTATTTTAATGTTTGAAGATGATGTAAGATTGGTTGCATGTTCATGTACCTCACAAAGTAGCCACTAGCCACCACTACTTGCTCTATAATAGGTTCTTGAAAGATGACATCACATTGAAATAGAGGTTTTTATATTATTCTCAATATCCCCATAGGGACAAACATATATTTTAAGAATTGGTAATGAGCTTAAGTATTTTCATGAGACCATTCATCTATACACATTGCTCCAATTTTTTCCACTACCTACATACAACTCAAATGTACCTACAAGAGTCTCTCCTTGATGACATCATGATGATATGGGAGATTTGATATGTGTTTCAATATTTAAGAGTGATAAGAGTTCATTTTAATAATTTGTGAGAGAATATAATTGATCATAAACATATATATCTCGCATACTACCCAAATTTGCTTACTTCATATATACATGCAAATGCCCACCTATAGGTGGTACCATAGAAACATAAAGAGTCATTTAAAGAATTAAAAAAAGTGATGGAACCTTCCTTGGAATCCTACTATGTGATTTAGATTATGATGGACCTATTTGAGGTGTCAAATTGATAAATGGAAGTGTATGTCACCTTCAAAGATTAGTTGATTGAGTTCAAGGACATTTTCCCTAAAAAGTGAAATTAAAGGTCTAGGCAATTTTATGGACGTCTTATCACAAGGATATAAAGATATTTGAAACATCTAAATGTGTATGCCTTATATCCTCTATGAAATTAAATACCTATACAAAATATGGAGTCAAAATGACTAGTGGAGGGTGGTTGCTGGAAGGCTCAAAGTTTCCTATTTGAGCACTGAGTTTCTCTATTATCATCTATGAGTTTTGAATTCAAAGTGACCTTGATATCCTAAAGTGCAAACAAGGCATATTCCCATATTTATAAGACCTTATTAGGTTAAGTGAATACCAATGGTCATAGATATCATTAATAAGAGTTAATTGGTGGTGCTTCAAGGTCTAATATACACCTACAAGTGTTCCATCATTCAAGAATACTCACCTACATCTGACTGTAGGAGCACACAGTTCATGATAGAAGCTTGAACATGGAATTATCAAGGTTGGCTAATGGGAGATGATCAAAAATGGCTCATGAAACATAAGGGTGATGTGTAGCCTATTCTAAGAGGAATATTCACCTACAGGATGTCACTCTTTTCAACATAGTTGACTATGTTTAACCACGATAGACAATGAGCAAGTTTGAAGTTATGTTTGACCATGATAGACAGTAACCCAAGTTTGAAGTTTGGGTATTACATAAAGATGATTAAAAATAGGCCCAAACAAGTATATAATGATCCTAAGTGACTCTAAGGTGATATTAAGACATTGTATCAAGATTAAAATAGGCAAAACAGCCTATAAGTACTTCTCTAAATGAAGGTTATAGTCAAGAAGTGCATACAGTCTTGTGAGTTCAAGGTATAAGTTTGAGGTATGTATTAGGTTAGAGTAATGAATAAGATTAGAACATATCCACCATGATTTTTATGCCCAAAAATTCTCTCACCAATGGAAATCATGTAGAAAATAGGCTCTATGGTGCAACATACAACTCACATGTGTTAACCTTGCATACAGGTTGCCCTTTCACAGTCTCTTTTGGAACTTGGGAGAGTTAGAAGGTCAAATGAGATGAAAAATGGATAAATTTTTGTTTAAAAGGTACTCACAACTTGGGGAATATAATCCACCATTTTTTTGTTTATGAAAATATGGGAAGTTCCCTCTATTTTGTCTCAGATAGAAGGCACTCCCTTTGTGAACAAAACCTACATTTTTGGAGAAAGAAGGTGAAAAGGTTGAACCAAAATATAAATAAAACTTATGAAAAGGTGTGTAAATCTGAATCACACCTAATAAAACATGGAAAACCAATAATATAAGGGTGAGGCCTACCAAGGAGGTCTAAACCCTCAAGGTTGCAGTTAGGACTGTTAGGCAGGGTTTAAGCATAGTACCCAAATGGGGGTTCAATGCTAATTATAATCTTAGGTGGGAATTATAATATATTGTATAATGTTTTTGGGGTCATTAAAGATGTTTAAAAACCTATAAATTTTAAATAAATCATAATTAATCCATTTTTGGGCTTAGAGACAATTTAGGGGTATGTAGAATGAGTGTCCAAGCTCGATAAGCTAGATTGAAATGCTCACATCTCATTTAACACTTCTAATGGAAATAAAATAAGTTTTGAGGGGTTAATAGGGGTCTTAAACATCACTCTTGTGGAATTTTTTGGTATTTCTAACATCATAGCTTTATGAACAAAGCTTAAGAGCCTATAAGACATAAAACCCTTACAAACCCTTAGATAAGGACATAACTAAGAAAACAAGGATGGAAAGTTATTCAAGTGGGATGGAATGACCATGAAATTTATTTGAGGTTATATATGACTCTTTAGGGCTCATCTTCATCAACTTTTGTGCTACCCTACTTGAATGGACATGGTACAAAATGTCTTTCTTTGACTATTTTATGCATTGTGCATGTTATAGGGACTTTCAAGAGGAGAGATAAACTTTTGGGATGATATTAGGACTTATTTTAACACAATATTATTATTTCATACTAAAAAAATATCCTATGTGTTCCTACAAGTAACTCCATCTTAGCCAGTCAAACTAGCATAGTGAAAATGATAGTGAAAAGGGTGGAAAACTTCAAGTAAACTGATTTTAAGGTGTGCCTGATGCCTCTAAACCCATGTATGGGATTAAAACATGTCATTAAACCTATTTTATATATTTTCATGAGAAACTAAATCCTTTTTGGAAACCATGTGTGCAATGTGTGTGAAATTGGAGGTTTCTTTAACTGTAGGTAGTGACAACTCATTTTCAAAGGAATCCACAGGATTAGGATTAAAAATGATGCATGGAGAAACATGTATGAAACCATCCCATATTATTTTAATAATTATACTTTTCCATATTTAGTTTTGGGACATTTCAAAAGGGGTGATTAGTGAAGATAGTTTTTTGAGCCAGGATAAGGAATTTCATGCCACATCCAAGAGTTTCATGCCTTGGATTGACACTTGTAATTTCTAAATTTGTATGATCAGTTTCAAATTATATTCTCATGCACATGTAACCCCTTATCTCAACCTGAAAAGTGTCCAAGTGACCTTTGGACTTCCCTTTTATCACTCTTCTCACAAATGCTATAAGTAGTGACTTTTGGGCTCTTTTGGGTATATTCTATTGGTTATGGTTAAAACCTATTAAATATTGTATTTGAATGTCTCTTAAATCAAGAATAAAGTGAATTTTCCTACTTAAATTTTGTATAATTGAGTTATGTTGCAATCTTGTTGATCTTGTCTAGTAGAAGATAGTCTTTTCTAGCATGTTCTCCTTGATTGTTTACCAAATGTGTAGAAGAGTAATTGTTAAAGGTCTTTCTTAGTGTTATTTCTTAGTGTATGAGAGTTTTAGAAGTGGTTTATGATTTTATTCTGTAAAGGATCATTCATTTTCCATCCTAAGCATTAATATACCTCTTGAACCTAACATATGAAACATTGATATAACAATCTATCTTGAGTTGTGAGTTATGTGTAAAATAAGCTTTGATTTGCTCTAAGTAGTATAATTTTAGTTAATAAGAGGAAACTCATTATTGGTGCATCACATTTTTTTTGTTTATTTTGTCTTCTTAACCCTTTTCATGCAAATTTGATAAGTAAGAAAGTGTTTCAAAGAGTGCATTAAGGGAACTATCCCTTATAGAGATTCATCTTACCTATCAGTTACCCAAAGCTTGTGAGATGTTTCCATTGTGTCACTTGGATGAGGAGAGTTGAGACATCTCCTAAAGGGGTAAAAATCCAAGTGATAATAGTTTTTAGCATGCCCGATGGGACTCTAAGTCCTAGAATATTGTACAAGATTGGTGTTGATCTTGGCATATTTATAGTTGTAAGAGCATCTATATTTAGTACCTAGTGACTCCACTAAGTTTTCAACTCTCTGGTTACTAATTAGTCATTATTTTCCATGCCAAAGGTGACCACTAGGTTTATTTTTAAAGGTATACCTTTTGATTTTGTGCAATTTCCTTATTATTCTTTTAAGAGGTTGAGATTTGTGAATACTCATCCTTATAGAAGGGAGTTGGTTTATAACAAATCCAAGTTTCTAATTGGTTCAACCCCTAATACTCACAATCTAAATTCTAATATGGCTATAAATATACCTTTTGTATCATTCACCTAATCATATCCTTTTAATCTTTCCCAATATGGCCAAATTCCTGGAGTAGCCCTTAAAAGTTCTCTATGTTTTAGTGGAGAAGGTCCTATTACTCCTATTGAACACATCAAAAACATGAAAAATTTATGCAACATCCATAATATCACTCAAGAGAATGTATCCATCAAGCTATTGGCATTGTCTTTCAAAGGGAAAGCTTTATATTGGTATGGAACCCTACCTTATTCTTCCATTGCTTCATGGGATGAACTAAGAAATCTATTATTTAAGAGGTTTGAAGAGAAGAGTGATTATTCATAACTAGCTAAGAAATTGACTACTATCAAGAGGGCTCTTCAAAATTTCATGCTAGATTTTAATTCTATATTTCAAAATAAATGGGATAAAATCCTATCCCTTGTGAGACCCACTCCAAATTATGCCTTTTTGTATTACCTAAAGGCATTAAATAGTGATCTAACCATGATGATCCAATCTATGGGTGGGGATACACTACCTGGTGCCTATGAGATAGCTATTAATGTTGATAATTGTCTTGTTCAAGTGGGATATATTGCTCTTAGACCACTAATGCCATTGTTTCTTGATTTATAGCCTCCTAGTCAAATTGCATTACCTACATTGGATATTTTGCCTAATATCCAAGAGAATTGTACCCTTGCCCATACCAATGAGATTCATTAAGTCAAGATTTTGATTCAAAGTGTTAATAATGAGTTTTTTGCTCTCAAAAGACAACAAGCCCAAAATTATAGGCCTTATCAGCCTTACAATCAATTTGGACAAGCAAGTAGGCCTTCTTTTCAAGGTAATGCTCAAGGACAAAGTCAAATAACTCAAACTAGACCTTACCAAAGTTTAAATCCTAATGTCCCATCATCTTCTATAACTCTTATTCCTACTCAAAACAATTTTTCTCAAGAATAACCATGGTATCCTTCCTCTAACCAAAATCAAGGCCAAGTTGCATATGGAAATGAAATTCCTATTCAAGCCATGATAATGAAAGGTAGTAAAGTACCTCAAGTTACCACTTTTGAGGTGCCAATGTAAAATGTAATGGAAAATGGAAAAATACAAGTTGATTCTACTCTTATGAATCATTAAAAGGAGATTTTGTGCCATCAATCAATTGGGAAGTTCAAATAATGTGAATGCTAGTGTATCCTCTAACACTAGATCTAAGAAGAGGGTTGTTGAAGGGGAACAAGGGACAAATAAAGGACCTATTTTGACTCCTCCATCACCCCCAATGGTATTAGGGTCTAACTCATCTCCTAAGGTGTAGGAAAATCATAAATCTCAAAATTCAAGACTAGCTCCTACACATCCATCTTTACATGCTACACCATAAGGTACTAGTGCTTCCAAAGAGAAATTCAAGATGAAAAATCCTTATATCAATGTTTTGGATCAAATTAAGAATTTACACATGAATATTTCATTATGGGACTCATTGAAATTACCAGGACAAAAGGATATTCTCTAAAAGGAGTTGTTTGGACTAAGTAAACCAGTTGGATCAACAAAGGAAGAACATGTTGATTTTGTGAATGGAACTCAGCCCATTGATGGAAAAGTAAATAAAATTTATAAATCTCCTCCTCTTATCTATCATTGATCATTAGTGATTGTTTAGTTCACAATTGTATCATATAGATAGTGGGGCTAGTACTTCAGTCATGCCTAAGTCAATAATGGATAAAATAGGCCTCAAGTATGAACCATTGGCTAAATGAGTTCTAAAATTGAATGGGTCACCAACAAAGACCTTAGGAGTAGTCAAGAATCTGAATTTGACTTTACATTTTTGTCATACTTTCTCCATATCTCATGATGTGGTTGTTGCAAATTTACCCTCATACTTTGTTTTTGTTTGTCAAGACAGTTTATAGCCAAGATAGGTGGATACTTAGCAATAAATTGGTCATACATGGTTTTAAAAACAAGGTATGGTACCAAGGTAAATATTGAATCATAACCTCTTTATCTCAATTATTTATAGCCCTACATGCTTAAAGTTACAAATGGCAATTATACTATTCTTGATGAGGAAGAACTTCACATAGATCAATCTCTAACTTATTCTCTTGAAGGAATTTTAGATATACATATAGATGAATGGGGATATGATCACTATGAACATTATCCTTATAGATTCATAGAAGAAGCTGGTCTTGAAGTGTATTGTCTTCATGAAGAAGGCTCTTTCATGCCAAATTTGATGAAGCCAAATGAGACTATGGATGGTCTATGGTAATAATATTTTATGGATCAAGAAGTAAGGTTGGATCAGGTGGTGGAGTAATGTTAGTATCTCCATCCAAGGAAAGGTATTACTCTACTTTTATATTTCACTTCAGTTGTACTTTTAATGTAGCATAATATGAGGCCCTAATTCATGGCCTTGAGTGGGCTAGAAAAAGAGGTGTGAAGGAGTTACAAGTTTATGGTGATAGTGACTTGGTTTTGAATCAAGTGAGAGGTAAAAATATGACTAAGAATTATTTGATTAAATATTATAAGAATATAGTGTGGGATATTGTAGAATATTTTTAAGCTTTCAACATTTAATCTATACCAAGAAAAGATAACAAACATGCTGATAGGTTGGCAGCCATTGGAGCTTAGTTTGATTTTCTAAAAGAGATAATAGATGACAAGAACTAGCCTCATATAAAAGTGATTTTAAGGCCCTCTATACCTGATAATTTCACTAATTGGAAAGTATTTTATAGTGACTATCAAATAACTCTTTTTTTACAAGAGGAGGCTGATTTTTCCTAAAAAAACTAGTCCAAACTACAGTAACAATATAGAGGGTAGATTGTACAAATGAAGACAAACAAACTCCCTAAGGGCTTAGTCACACTTAAAATTATTTTTAATGATGATGATTATTTAAATAAGGAGAATTTAATCATGTATAATAAAAAATAAAACTATGAGAAAGTACAAATCTTCAAAGATAAGTTGCTTGCTCTTGGGAAGGTATGTACTAGTGAAGAAAGATGTACTTTCATTAAATTTTGAAAAGAATTTTTTGATATCCTTGCATGGGAATATAGTGATTTAAAAGGTTTTTATCAAAATATAGCTCAACATACTATATAGTTATATGAGAATGATAATTCTATCAAGTAAAATCAAAGGCCAATCAATCCTAAGATTGAGCCTCTTATGAGAAAAGAGCTTACAAAGTTGATTGAGTCTAAGATCATTTTTCCTATAAAGCATTCATCTTGGTTGGAAAAATTAGTCATGATAAGGAATAAGAATAGGGAGATCAGGTTATGTGTTTACTTTAGGGATTTTAATAGAGTTTAATTGAAGGACTATTATCCTCTTCCTTCCATGGAGAATATTTGCAGGTTGTGGTAGGGAGTGAAAGGTTCTCACTCCTTGATGGATATTCAGGGTATAATCAAATTTTGGTAAAGGAAGAAGATCAATACAAGATTGAATTTACCAATAAATGGGTAATATATTATTATATTAAAATACCTTTTGGTTCATCTAATGCTGGGGCAACCTTTTAACATGTAATGGATATGGCTTTTCAAGGCCTAATAAATAATATAGTGCTAGTGTATCTTAATGATATCATGGTTTTATGCAAGGATGAAAAAGATCATTTGAATCATCTTATAAATATTTTTGAGAAATGTAGAGAGTTTATAATCTCTCTTAATCCAAAGAAGTGTGTTTTTGTTGCTCATGAAGGATAAATTTTGAGACACATTGTTTCAAAGAAAGGTCTATCCATAGATCCTGAAAGGGTGAGTACAATCTTGGCATTGACTTTACCCAAACACAAGAAAGGTTTGTAAATATTATTTGGAAAAATAAATTTCATAAGGAGGTTTATTATTGATTTTTATAATTTAGTCAAGACTCTAAATTATATGCTAAGGAAAGGTGAAGTGTTTACTTGGACAAGGAGAAGGAAAGAGATTTTTGAAGAGATCAAGCAAGCTATTGCTCAAGCTCCAACTCTTGAAAGTCTTGATTTATCAAATGATTTCAAGTTGTATACTTTTGGAAATGAATAATTAATATTTTCTAGCTTACTCAATCAAATGAAGAAAAATTGGAGTAGCCCATTGCCTTTTTTAGTCAAGGATTAGAAGGCTATGAGGTAATGTACACTTATGTAGAGAAGCAAGTACTTTCATTTGTTATAAGTCTCAAAATGTTTAGGAAATTGTTATCTAATAATAATATTAATATATTTTTACCTCATCCTAATGTCAAAGACTTAATTTTGAGTAGATATTTGGATGAAAAAAGAGCTGGTTAGATTACAAAAGTAATAGAGTATTATGTAGAAATCAAGACTACCAAGCTAGTGAAAGGGAAGGGATTATATGAACACCTTACTTCAGATTTAAAAGAACAAAAGGAAGATATTTTAATCCTTCACAATGATCATGTGATATATGCATCATCACCAATGAGGATTTAGACACAAGAAATGATCAATTTTCTTCAAACTGGTGAGTGTCTACAAGGCTTTGATAAAGCCAAAAGAAGGTACTTCAGATTACAATCTATTTCTTATGTACTTGTTGATGGAGTATTGTTTTTGAAAGATTTATTAGGTGTAATATTAATATGTTTTGAATTAGATCAATTTGAGAAGATATTGTTTGAGTTTCATGATGGACTAGTAGGTGGTCACTTGGCTCTAAGGACCATAACTACCAAGATTATGAGAGTTGGTTCTTTTTGGCCTAGTTTCTTTAAATATACTTATGCTTGGGTAAGGAAATGTTAGAAATGTTACCTCTTTGATGTAAAACAAAATATTTCATTGTTACCTATTCATCCAATACAAGTAGACTAACCCTTTTATATTATGGGGTCTAGATTTCATAGGCTTAATCAACCCACCTTCTAGTACTAGTCACAAGTGGGTGTTAGCTGCCAAAAATTAATTTAAAATATGGGTGAGGTTGTAGCTCTCAAGAAATAAAATGAAAGTTTAGTTTTATACTTCTATGAAGGCATAGTGACAAGATTTGGGGCTCATTCAATAACCATTTTAGATAATGCATTGGCATTCCTTGGAATGAGGATAAGTGAGTGGGATTTAAAACATGGTATTTATCTTAGTACTTCCTCAAAATATTATCCACAATGAAATGGACTAGCTGAGTCCACTAATAGGAATCTAATTAGATTATAAAGAGAACAATAGAGGAGAACCAAAGAACTTGGCATTCGAAAATGAAGGCATCTCTTTGGGATGATAGAATCACCCCCAAAAGAGGCATTAGAAACTCACCATGTACACTTGTTTATGGAAGAGAGGATAGATGATCTATTTGAAATGAGTTACCAGATTTGGATCTCACTTACCAACTGGAGTTGATAGAAAATGAAAGCATGGAGGTCAAATTATATGAGTTGATGGAGCTTGAAGAAATAAGGGATCAAGTTATGCACACTATGAGAGCTCACCGAGATAAAACAAAGAGATATTTTGATAATAAATAAATAATAATAATCTTACAAGAGGGAGACATTATTCTAAAGTGGGATGAAGATAGGACTAAGCCTAGAAAACACATAAAGTTTGATGCTTTATGGAGTGACCCTTATGTCATCACTCAATGCAAGTAACATAATGCTTTCCAACTCTCAAAGTTTGATGGAGAGGAGATTAATATCATAGTAAATAGTATCTATCTTAAACATTACTACTAATATTTTCCTTTCTCTTTGTAGATAGCTACTATTTTTCTTATTTTCCCTAAGTGCTTATGCACATGTGTGAGTCTTATTAGTGTCTTGCTTTGTTTTGTGCTGTTTGGTGTGATGTGGTTATTTTATGTGTGTTTTAGACAATTAATTACTAGTTTTATTCAATAATTAATTGACTCCCTTGGCCCATAGATAGGATAAGGATACTAATCTTTAGTATAACAAGCATACTACCCTTATGAGTCACCATTTTGTTGATCAAATTTGACTCCAAGGTTAAATTTGGACCCCTATAAAAAAAACTTGATTTTTAAATGTTTTATGGGTATAATATTTTTTCATTGGGTATTTTATAGTCCATTTTATGTAATTTTATGCTTTCTTAGACTTATTCATGGTCTAATTAGTTTATATGTCATTTTGAGTCACTTAGTAGCCATTTAGGGGTCATAAATGCAAGTGGCATAGTTTTTAAGGTATCAAAGTGTCTTAGTTTCCTTTAAAACATAAAATAAGTTATATTACCTATTATAAATTTCAGCCCCATCTGAATCTTGTAGGTTATCTGACTGAAAATCAAGAAAAAAACTAAAAAAGGAGGAGTTTGGCACTTGTACAACCTATGAGGGAGGGTAAAACATAGGAGAAAGTAATTTAATGTATATTAATATTACTTATACTCATCTCAATGATTGAAATGCTTTGGAAGTGATAAAAAATGTCCAAACCATTTTTCTCCTTCTTCACTCTTCTAGGCACATAAAACTAGTCAATAGGTTTGTGCTTAGTATGGCCAACTGAAGAACTTCCAAGTCAAATGACTTTGGGAGGTGATATTAAACTTAAATAAATTAAATTTAATAATAATTTTTCAAGGATTGGTTAATTTTTCTTTATGAATCATCTCTAACAAGTTGATTATGTTTTTTTGCTCACTATTTCCTGCACCCTATAGGCTTTACTTTAATTTGGACAAGTCCATACAATCCAATTGGTAAATTTTATTATAGATTATGTTTTATCTCTCTTAAATTTATATCCATGTTTTTTTTCATGTTTCATGGTGTTTTGATAGGCAAGTCATCTCATGTTGTAGGAAGGTGTCAACATGTGAGGTCTCAGTCAAGATTTCTTTATTTGTAGAATATTTGGTTATCTAAAAATCTCTCATGTGAATGGAATATTATGTTTAAATTTTATCAATTAAATAATTATTTCCACCTTCCATTTTTTTTTCATCACACCATGATTTGATCAAACATTTGGTCTTGCCATACTCACAGTCAACTATTCACTCACTTTCACTTAAAGTCACATATATATAAAGATTATCTAGCATGTACATAGAGTTTTAATGAAGTTATATCAAATTATTCAAGTCATAATTAATTTAATATATTCTATTTGAATTTTTAAAGAAGATACAAGATTGGTTACAAGTTCATGTACCACAAAAACTAGACACTAGCCACCACTGCTTGCTCTATAACATGTGCTTAAAAGAGGACATCATATTTAAATATAGGTTTTGATATATGTATAAATATCCCCATAGGTAAAAACATACATTTTAATAATTTTTAATAATCTTAATTATGTTCATGATACTATTCATCTATACACATTGCTCCATTTTTGTCTACTACCTACATACAACTCAAATGCACCTACATGAGTCTCTCATTGATGACGTCATGATTATATGGGAGATTTTATAGGTGTTTCAATATTTTAGTGTGATAAGATTGAATTTTAATTCTTTTTGAGGGCATAAAATTGATCATAAACATATATATCTTGCATACTACCCAAATTTGCTTACTTCCTAGATACATGCAAATGCCCACCATGGTACCACAAAAGCTAAAGAGTCATTTAAAGAATTGAAACAAGTGATGTAACCTTCCTTGGAATAATAATATGTGATTTGGATCAGTATGGACCTAACTTGTGTCAAATTTACAAATGGAAGTGTAGTTCACCTTCAAAGATCAGATGACTAAGTTCAAGGACATTTTCCCTAAAAAGAGAAAATAAAGGTTTGGGCCATTTTGTGGACATATTATAATAATGATATAAAATATTTGAAACATATAAATTTTTATGACTTATATCTTCTATGAAATAGAATACATCTGAAAAATATGGAGTCAAAATGATTAGTGGAGGGTGGTTATTGGAAGGCTCAAAGTTGCCTATTTGAGCACTAAGTTTTTCCATTATCATCTATGGATTTTGAATTCAAAGTGACATTCATATCCTAAATTGAAAATAAGTCATATCCCCATATTTTAAATAAATTATTGGTTGAATGGAATACCAATGGGCATATAGACCATATTTTATATAAATTTCAAATATTTTACCAATAAAACAATACATTAGAACTTCCAAATACATGACTTCCACAAGAAATATTCTAGCTAGATACTACACATGCCCTTATACATATAATTTCTTGATGATTATTTTATATTACTAATCTATTATTATATTTTGACATACATGTGTTCATATTAATTCACATATAACTTTATTTTGTGCCTTGGATTTGAGTTTTTATTTGGCCTTTGCCTCTTGATTATTATCCAGATTTGGATATCCATGACACTCATCCTAAATTGATTATTGTACACATCATTGGAATAATTATGCTTGCTCACTCTTACATATTAAATATTTATATATGTTATGGATTGAATTGAGATTACACATTCACATACATTTATATATAATAATTATATGAGAAAACATTAATTCCTACCTACCATGGCCATATATATCCTTATCTTCAAATACTCTATTGAAATACACTATTGCAATAAACATATACATTGGGTTCATATTTCTTGATTTCACTTCCTCCACATTTCCATGCTATCATATCTAGTGCACATTATTCCTTGGAACATGTTGTGGATTATTCATATCCTTCCCATTCTTATATTTTTAAAACCATTGAAACTTTTCCTTACTTGAAAATTTACAATATTTTAAAAAAAATCAATTAAAAAACATTTAGATATTTAAAAAATTAAAATCAAGACCTGAGCATGACATGATTATTATACTACACTATTTACATATTTTATTTGTCACATGTTTGGTTGATGGAATATTATTTTCATACCAGATGCACTTAATGGTATATAAGTGTGATATAAGACATACAAGTTACACATGGACATATAGATGTTTGACTTTCCTCTATCTAGTGGACATGTTAATACTAGGGGAATATCATTCCCAATGTTTCAATATCATAGGTTATATCTTTATATGACCTATCTACCATGCTGAATTATCTATATTTCTTACATCTTTCTATTTACTTATATATTACATAGTGATAAATGGATATGATATTATACTATGATGTGACATTGATACATATGAATGGATTAGACTAGTCTTTGCTTTTTCTATGCTTCATTGATGTTTTTACTATCTTACATGATAGGCTAGTTTGAGATTATCCATTGTGCATGGTTATTTATATTTATTTGAGACATATTTATGTCACTTGCATGCAAACCTTGACCTTTTTTGATGCAACATATTTATGCCCCTTATTTACTATATTTTATGTCTCTATTATGTAGCCATTATCATTATATGTGATACTAACTCTTGATATTTTTTAGTGTGTTTTGATTATTGAAATTGCTTATATTGAGTGGTTCCATGATCCATATCATGCACTTGTACTGTTAGTCTTAATCAATTATCTTTTCAGTAATGGTCACTACTAGGTCATTGATACATATATCTAGACAGGAAATTTATATTCCCTACATTATATATATTACATTCATGCCTTAATAGACATATAGTTTACTATGATGGCATACTCTCGATATGCTCACATGATTAAACATGATGTTATCTTTATACATGACATGATACAATTAACTCTTCTTTTGCAATGAGTAACTCATAAGAGACATCCCCCACTCAAAAGCAAGCAATTACAGTGGGATTATCATAGATACATAATCCTCCATGAATAAAGAATTATATTTATGAGATTTAAAATAATTTAAATATAAAATTAGTTTAATTACAAGATAAATATTGGTACCTTACATAAACTTGAGTATAGATTCATAAACATTAGGTGCATAAGTAATAAATTTATAAGAACATAAATTATACGTTGTATATAAAGGAAAATGCAGATGACCTATTAATCAATCCTAGCTCGAAGAAGATAAATTTTACTTATACTTTCATTTGTTAAAACATTAGATATTCAAGGTTGAGACCAAGATGGATCTGATAGACGTAACCAAGGGATCCCTTACCACAATAATTTCAGTAGGTAGGGTTTCAAAGCCTCTAGTCAAGCAAAACCATGTGATAAACCTAGCTAGGTCCTATGTTTTCATATTCACTAAGTAAATGCAAAGGAAAGTATAATCTAATCTAGTTCTCACCAAATCTTTTGGTATAAAGTGGGGGTAATAACATGAAATAAAAGAGTAAAGTTAGATATACTTACCTTGAAGATGAACCTATTGAGACTTAATCTCTCCCTTGGATAAAAGTGATTCAAAAGAGGTTTTTATGGTTTATAAGGATCATTAAGAAATGCCTAATCATTCAAGACTTTTACACAAGACAAGATTCTTCTCTAATCATAAACCCTAAGCAATAATTCTTCAAGTAGAATGGTCTAAGGGTAGATTGTAAAGAAGCATAAATAAATAATTAACTTGGTTGTCTCTCTTAGAAATAGAAAAATGAATGTGTATTTATAACTGAATCTAAACCTAAAACTTTTTTAAATTTTAGCACAAATGTTTTTATAACCCATCATTCTGTCACACCTACATGATACCTTATGATTTTGACCCTTTCATTATACTATTACACACCTAAAATTACCTTGTTATTTATTTTAAACTTGCATACTATCCTATAGAAACATGCCTTGATGCTCATTTTAATCCTTTGATGTATGAGTTAGTAGCATCAAACTAGGTTAGTATCATCAATTGATATTTAATGTGCCTAACATTGACTACTTTATAAAATTAAATCTTTTTTTATGGTCAACCCATCTACCTAGTGGGTAAGTGGTGTGATAAATTACCCAATTGGAATATTATATATATAACTAATGGTGTCAATTGATAGGGGACTTGGTACTTATATTTTACACATATACACTAATTCACATTGAGTAAATATTCCATACAATTCCTAAATTACAAATCAATCACTAGGAGTAGTTTGAAGCAAATCCTGAATCATAATAAAACTAAGTCAAATCAAGTATTGTCAAGTACAAAGATAAATAATTATTTACATTCATATATTGAAGCAACATAATTTCATAATGAGATTATGTGGAAGAACTATTTGTGACTTTATTTGCCTCCTTGGAGTATCATATACATAAACAACATTAAGTCATAAATGATGGTTATTAGGATCAGCTCAGCCCATTACACTTTCTTGGTTTTTATAGTATTATAAAGTTCATAATCACACTTAGGGTTTCAAGGTGAAGGATTATAATTTATACATTTGTACACATCATTAGGTTTTATAATTTCACATACGAGTGAAGGTTATTATACATTCATAGACCCTTTTTCTAGCCTAAGTCACTATCGATATAAGGCTGACCTAGACCCATAGTGTGAAACTATTAATTAGAATATAGGGTCAGCCCAGACTGACATTATTTGGTAAATATCAAAAGGGGTTTTAGGCTTAGGTAGGGGATAATTAAGGTGGTTAATTAATTATAAGAGTGTGTAAGAGAGGTGTCAAAACTTAGGGAAGTGTAAGTATAAGGTTGTGTAGATAAAAAGTGGTGGTATAGGTAATAACAATCCTATGAAGCACCAATGGTCTACCCATCCCTTTTTTGGTGCACCATTTAAGGTGTGCACTCAAAGAGATTGAGACTTAATGGGTTATTACAAGAGAGAAAGCATTATAATTGATAAATTTTGAAAATATTATGTGTATACATATGCCCTGCTCAAATCTCCTCACATGTGACTTAGGTGTAACATGGGATGATGATTTGAGAAGATAATATAACAAAACACAATGTTGTAGCTAAATAAATTGTAGTATTTTAAGGCATAACATAACTGAAATTAAATGATTGATATGAAATAGCTAAATAAAAGTAATGTATGTGTACCTTAACTTATCTTTATTTTTGGATGGTTTACTACTATGTTTTTAGTTTTGATTGTGGAGGGCACATAGAATGCTTTGGACAAACCCAAGGATACAAAACTAAAGATCAAAAACAAACAAACACAAGAAAGAAATATAAATAAAAATAGTGTAGGCATGACATACTCAAAAATTTGGTAATATAGGGTGATAAATGTTAAGTTAAGACTAAATTACCAAGTCAAAAATTAAGAATAAATTGGGTAATTGAAAAGCCAAGGCACTAAATGATCAAAAAACTCAAATAAGTATACCCTAAGTAATAAAGGCAAACAAACCAATTCAAACTAAGGATACAAGTAAAAATAGTTATCAAAAATTAATGTGAAAGCAATAAAAATTATTACTTAAACAAATATGGGAAAGTAATGGTAAAACAATATTGATGAGTGAGCAGTAACAATCCTTACTCAATCATCAATGTAAAAAAGTGCATAAAATGGAAAACAACATTGGTGATTGAAAAGCAACAATCTAACCTCACTAAAAAATGGAAAAATTACTTAAAAATAGAAATGGATGTAGTTATATAAAAAAGGAGGTAAAATAATGGAAAATCAAAAAATCAACCAAGGTAATTCTATAAAATTAAAGCAATGGTATAAATAAAGTAATCTATGGTCACTTAAGTATAAAATTTTGTTCTAAGGGTAGATAAAACTAAAACAAAGTGGTGATAACATGTTTTTAATATGTGAAGGAGTATAGAATTGGGAAAATAGATTTAGAATTAAACTTGCCTTTCAAGGGGGGAATGAAATGGTTGGTGGTGGAAATGAAGTAAAAATCAAGGTAGATAAACTATTTATTGAAGTCAAGACACTTAAATTAGGTTTATCAAAATAAGAAGACTATCAACATTAAGGAATCTCAATAAATTTTCCTAACCACACAAAACTTAGTTCATCAAATGAAGTATTAATATCATCCCATGAAGGATATATGCATGAAAACTAAATTGGACATACCTTCCCATGATGTGTTCCCTATTCCTCAAGACTCCTTATAGAGTCATAAGTCTATTATGAAGATTGGGTAATTGATGAGAAAGTATCACCATATATTATTTTGAATTTTTCTATCCTAGTTTATTGGCCTACCATACCCTAGTGGGTGTTAGCTCTATCATGAAGCCAACTATAGAGTTTGATCTTTGATTGGGGATAGGAGATGTGCCATGAATCATTTCTTTTGGTGTGATTTTGAATTTTGACTTTGTATGTTACCTTTTTATTATTGACTTATGTTTCAAATGATTTAACTATTAACTTTTGATGTATTTTTTGTTCCTCTTCCATACAAATTTAGAGAACCAAACATGGGTGATAGAAATAACTATCATTTGATAAATTTTGACTTGGTTACTAAGAAAGAGAACTTAGAGAGCATGGTATCTAAGAGTTTTGTTAATTCATGTGAAATAAAAGTTCTATATTGACTTTGACCTTGTTTTATCCAAAGTGGAAAGAAAGGAAAGGAAATCAAGGGTAATGAACATCAAACAATTTGAATTACTTTAAATCACAAAATATGTGATAAATGTGAAAAGGGATACAATGACATGTAAGTATGATTCCTTATCATTAGAATGTTGTAAGTGTAGGGAAACATGTTAGCATAGATTTTTGTGAAAGTTTTATTTATAAAAGAAATAGAAACCAATGTTGAGAATAAAGGATTACAAACTTATAGACAGTTCTTAACATTCTATAAAAGGAGCACTTATTTTAGCAAAGGTGTGTTTTTTTTTGGAAGAAAATGGTGCTTTTATGAGGAGATCTTAGTCCTATCCATGATATTACACTACAACTCATAAATGGGAAACATAAGAGGGTGAAATAAAGGAAAAAATGGTATTTTTGAGGAGGGTTTGGTCCTACCCATGGTCTTATATTTAAACTCACAAAAGAGAAAACCAAGAGGTTGTAAAAAAAATTGGATGATAACAAATCAATAAAATTAAAAAGAATTCATGAGGAAGACTGGGTCCTATCCACAATATTATAATGCAACTCATGAGAAAATTAAACCAAAGGACCAAGAGAAAGAACTAAGGTTTTTGGAAAGAGAAGACTATTGTAGAGGGTGAGACCTATGAATAAATACTAAGAAAAGTGTTAGTAGGACAACATATATAAATATGATAAGAAGAGAAATATCTAAGCAAAGTATTTATTTAAAATTTATGCATTAGTGGGCTCTTTGAAAACATGTTCTTCATTAGTTTGGAGGTGACAGGTGCTAAGACCAAGAACATATTTGACCAAATAAGCCCTGCACCTTTTTTGGGCATATTTTACTTCCTTATCATGGGTATATCTTGATTTAAGGACTAGATCACCAACATTAAAAGTTCAAACTTTAACATTTTGATTATGTTACTTGGCAATACGAGCCTTGTATTGGAGATGATGTTGCAAAGTGGATAAAAAATGTTCATTGAAAACATCAAGGGCATAAAGGTGAGCTTAACATAGCTCCTCATCCATAATTATACCATGAAGATATATACATAAGGAGATAATCTCAACTTATAATGGTAGGATAAACTCAGAACCATAAACTAGCAAGAATGGTGTTGCCCTAGTGGTAGTACGAATGCTAGTACAATAAGCCAAAAGTGTGGGATATAAATGAAGATGCCAATCCATGATAGTTTAATGGATGGTCTTTTGAAGGATTTTATATAGAATTTTATTAGTGGCCTTGGCTTGACCATGGCATTATGGATGATAAGGTGTGGAATTTTTTTGGGATATTTTGAATTTAGCACATAACTACTTCACATCATGCTCTTAAAATTGATACCATTATCAAAAATGTTAGTATGGAGAACTATAAAATGAAAAATGATTTGGTTAAGGATAAAATTATAAATAGTATTTCTTATGACTTTGATGAGAGGCAATGTTTCTACCCATTTTCTAAAATATTCAATAATCATGATGATGAAAACATGCCCATCTTGTGACCTAGGTAGTTTTCTGATGAGATCTAATCCCCACATGGAAAATGGAAAAGGATATTCCATATTTTATATCTTGGATTGTGTTAAATGGATTAGATCATCATGGAGTTGGCAAGGACTATTCTTTTAAGTGAAATCAATAGCATCCATTTTGAGAGTAGGCGAAGAGTATCCCATATGTAGGCATTTATGTGATGTAGCATGTATACTATAGTGATGACCATAAATGCCCCCATGTGCTTGTTCAAGGAAAGGAGGGACATATTCTTTCATTACATAATGAAACATGGTACCTTTTACATTATGATAATAAAGAGTGTTATATTGAAATACATATTTAAAAGCTTGTTTGCAAATTATAGTCTTTTCATAAGAATCCATATCCATAGGATAAGTTTTATGCTCAATGAAATTAAATAATGTCTTTATACCATGGGCTCTATCAAATGGTGATATCCTCAATATGATAGATAAGTGAATCTTTTAGTTGGATAAAATATGGGGACTTTCTTATTTGAATAAGAAATTGAGAATCACTAATAACTTGATGCAAATGAAATAAGGATGTAGAAGAAGCAATAGAGGAAACAATAGAGTTATTATCTCTTTGAATGGGCTCAATGGTAAAAGAGGTTAACTCTTTGGAGAGGGTAGTGGCCATTTGATGATAAATGATAAGATTTTCACTTTTACATTAATAATCACCATTAACATGATGATAGATGAGTTGGGAGTCACCCAAAGCATGCAAATATGTAATATCTAAGTCAAGGGCCACTCACATGCCTAAGATTAATGATTCATATTCTACCATGTTATTAGTGACATCAAAGGTGAGCCAGAATGCCAAAAGGATTATTTTACTATGAGGAATAGTTAGAATACAACCTTCCCTAGTTTCTTGGAGACATTTGAGACCATCAAAGTGTAGGGTCCAAGTGTATTCATGCAAATCAAAGCAGATTTTAGGAAGTTAATAAATAACTAATTTAGATGTATTAGTATCAGTAATGGCGTAGGAATCTTCTTAATTACTTTCTTCTAAATTGAAATGAATTTATAAAAGTAATCTTTAAGAGAGATAGCTTGATTGAGACCTTCAATATAGATAAATTTATTATTAAGGAGACTATCTTGAAGATGATTGGTTGTGGGTATGGGTGTTACTATAATTTGGTCTATAATGACTTTCCCTTTAATGGATTTTTGTGTAATGATGCAAAGGTCAAATTACATCAAGATAACCATACACTTGCCAATACTATCTCTAGGAAGAAAGGCTTTGGAGAAAAAGTGATGAAGTGGGTTGGAATGAACTATGACATAAGTTATTTGATAGAGAATGTAGTGATGAAGCTTTTCAACGAAAAATATATATAACGAGTTAATCATGTTCTACTTTGGTTTAACATTTTTCATAATTAATGAGGCCTTGAATAATATGGTAAATAACATACTCTATTCCAATATCATCTTGTTGGGAAACCAATGCCCCATTTGATGTAGGTTTAGAAAAAGTGTATAAAATCAAAGGATGATCATTGGAAGGAAGGTGAAGGGTAGGTGAATGTAGTGATTATTATTTCATGTTATCAAATGCATTTTAATAGAGATCAATCCATTCTAAAGTAGTACCTTTATTAATAAGGGAATTAAAATAATAAATGCGAGAAGGCATTTTTGGGATGAATCATTAGATTACCCCAAGCTTACTAAGGTGAGTACTAATGTCTAGAATGGAGTGAGGAATATGCATGTTTACTATAGTATTGATTTTAATGGGATAGACATCAATACCCCATAGAGAGATTAAAAACCCAAGTAATTTACTAGATGTAATGCCGAAAACACATTTGTATGGGTTGAGTCTAACTTTATACTTGATGAGTTGATCAAAGATAATAACTAGATCAGAAAGCTGATTTTTACAACTTTTAGATTTGGCAATGAGATCATCCACATAGCTTTCCACAATGTTATGGATAAGGTCATGAAAAATGCGGGTCATAGACTATTAATAGGTATCTATGGAATTTTTAAGGCCAAAGGGCATTTTAACATAACAATAGGTGCCCCATTCCATAATGAATGTTGTATTGTGTTGGTCTTTAGGGAAAATATGAATTTGATTGTATATCAAAAAACCATCCATGAGGGACAATATTTTTTATCCATCAGTAGAATCTATGATGGCATATATATAAGGTAATGTAAAATTGTCCTTGGGAAAAGTGAGGTTGAGATTACAAAAATCAATGCAAATGTAAATAACCATGGTAAATTTTTTGTGAACGGGAATGATATTTGACACCCATTATAAATAGTCTATAGGTTTAATAAACTTGGAATCTAATAGTTTGATAATTTATTTATGGTATAGGTTTATAATTGGGGTATGTAATTATGTTGTGTACCATGATACTAAGATTGATACCAGGCATGTCTTCATTTGACCAAGCAAAACTCTTATGATATTTATCAAAGAATAGACTAAAGTTATCTTGCTCAGCCAATGTGAGTTCTCTAAAAAATATTAAAGGTTGAGGATATGAGGGAGTGCAATATTCTATTATTTTGGTTTCCTCAATAAGCATGACACTTCTATCTTGAAAATGATATAATGTATTGGAAAGAGAGGAAATAGGATTGGTTTTGGGATCAATGATAGTAATGAATTTTTTAAAACAAGGGGTATTTTACTTGAAAGTATAAAGTTTGTGATGTTTTAAAGGAAATTGAAGTTCTTGGGCATGGATTAATTTAAGGATGGCTTCATCACTAGGTAATGTAAGTAGAGGTCCATAATATTTCACATCTACTTCAAGATCAATAATTTTTTTACCCTTGAGATTGTATTTAGAGGTATCTAGCATACATATATGGCTTTGGAATTGAGAGTGACATTAAAAGTAGGTGGAAACGTGGAGGAAGGTTTTTTAGGCTCAATTGGTTGGAAAATAAGCATATCATTGGAATCATTGACAGGAAAATGATCTATTAGAGTAACCGATGTGATAGGAGGTATAGAAGGTTTTATAAAATTTGAAGTTGTGAGAGGTAAGATTAATTCAACTACCCAAGGAGTATCATGGAGTGGATAATTAACTAGAGGTACATAACCTTTAGGTTCTAACTCAATATCCATGGAAATAGTATGTGCAGTTAAAAGCATATTTTAGCTAAGATTTTTTAATAATGTTGAACATCCAAGTCTCTTGATTGAGTTTGGGCCATAATGTGGTTATCATCATAAGTGGGAGAGATAATATATTCTTATTATCTAAAATATTTGAGAAGTCTTGTCATTGATGTCAAGGTTGATGTCACTGATGTCAAGGTGCATCTAGTGAAGATGCATGATGAGCTTGGGTGCTTGATGTGAGAAGGAAGCCATGTGTTGAGATAAAATTTGAAGGAAACATAATGTATCTATGTTGAGATATAATTTTAAGGTAACTTAATAATTCTTCTGAGGTTAATGTCAAGGGTCAAGTCAAGGTAAGCATGTTTGAGTACTAGTCCTTGAGTATAAGGTATCTTGAGATGCCTAGTCATATCATGGGTATATACATGATGAGTATGAATAAGTATGATATAAAATGGTTTGATAAGAATGTAATTCATGTGATAAAGGTTTATAATCATCAAGGAGTGTTTCAAGGTTAATTTTCAAGCTTCAAGTGTTTAAAAATCCTAGTCATGGCACTAGTCATAACATGAAGAGACCTTGTGAGAAGGTATAAGCATGGTGGCCTGGTGAGATGGATTCATAGAGGCATAAAATGATATGTGAGTTTCCTTGGAAATTTATATGAGGCATTGGATCACTAATATGAGTCTTAAAGTGAGCTTACAAGGGTAAGACCTATATATCATGTATAAAACTAGACTAGCTCTAGACCCTGCTTGACCTAATAAGGCATAATGACCTACTGTCATGACCTATGAAGGATGGTTGAAATTATTTTATAATTTTAGATGTTTTGTGAACATTTAATTTAGGTGGTGAGCACATTTAAATAGGAATTAATATTCGTTTCAATGCCTAATGTGGTTTGCAGATGAAGGTCCAAACAAAAAAAGAGAAAGAGCATGGCCTGATGGGGTATCAGGATCAGTTTCCAAGGAAAGTATGAGTATGTGAGCATAGAAAAATTTATGAAATGATTTTTCAAGAATTTTTATAATTTTTTAGGTCATGGTTTATAATAAAAGGCATGAAAAGTGGTTTTGAGGTCTCTTGAGTTCAAAAAATAAAGGGCTCTCAGCTCGAGAAGGAATTTCAAGTGTTTGTTGGCACATGTAACATATGAATGAGAACATATTATATTCAAGGTATATGGGTAAGGGTCATATATCAATTTTTCAATCATTGGTTTTGGAGTGAGGGGCTATGCTTTATGAATGATTGTTAAGACTAGAAGATGGTTTAAACCCTCAAAGAACCCTAACCATGACCTAATGTTAAAAATGTTGATAAAAATAGCCCAAAATGGTTTAAAATGTCTATATAAATGATTGGAAGTGGTATTAAAATCTCCCAAACACCTCTATGTGTAATTAATTTGATGTGTGTGAGTAGACCCTATAAGAAATGCCTTGTTTCTAGAATATTTATTGTAGTAGTTTGAGTTAACCAAGTCAAAGTTGCTAAATGGTTAGAGGAAAAAGTTTGATACTTTTAGTTTGTGTAAATTAAAGTTTTTATATAAGGTATATCCATAAAGTATTAAAATTTTGAGATCCAAGATAGCCTATTTCTAGAAGGCCTAATGATGCAAACAGTGAGGAACCCAAGAAGAAGTGAGGAGATGTTTAGGGATGTGTTATCATGGATTAGGGATGAATCCAAGTGAATGAAGACATTGTTTAAGACCTGTAAGATGTTTTCATATTAGATAAATTTTTTTTAGATCATTGTATATAGAAAAAAGTTGCTCATAAAGTTGAATTGTCTAACATAGTGAGGTCTATGTAGAGTAAGGCTATGAGACTAGTTTTCAAGACCAATATTGTAATTTTACCATGGTATCCTTATATTTAAGATAGGTATAATGATATATTAATATAAAATAAATTAAATTAAATTATATATAAGTGTTTACAGGGTGTTAGAAGTCATTATCACCATGATGGTGCTTAAAGGCAAACTGACAGATCTAGGCAAGCAAGTTGCAGTGATGAGTTGAAGGGTATTTCTAAGTTAAAGTATGTAATTCACATGATGTTTTTTTCTTTTTTTCTTTTTTTAAATTTATTATCCATGATTTTTATAAGTCTTTAAGTTAGTATAATAGGTTGAAACATTGAATCCATAATGGCTTGTTTGGCTGAGTGAGGTCTATGAGAGAGAAGGTCAAAAAAATGGTCTACAAGACTAATAGTTTCCAATGGATATTATGATTTTTTTAGAGTTTTATATAATTATGTTTTATTATCATATTCATACATTATAATTCCTTTATTGTGTTCTTTTATGTATCATAATTTTAAATTTCCATGACTATGTTTCAAGGCTAGTTGGCAGTTGTAAATGGGCTATTTGCAAAGAAGTGTTTGAGTCCTTTTACCCTGAGTTGTGAAGTATAAAGAACATGTTAATTAACCCAAGGTAATTAATATTATTTATATGTGATTTTTTCCCTTATTTTTTGGAAAAATTATGTTTATTCTTTAGTTGTTCAAGACATAATTTCTGGGTATGCATAGGTCTAATTGTGAATAGTGCTAATGGCATGCTTCAAGTGGTGAATCAAGATAAAAAATGTTTTATAACCTATATGAGTTTAATAGGGGCATATTTGAGTTACATATTATTTTTCAAGGAATTCAAGGTGTACCATCTACGAAGTAGACCTAATGGGACTAGGCCTCCATAAGACCTAAAGATGAGATAAAACCTAATTGAGATTTGTTAGACCTAAAGGGACTTTAAAAAAAATTGATTAATGTCTACGAAATGTCCTAGTATCTATTTCATGTCTAACCTAAGAAGGTAGGGGTTATTAGTTAATTAAGGATATGAACAAGAGACTTGTATAAATATTAGGTAATTTTAGGCCTATAAAAAGTAGTTAAGTATAAGTGAATAAAGAAAACATATTGAAAAGTAGAAAGAGGTCTTGTAAACCATTGGATGATATTAAAGGAACTCTGATGAATATTTTATAGAGGTTTAGTAGATGAGGATCAAGATCATATGACCCAATCAAGTCAAGATTAGGGTTAGTTGAGTGAAGGAGCCTAGAAGGTAGTTTGAGAGGGATTTGAGTGTGAAGAGTTAAAGAAGTGGTAATAATCATTTGGTTGAGTAAAAAGGTGTAATAAAGGTGATCAAATAAATTAGGTGGTTTATTTGATGTTGAGTCATCTAGGGGGTTTGTGCTTGCCAAAGCTTACATGAGTTAGTGCTTAGCTAGTTAGGGTTGGTACTCCATGTGAAGTGGGTGCTTCACTAAATATTGGTGTTTATCTTATAGGAATATATTCCACTTGAATATATTATTATGTTTTATTACCCTTGAGGTTTTTCCACATATATGGTGTGTTCACTTATGTAATCTTATTTCATGCTTGTATAGTTGACTGCTTATTCATTACTTGATCTATGTGTTGATGTGATGGTTCATGTATGCTAATAAGGAATTGAAAGAAAGTTTTGAAAGACCAATTCAACACCCCTTGCATTAATTTTTCATACAAAATTTGGTATCAGAGCTTGGTCTTTTAAAGTAGGTCTAAAAGCCTAAAGAAGATTCTAGAAGTAAGGATGGCTAGTCAACAAGCTTAAGGTGGTTTCTCTACCATTAAGGCTCTATTATTCAATGGATATAATTATTCCTTTTGGAACATCAAGATGAAGATATATTTGATGTATCAAGGTCATGATATTTGGTAGTCAATTTTGGATGGCTATGGTTCTCCTCCTATTCCACCAACTAATGTGGTAGGTAAGAAGGCTAGTGAAAATAACTCCAAGGTAATGAATTCCATTCTTTGTGATTTATCAAAGTCAAAGCATATGAAGGTGATTCATTAAGTATCATCCAAAGAGATATGGGATAAATTGAAGACCATCTATGAAGGAGACACAAAGTCAAATATGGCCAAGTTGTAGACCCACAAGAGACAATTTGAAAATTTGAAGATGAATGAAGATGAAACCATTGTATCCTACCTATTGAAGGTTGATAAAGTTGTCAATGTCATTATAGTATTGGAAGAAGTGAAAGAGTCTATAGTTTTTCAAAAGGTATTGAGATCACTAACTCCTAAGTTTTATTCTAAGGTGTCTAAAATAGAAGAGATGTAAGATTTGGAAAAGAGAGATGGATGGGCTTCATGGCATCTTGACTGCTATGAGACGAGAAAAAATGAAGGAATACCTCCCAAGAAGAAGAAAAAATTCAAAGTTGAGAATAAGTCAAAATCAAAGAAAGTCAAGGATGAAGAATATTAGTTAACCTTTTAACTTACCCTTGTACTTACCTAAGCCAAACCTCAATTTCCTTGCAAACATGGTTATTAGTTAATCATCATCAACATCTAAATATTCTTGACAAGGTTAAATATGAGCATAATGAATAACATGATGAACATATTTTAGATGATAAAAAGGCCTATAAGTCTAACAAAAACAAGAAGTTCAGGAAGTATGAAGGTAAGAAAGGAACTTTTAAGAACAAGAGAATAGTCTATACTAAAGAAGATAAATCTTTTGATATAAATGAATCAAGTGTATTTGATAGTGATGATGGTAGTAATGAACCTAAACATGATAATAATAAAACCTTATTCATGTCCATAGAATAAAACAATGAGGGTTGCTCAAATGGTAAAGGCCTTATGGTTGATGTAGAATAAGATGAATATAAAGATGAAGTAAATATTGAGGTAGAATTGATAAGTGCACTAGAGGAGTTGAAGGTCCAAAGAAGAAAGAATCACAAACTAAGATCATTAGTTAATGATTATGAGGAGTAGATTAGTTTGTTTGAGGAAAGACCGAGTGACACTTCCAAGGAGTATGATGAGACCATCAATCAAATTGAAGTACAAATGGAAATAGTCAATGAAAGCCTAAAGGTTAAAGAGGAAGAATACACTAGGCATGCAACTAAAGTGGAATCCTTGAAAAATGAGTTAGATAAAACATCTAGCAAGGTGAAGACCTTTGTGAAGTTTAAAAAGAGCACTAAGGTTCTAGATGACATATTGAGTAGCTATAAGTCTGCAAGTGATAAGACAGGTCTTGGTTTCAAGGAAGACCAAAAGGAAGCAACTCAAGTCAAGGAGAAGACTATTGAGGTCAAGAAGATCAAAATGAAAAGACCTATCAAATAACCCAATGCTATAAGGTATGCCAATCCATTCAATGGATATTATTATGTGTGTAGTTAGTTTTTTCATAGAATAAGAGAGTATAGAAAACCCTCTAATAATGAGTACTCATGGGACTATGGAATGAGTCATAGTTCATATCAGTCAAATGATATGTATAAGGTTATTTGATACATGTGTCATAATGTAGGACATGTTAAAAAATTATGTCCAAACATAATTAGAAGGTCCTCAAGTCAAAATAAGAGGTTTGAAGCCCCTAGAGTGTAAATGAGAAGGCAAATGAATATATGGAAACCAAAGATAATGAAGATAAGTCATGATTAATATACAAGCTCAAATGGAATGCTTATTATGGTAGAGCATACTTCAGATGTGAAATCAAGTCAAGAATGTTTGTTATCAATTTATATTGATGATCAAACAATTGATGAAGAAGTCAAGCCTATAGTGCCAATTAAGCCTAAAAGGATATTTAAGAACATACAATCTTGTGAGAGTATGGAGATCTAATAATATCCTAAGTTGGTATTGTTTTAGTGCCCTATGAAAAAGGTGACTTCATTTAAGATTCATGAAGACACTCTTTAGTTAGCAGAAGCATGATGGATGCTTTGTTTGAGGGGGATTTATTTAGGTTGGTCATAAGCTCCGAGTATAGTTGATGACAATAACAAGGTGAGTGGTCTTGAGTTCTAAGTTCATTTGAAGGAGGTATGCATAATGTATGGGGGAACATGATTCTATAATGTTTTCATATTTTATGTGTTGAGATGCTATTGCAAGAAGGTGTGGTTCTAAATGATAGTCTATGGAAGACCCTTTGTCATAAATTTCAAAGGGGAGAAAGTTAAAGAAGGAAGATTGACCAATTTTGGGGAGATGAGATTGATCAGGTTGAAGAATGTTTTGTCATCAATGACAAAGGGGGAGTTTGTTGAGAAGTGTTGTCATTTATGTCAAGGTTAATGTCATTGATGTCAAGGTGCATCTAATGAATATGCATGATGAGCTTGGGTGTTTAATGTGAAAACAAAGCCATGTTTTTAGAGAAAATTTGAAGGAAACCTAATGATTCTTCTAAGGTTGATTTCAAGGTTCAAGTAAAGGTAAGCATGCTTGAATATTAGTCCTTGAGTACAAGGTGTCTTGAGATGCCTAATCATGTCATGGATATGTGCATGATGATCATGAATAATTATGATAAAAGGTATGACATGGTTTGAAAATCATGTAAGGCATGTGAAAAAGGTGTATAATCATCAATAATGTTTCAAGGTCAATTGTCAAGATTCAAGTGTTTAAGAAGCCTAATCATGGCACTAGTCATAGCATGAAGAGACTTTTGAGAAGGTATAAGCATGATGTCCTAGTGATATGGATGCATAGAGGCATAAGAGTTTGTGTGAGGTTTTATGGACATGTATATGAGTCTTGGATCACTCATATGAGTCTCAAAGTGAGCCTATAGGGGTAGGACATATAGGTCATGTCTGTAACTAGACTAACTCTAGACCCTATTTGACCTAATAAGTCATCATGACCTATTATCATGATCTATGGAGGATTTTTAACCTTTTTTGAGCATGTGATATTTTTTTTGAATATGTAAGTGAGGTGGTGAGCACATGGAAAGAGGCATGAAGGTTAGCTTCAATGCTTAATGTGGTTTGTAGGTCAAGGTCCAAGTAAGCAAAGAGAAAGAATATATCCTAATGGGGTATTAGGATTAGTTTCCAAGGAAATTATGAGTATGTGAGTAGGGAAAAACATATGAAATTATGTCTCAATGATTTTCATAAATTTTTAGGTCATGGTTTGTAAGAAAAGGCATGAAAAGTGGTTTTGAGGTCTCTCAAGTGAACAAAATAAAGGGTTCTCAACTCGAGATGGACTTTCAAGTGTTTTTTGGCACATGTAACCTATGCATGAGAAACTATTATATTCATGGTATATGGGTAAGGTTCCTAGCTAAAATTTCTAATCATTGGTTTTTGGAATGAGGGGTTATGCTTTATGAATGATTGTTAAGACTAAAATATGGTTTAAACCCTCAAAGAACCCTAACCATGACACAATACTCAAAATTTTGATAAAAATATCCAATAATGGTCTTAAATGTATATATAAGTGATTTTAGGTGGTATTAAACTCTCCTAGGCACCTCTAGGTATAATTGGTTTGACAGGTGTGTGATTAGACCCTACAAAAAAGGCCTTGTTTCTCAAAGATTTATTGTATTAATTTGAGTTAGCCAAGTCAAATTTGATAAATGGTTTGAATAAAAATTTTGAGACTTTTATTTTGTTTCCATGAAGGTTTCTAGACAAGTTATATCCCTTGGGTATGCAAAGTTGGTGATCCAAGACAACAAATTGCTAACAAGCCTAGTGATGCAAATAGTGAAGAACCTGGGAAAAAGTGAGAAGATGTTTATGGATGTGTTATCATGGATTAGGGATGAATTAAATTTCATGGATAAATTTTTAAATACCTATAATATATGTTAATATTGGATATAATTTTTGGACATCATTGTATATATAAAACATTTGCTCAAAAAGTTGAATTGTCTAACACAATGATGTCTCTGTATAGTAAGGTTATAAGATTGGTCTACAAGACCAATATTATAATTTAAAAATTGTATAATTATATTTAATATCTGTATAATTATCTCTTAATATCATATAAATTCATTGGAAGTATCTGAAAGTGTCTACACAGGTGTTAAAAGTCATTATCACCATGATTGTGCTTAAAGGCAAACTGGGAGATCTAGGTAAGCAATTTGTAGTGATGAGTTGAAGGATATTAATCTAAGTTAAAATATTTAATAAATATTATTAGGATTTTTTTTCCTATTCATTATTTTCAAAATTTGGGCAATCAGTATGAGAGGTTGAAACATTGAAGCCAAAATGGCTTGTCTGACTGAGTGAGGTTTGAGAGAGAGAAGGTCAAAAAATTGGTTTGAAAGACCAATATATGACACTAAATATTATGATATTTTTTTTCAAGTTTATTTTAAGATGTTTTAGGATCATATTAATTCATTTTAATTCCTTGATTATATACTTTCAGGTATCATAAGTTCAAATTTCCATGACTATGTTTTGAGGCTAGTTGGCAGTTCTGAGTCAGCTATTTATAGAGAAATATATGAGTCCTTTTGCCATGAGTTGTGAATTATAAATAACATTATGATGAAAATAAGGTCATGAATATTATGTATATTTTATTTTTTTCCCTGGTTGTTTGTAAAAATTATGTTTATAGTTCAATTGTTCAAGATAGACTTTCTAGGTATGCACATGCCTAATTAAAAATAGTGTTAATGGCATGTTTCAAGGGATTAATGGAGATAAAAAGTGTTTTATTACCTATATGATCTTAAAATTTGTATATTTTATTTTCATATGATGTTTTCCTATCGTGTGATGTGTTTGATTATGTTTCAAGGAAGGCATGGTGTAACATGTCTTTAAGTATACCTATTGGGATTAGGCATCCATAAGATCTAAATATGAGATAAGGCCTAATTGAGATTTACTAGAAATAAATTGACTCAAATAACGTTTTAATAATGTATATTAAATTTCATAAGATCCATTTCATGGCCTACCTAAGAGGTTAAGGGTTTTTGGCTGACTAAGAAGGATATATGAACAAGAGACTTGTATAAATACTAGGTAGTTTTAGGCCTATAAAAAGTAGTTGAGTACAAGTGAATAAAGAAACATATTTTAGAGTAGAATAAGGTATTTTATACCATTTTAGGAATGTATATTAACTATGATTAATATTTGATATAATTTTAGTAGATGAGGATCAATGTCATATAACCTAATCAAGTCAAGAAAAGGGCTAGCTAAGCGAAGGAGCCTAGAGGGTAGTTTTAGAGGGATTTGAGTGTGAAGAGCTGAAGAAGTGGTCATAATAAATTGGTTTAAAAATAATGTGTCCTAAATGTGATCAAGTAAATTAGGTAGCTAAATTTTTATTGAGTCATCTAGGGGGTTGGTTCCTTCTTGCAAGTTGGTGCTTACTAAACCCTAATTGAATTGGTGCTTAGCTAGTTCAAGTTGGTATTCCATGTAAAGTGTGTGCTTCACTAAATATTGGTTTTTGTCTTATAAGAATGTATTCCATTTTCATATATATTTTGGGTTTTCTTCCCCTTGATATTTTCCCCCATATATGGTGTGTTGACTTGTGTAATCTTGTTTCATGTTTGTATAATTGATTGCTTATGCATTGCTTGATCTATGTGTTGATGTGATGGTTCATGTATGGTAATAAGGAATTAAAATAAAGTTTTGAAAGATTTATTTACCACCCTCTCAGTAATTTTATTCCAATAGAAATAACTTTGAAAGGTGAGATGCCTAGATTGCTAAATTTATGCGGTGACATGGTTAAAGGGTCTTGAAATATCTTGGCCAGTCCATAATCATTATAAGTGAAATCATCTTCTGTATTATATGATTCATGTGCATTACATGGAGGAGGAAAATTAGTGATCTCATAAATAATAGGGATGTTATGATCATGAGATAACAAAGGAGGAATCTAATCTAAAATATAATGTGGAAACTTGGTAGTGTAGCATGTGTTTTATAAATCATTTGGCTCATCATCATCATAATCAACAAGAGTGACTTGTAAGTCTAGATTTATATTGATGTGTTTAGTAAAGGGTGCACTATTAATTTATGTAATAGTGGGAATCCAATATTGAGATTTAATTTGGGAAAATGAACATTCCATGGGTTAGGATTGACCTCATGTTTATATTATTTTCCACTACGAATAAACTTGGTACATTAACTTTCAGAATACAAAATAGCCCTCATGCGATGAATAACTAACATGAAGTTTGGAAGGTAGAATATGTTTAGGATGAAGAGAAATGGTTGGAGGTTTAGATTGAGGAAGTGTTTCTTTATTGATGTCCAAAGGTAAGTTATTTCTAGTAGCATCTTTGATAAGTTTCTCTTCTAGTGATGGTTTCTTTAGTTTGGTAATGAGATATTTATGAGCTAGTTTATGTTGATAATTGACCTTAGCTACATTCATCTATTGGGAATTGGTATAGTGTTGATCATAATCAACATCAACTACACAAATATCCTTGTTTGATTATTAAGGGTTAGATACAGAGAAAGTTTTTGGATTATTTGAGGAAGAATATTTGGAATCCTTCTAATTTTGAGAAGCATTAATATAATCTTGATAACAAATTTTGATCATAACATCATGATTGAATGAATATCTTGGCATAAAATAAATGGCAAAATTTGTAAACCCCCAACATGTTTTTGGGAATGACCTATATCCACATGAAACCAACAAAATTGATTAGGATCATACCATTTGGGGGGATGATTAGGATATATGAATGGTTTATAAAGCACTAAAATTTATTTCATTTATTTCACAGTTTATGGCATATGGCAGGATTTAATATTTTATTCTTTGGCTACTCCTAGTTTGCATTGAGAAGGATTTTTGGTTATCACATTGGTTGAATGTTGGAAAAATCCCTTGATGGTTTTAGAGTTAGGTTCAAATTGTTCCATTAGGAAGTCTTGATGCTTATCTTGGTCAATATCAACATTTAAAGTTTGGGGAACAAAAGTTTTAAACTTGTATTGGAGTGAAGTGTTTAAAGCCATTATGAAAGTTTTAAACAATTTATCATCATCCATGTTGTGATTGGCCTTATGAGCCAAATATTTCCATAGTTTGATAAAAACATGAGTTTATTTAGTAAGAGATTGCTTAGCATTGATGAAATGACTAAGATAGTTTTTAGGAAGATCATTATGTTAGAATTCTTTAACTAAAGGATTGACTAAAGCCTCAAGTTTCCATATAGAATATTGGGTAAGTTGGATATACCATTTATTACATCACCAATGAAGGTTTTAACTAAAATTTTAGTTGTGGAAAAGGTATTAGTTTGGATCCACTCTTTATAAATATTACCAAATGCCTTAGTAAAAGATGTAAGGTCTTTAGTCCCAACATATTTAATAGTTGGAGATATATTACTAATATCAATAGAGATAATGAAAGGGGATAAAGGATCATTTTGAATGTGTTGAAACATTTTATTGTGCATGATAGGTTGGGGAATAACATTTCCCATGACATCATTGAGAGGTGGAGGGATAAAATTTTGATTATTTTTGGGAAGAATAATGGGAGGTTGATTATCCATGTTGATCAAATGATGTTATATTTGCATCATTTAAGAGGTGTTATAAGTTTGCATGATGTTCATTTGTTTCACTATTTGCATAATAATTTGAATTGTATCAATTGGTGGGTTAGTGTTGGTAGAAGGATTTCCTAAATTGGTATTATGGGGAGGTTTGATAGGTGGTATATTTCTTATGGGGTTATTTTTTAGGCTTGTATCAATTGCCACCATAATATGATAAGATGTTTGAAAGTGAGAATTATCTTGATAAGTATGAAAAGGATTTGATCCACCAATCTCATACGTTGGAGTGAATTTAACCATGTTGCAATCAAAAGATGATGGAGGATAAAAGGTTATCCAAGAGTGAGGATCCTCTTGGGTAGTGAAGGTGATAAGAAAATAACATCCCATATAGCATCTAAATGGATTCAAGTTGTCCAAAAATATTTTAATAGGAGATTTCATGATGCTTGAAAAAATAATCTAAGAGAAGAAAATAAGGACAAGGTCAGGAACACAGAAAACAATATAGGCCAACAAGTATAGAGTCGACAGGGATGATAGAGTCTGTGAAATAGATCCATAGAATAGGATACAAAAGATAGTCAAATTGGTCAGTTGTGTTCTATAAAAGATAAAATTAAAATAGGCTAGAAGGATAAAAGTCATATGTATTGATTGTGTATTGAATATGCATAAACAAATCAAAATGAAAAAAAGGACACAAGTAGATAGATCAACTATCTACTGTAAGATAGGAAATAAGATAGGTTTATAAGATTCACAGTTGAATAAGTTGAATGTGTATTATAGAAGGAAAAGTTGAATAGGTTGATAAAGATACATAATCAGACAAGGTGACTATAGTATGTAAGAGACTATGTCAATAAGGACGATAGTATTTTGAAAATAGATAATTTTTTTCAAGATAATAGTTAGGAAAATGAAATGAAGCACACAAGCAATTAGATTAATGTGAATGATCCGATTGGAACACACAACACAAACCTTTCATTGATGCTGGCTAATGCAAGTTTTGTAATATAAAATACAATGATAAAAGAGAGAAATAACTTGAATGTAAATTTTAACTAATTTATTATTAATAAATATTATTAGAATGTAATAAAATTTGAAATTAATGTGATGCAAAGTTAGATATAGTAAGGAACTAAAAAGCAATCTATGGAATGTTTCAGGTAGTTTAGGCTAAAAGAGATCTATATTAGTGATGGTACTAGCTTGGTATTGGGGCATACCCCCCTACATCATAATCTCATACTGATAAAGGTATCGTTGCTTTGCCAATATATACCATCAACCATGTGTTTATACATGACTAGAAAACCAAGTTGACTTTCCCCTTGGTGATGAAATCCAAGTAGGTAGGCTTTGAGAATAAAAATGTTTAATGATTTTTTGTGTAAAGTGATTTAGAAGTGTGTGAAAAAGAGAATTTTTTTGACTAAATTGGTAAAATGAGAGACCACCTAATTAATCTATATTTATTACTCTAAGCATGCAAGAAATTGAAATGAAAAGTGAACTAATTACTAGAAAAATAGGTTAAAATCATATATTTTAGTTAATATTTTCTAATAATGTTGAAAATCCAAGTATCTTGATTTAGTTTGGTCCATAATGTAGTTATCATCATAGGTGGGAGAGATAGTACATGCTTGTGTCTCTAAAATAACTTTAAAAAGTGAGATGCCTAGATTTCTAAATTTACACAGTGACATAGTTAAAGGGTCTCGAAATAACTTGGCCACTCCATAATCATTGTAAGTGAAATCATATTTTGTATAATATTCTTCATGCTCATTACATGGAGGAGGGAAAGTAGTGATCTCATCAATAAGAGGGATAATATGATCATGAAATAACAAGGAAGGAGGAAGCTACTTTGAAATGTAAGGAGATAGTTTGGTAGTATTACATGTGTTTTTTAGATCATTTGTCCCATCATCATTAGAATCAACAAGAGTGACTTGTAATTCTAGATTCATATTGATGAATTTGAGTAAAGGTGCACTATTAACTTTTTTAATAATGGGAATCTAATATTGAGATTCAGGATTGGGAAGCTAAAAAATACATGGGTTAGGATTGGCCTCGTGTTTATACCATTTTCCATTATGAATAAACTTGATACTTTGAATTCCAAAAGAGGAAATAGCCCTCATGTGATGAGTCCATGGGAATCCTAGGAGTATATTATAAGATAATGGTAAATAGAGGACCATAAGCTTAATACATATAGTTTTGGATCCAATAATAAGAGGGATCCAAATACAACCAAGTCAATTTTGATTGGTCTTTTAGAATCCATGACATATTAAATTATTTTTCTTAAGATGATCTTTGTTATATATAATTTATTGAATGAGCCAAAGAAATGTCACATTAATTCTTGACCCTTCATCTACTAATACTTTATGAATGAGGGTGGTATTAATGGATATTTTGATAAATATATGTGGATCATTGGCTTGAAAAATAATTTCATCATTGATCATGTCTTCTTCAATTAAATATATGAAAGGTTTTGAATAAGGACAAATAATTTCAATAGTATGAACTTTTGTTGGTTGAGGCTCATGAGAAGGTTGTTCCTATTCTAAGGATGATGGTTCTTCAATTCATTAGATTTTTTGCATGATTAATTAATGATGATAGGGAGAAGTGTGAAATAATTCCATGAGATGAATTTTTCAAGGCATAGAGTTGAGTTCCTCTAAGACGTTCCAATGAGTTTTGGAAGAGGAAAAACTAGCCCAAGGATTGAAAGGTAAGAAATGTTTAGGAGGAAGAGAAGTTGGTTAGAGGTTTGTATTAAGTAAGTGGTTTCTCATTGATGTCCAAAGGTAAATTAGTGGTAGTAGTATCTTTGATAATTTACTCTTTTAGTGATGGTTTCTTTGGTTTGGTAATGAGATCTTTCTAAGCTAGTTTATGTCGATAATTGATCTTAGTCGCATTCATGTATTGGGAATTGCTATAGTATTGATCATAATCAATGTCAATCACATAAATATCCATGTTTGGTTGTTAAGGGTTAGATGTAGATAAAGTTTTTTTATTGTTATATGAAGAATATTTGTAAGCTTACTTCTTTTGAGAGTCATTAACATAATCTTGAGGATGGATTTTTATCATAGCATCATGATTGAATGAATATCCTATCATAAAATAAATGGAAAATTTTGTTAGCCCCCAAAATGTATTTTGGGAATGAACTATATCATCATGAAACCAAAAAAATTGATTAGGATCATACCATTTAGGGGATTATCATGATACATGAATGGTTTATAAGGTGCTAAAAGTTTTTTCATTCGTTGCATGGTTAATGGCATATGGGAGGATTGGGGATTTTATACTTTGGTTACTCCTGGTTTCAGTTGAGGAGGATTTTTTATCATCACATTAGTTGAATGCTAAAAATATCCTTGGATGGTTTTAGAGTTTGATTCAAATTATTTCATAAGGAAGCCTTAATGCTTAGTTTGGTCAAGAGCATCATTTAAAATTTGGTGAGAAAAAGTTTGAACCTTGTATTGGAGTGAAGGTGTTAAATCCATTATGAAAATTTTAAACAAGTTGTCATCATTCATGTTGTGATCGGACTTGTGAACCAAATATTTCCATCATTATATAAAATCATGAGCTTTTTTGATAGGAGATTACTTAGCATTGATGAAATGACTAAGATAATTTTAGGGAAGATCATTATGTTAGAATTCTTTAACTAAAAGATTGACTAAATCCCCAAGTTTCTATATATAATGTTGGGGAATTTGGTTATACCATTTTAATACATCACCAATGAAGGTTTTAACTAAAATTTTAGTTGTGGTGAGCGTATTAGTTTGGATCCACTCTTTATAAATATTACCAAATGCCTTAATAAAAGATGAATGTTCTTTAGTCCCATCATAATTAATAGTTGGATATATATTACCAATATCAATGAAAATAATGAAAGAGGCTAAAGGCTCATTTTGAATGTGTTGAAGCATCTAATTGTACATGATAGGTTATGGAATAATGTTTCTCATGACATCTTTAAGATTTGGAGGGATAAAATTTTGATTATATTGGGGAAGAGGAATAGGGGGTTGGTTAGCCATGTTTATCAAATGATGTTGTAGTTTCATCATTTGAAAGGTGTTATATATTTGCATGATGTTCATTTTTTGCACTATCTTCTCAATAATTTGAGTTGTATCAATTGGTGGGCTAGTGTTGGTAGGAGGATCCCCAAATTGGTATTAGGGGGAGGGTTGATAGGTGGCAGATTTCTTATGGGCTTATTTGTTAGGATTGTATCAATTACCCCCATAGTATGTTAAGACGTTTAAAGGTGGGAATTATCTTAATAAGTATGAAAAGGATATGATCCACCAATATCATATGTTTGATATTTTTGAACCATGTTGAAATTGAAATATGAGGGAGGATAAAAGGTGATCCATGAGTGAGGATCCTCTTGGGTAGTGAAGGTAGGAAGAAAAGAACATCTCATTTAGCATCTAAATGGATTCATGTTGTCCAAAAATATTTTGATAGGAGATTTCATGATGCATGAAGAAAGAATTTGAGATCAAGAAGCAAGGAGGAAAAATAGGGACAAGGTCATCCACACATAGAAAAGTATAGGATAATAGGTACAAAGTCAATTGAGTCGACATAGTCTGTGAAATAGGTCCACATAATAAGATGCAAAAGACAGTCAAATTGTTGACTATGTTCTTCAAAAGATAAAATTGAAATAGGATAGAAGGATACATAATCATATGGGTTGATTGTGTAATGAAGATGAAGAAATGAAATAGAATGAAAAAGAGGACATAATTAGACATATCAACTATGTTCTTCAAGATATGAAACATGATAGGTTTATAATATACATAGTCAAACAAGTCAACTATGTATTCTTGAGGAAAAATCTAAATAAGTTGATAAAGATACACAATCAGATAGGGTGATTATGTAATAAAAGTAAAATAGTATGTAAGAGACTATGTTGATAGGGATGATAGTATTTTAAAAAAAATAAAATGTTTGAAATATAATAGTCAAGAAAATGAAATGAAGCACACAAGTAATTAGATCAATGTGAATGATTCAATTAGAACACACACCACAAACCTTGCACTAATGTTGGCTAATGTAAGTTTTGTAATAAAAATTACAATGATCAAAGAACAAGCAATAACTTGAATGTAAATGATAACTAATTGGTCATTTATAAATGTTGTTAAGTTATAATAAAATTTGAAATTAATCTGATGTAAAGCTGGCTATAAGAAGGAACTAGAAAATAATATATGGAATGTTTCAAGTAGTTTATGCTGAAAGGAATTTGTATTGACAATGATATTAGCTTGGTATTGGGGTATACCCCCTCACTTCATAATCATATAATGATAAGGGTGTCAAGTGATTTGATAATACATACCATCAACCATGTGTTTATACTTGGATAGAAAACTAGTTTGATTTTCCCCTTGGTGATGAAATCCAATCAGGTAGGCCTTGGGAAGAAAAATGTTTAATGTTTTTTTGTGTAAAGTGATTTGGAAGTGTGTGAAAAAGATAAAAATAATGTGACTAAATTAGTAAAATGAAAAACTATTAATTTACTCTATGTTTTTTACTCTAAGCATGCAAGAAACTGAAATGAAAAGTGAATTAATTACTAGCAAAATAGGTTAATTCTTTTAATTTTGAAGAGTAAATAATTGGTTCAAGTGAAACTATATGTAAAAAAATAAAAATAGAGTTAATAGGGTTGTTAATGTTCTATAAAATCAAGATCCATAAGAACATAGTCGAACAGGTCGACTATGTCTTCTAGATAGAAGATAGGATACATATAACTGTGTTAAGATAATTGACTGATTTTGTTGTAGAGTTACAATTTTATAGACTACATAATTGTGAAAAATAGTACTAGAAATGAAAAAATGAAATGATAGAGAAGGCAAGGATGAACCTTGGTGTTTTTAAAGATGCTTAGTTTTCAAAATTTTATGTTGTGTTACTTAAGTGATGATTTAAATATTATGTGAATAGAGTTGACTAGATCAACAAAGTTTACAGAAATTGTGTGCTAAAAAATAATATGCAAATAGAGTCAACTGGATTGACTATGTCTATAAACCTATTTGCTACTAAAGAATAATTATCAATAAAGTTAACTTAATCAACTATGTATGCAATCTTATAACTGAATAATAAAATTGTGTTGAGCTAATCGATCAAGTCACTTATATTTGGAGAATACATGTACAAATAGAACAAAGTCATTTTGGAGTGACTGTGTGTTAAACTTATGCCCAGTCTTAGAACTATACTGACATGTTTGATATAATATTAAAAAAATAAAAATATATAATATGATGATAAATTAAAATTCATGAAAGAAAACCTACAATATTTTAATTCACACCAGGTTCACTACAATGTATACAAAGGATAATGTAGCTAACCTATTAATCAATAATAGCTCAGAGAAGATAAATACTACTTACACTTTTATTTGTTGATACATTAGATATTATGGGTCATGATTAATATGGATCCACTATACCTAACCAAGGGATCCCTTACCACAATAATTTCACTATAGAGGGTTTAAAAGCCTCTAGTCAAGCAACACCATGTGATAACCTTAGCTAGGTCATATGTTTTGATATTCACTAAGTAAATGCAAAGTAAAGTAAAATCTAATCTAGTGCTCACCAAAGCTTATGGAACAAATTAGGGGTAATAAACATAAAAAGTAAACATGCATAAAATAATTTTAATTAATCTATGTATAGATATAACCATAGTGCATGGAGAGAGCTATATATTCAAAATCCATTAATTTTCTACTTTTATCTATTAAATAGAGTGAATTTAGAGTTACTTACCTTGAAGATGAACCCATCGAGACTCGGTCTCTCCCTTGGCCAAAAGTGCTTTAAAAAAAGTTGTTGTGGTTTGTAAGGATCACTAAGAAAGGCTTAAGCATCCAATACTTTTCCAAGAGACAATACTCTTCTCCAATCATAAACCTTAAGAAATAACTCCTCAAGTAGAATGGTCAAAGAGTAGATTTTAAAGAAGTGCAAATGAATAATTAACTTTGTTGTCTCTCTAAGAAATGGTGAAATGAATGTGTATATATAGATGAATCTAACCTTAAACTTTTTTAAAAGTTTAGCTGATAGGGTTGGCCCAATTTGACTTTGTATTTTTTTTTTAAAAGTTAGGTCTAGTATAGGTTAGCCAAGGCCAACCTAGACTTATAATGTGCAAATATCAATTAGGTCAGCCTAGGCTGACATTATTTGGTAAATATCAAAAATAGTTTAGGATTAGGTAGGGGATAAATAAGGCAGTGAATTGCTTAGAGGAATGTGTAAGAAAGGTTTAAAATCTTAGAAAAGTGTATAAGAGAATGTTATATAGATAACAAATGGTGATATAGGGGATAATAATCTTTTGAATCACCCATGGTCTGCCAACCTCTTTCTTTATGCATCCTTTAAGGCATGTAGTCAAAGAGATTAAGAATTGATAAGTTATTTCAATAGAGAAAGCATCAGTAATTAATAAAGTTTGAAAATATTATGTGTATACACATGTTTCAACATATACATACATTTGATATATAGGTTCTCAAATTCAACATATAGATACACATAATTCTATACCAGTTTGTATAAATTCAATAGGCTTGATATCAGGTCATGAACATATATCCACTTTCATATTCATAATGCATGATATTGGTTCATGCACATACATACTATGATAATTTAAAATTGGCATAGTTCTAAAGGTTCTTGACATCGATTCTTGCAAATTTACACATTTTTATAGTGATAACTATATATAGTTTTTATTTTTAAAGAAAAAATTCAATCAAACTAAGTAATGAGCTACCTTGAATGTTTAAATACACATGTAGTGGTCGATTCACATTTTTATGACTAATTTGTGCTGAGGTTTAATGATGCTCAATGAACATGGCATTACTTCCAGCTAATCCATAATGTGGTTTCATTTATTTATAATATTTGAGTATTTATTTGTGTTAGTATTATTATCAACCAAATTTTCACCCTTGGAAGGTAGTTCAAGCCTTCTAAATTTATAATAACATAGAGACAATCCTACAATGTGGGTGGCCTAATATTGGATTAAATATATAGGTTAAAGGGATAGCTCCCCTTGATAAATCACTTAGGCTCACAAACTACTCTACCAACTTGGTAGGATAAGAGAGAAACCTAATTTAATGAAGGTGATGGACCAAAATAGTTTGAACACTACTAACCAGCTATAAATGAAATTCAACCATGAGGCTAAACTATAATAAACACTACTTAAAATGTACCTCTCCACATCAACATTCTACATGAAGGTTGAGAAGAATGCTTGAGCTAGGAGAACTAGTCAAGAGGTCATAAAATGACACTAATGAAAAGACAACTCACTCAACATTTACACATCACTTATACACTTCACAAGACCTACACAAAGGATTTCAAACTGAATATGAATTCTATATAAGGACAACATACCAAGGAATCAAAGATAATCACTTGATAAGATCAAACTAGTCATGCACACACACTGAAACCATTCAAAGGAGGAGGTTAAACCAACATTTTCTCATTAATAAAATATTTTAAAATGGGTAGGGCTTCATAATACCCAGGTGGAGGATACAAATATAGCCTATCAAGGATAAATTTAAAGAAAGTGAGAGAGAAGAAGGGAGAAGGGCATATGAGAGAGGGAGTGACAAGTGTCCAAAAGAGAGTTACAAAAAATAATGAGTTATGAAATAGGTATATCAAGTCTATAAGGATACTTTTTGATATCTTTAAGATATCTTCCTCTTCCACATGGCATAGGAGTTTGTAACTTTTCTTGACACCTTGCTTTGTTCTTTAAAAATGCCTTTTGCCTTGGATTGTGAGATAATAAATGAATTCATTGATGGTTAAGTCATGTTTAATTGATATATTTATCTTCTCTTAAAACCTTAAATCCTTATTGGAGATCCTAAAATTTACATCTCAATGGCAATCATCAAGTAACTCTTTAGGTGTCTTGAAACCCCTTTGACTTGTCATGCCTTACCTTGCTTACAAGTGTCAAATCTTGAATTAATATTCATATAAGAAATATATCTCTATTTATGGCATGTTTATATCATATCAGACTAACAAAAAATTATTTTGAGGCCTCAAAGTCTCTCCAAGAACTCATTTTGAACCAAAAGCTCTCATTAGCACCCAATTCCTTTAACCCTAAAATCATATAAACCTCCTTATATAGAATAATTTATATAGGATATTGGATAAATTAATGTATTTTTTAGGACCCAATGTCCCCTTAAACTTTCATGCCAAATTTTAGGACTTGAAACCAAGTAGAAGTACACTTTTTATACTATTAACTCTCCTTAATTAAGCCTCCATTAGCCCTCTTAAGCCTAGAAATTGAGTTCTTTCTATACAAACCTCCCACACATGTGAAAATCAAGAAAAGTTTTTGATTCACTTTACCCATGGTAATACATTGATCCATGTCAATTTTTAGCTTTTGATACCCTGTACAGATGGCTAAACCATGAAATGGTCAAAACCCTAATCTAGGTGCTTATGCATGCTTAAGAGGCAATTGGAGTGGTTTTTCAAGAGATTATCATTTTATAGTGATTTTAAATTATATATGGAGGCTTGAAACACCTTATTAAAATTCAATCCATTGAGTATATGTCTCTTTAAGTGTTTTATAGGCCTACATATAGGCTTCTTGACTTAGAAATTAGTACATTCTCAACTTTTTGGCCAACCTATTGACTTGAAGAGATTATGAGCCTTATTATGAGACATTAAAGGGTGTGTATATGGTTTTATAACCTTTTTTAAGTCGAAATATACCTATATTACTAGTTTGGAGACCATCCCATACCTTACTTCTTCACACACAAGCCTACAACCATGTATTTAGGCTTATTCTATATAATATTGTACCTATATATGCCAACCAATACATTGCTTAGGTACTCATGAGATTTTAAGAGTCATTAAAATCATTTCCACTCCATACTATTCCAACTGAAGGAATTGGAATGCATATCAATTTCATTAGGTCACTAGGAGGGTTTTATGCATTTGTTGATCTTAACAATAGTTCATAACTGATAGTTCCTCTTTCTCTCTCTGATGCCACAAGTTGGAAGTAAGAACACCCATTCAACACCTTTTAACACCACTTATTACAATGAAAAACCTCATGAGAGATCTAAGTAAAAGATGGTATCTCTTGGGTTTCAAGTATGTATTTTGTGACCACCATGCACTCTTAGCACATGCTCATAGCCTATAGGTATTTAAATCAACAACTATTATGGTGAAAATGAAGTATTAATACCTCCCAAACATCTCCAATTTCCATTCCCTTCCATGCATCACATTGATGGATTTATGAGTTTCACAAAATACCTTCTTAGGTATGGAGGATTGTGATACAAATTGAGAGTGAAGTTCTAGGATTAAAATCCTCCCACATGTTCATCATTGGTTGGGATGAATTTACATAGGTATGAGGTAATTTGGAACATTTTTTTCAAAGGTTTTTAAATGGGAAATGGCCTTCAAAAGACTCTACAACCTACTTGTTCACCATGAGGTTTTATTGGTTTCCTAAGCTTCTTGACCCTAGAGGTGTGTGTTTTCTCTTTTCTCCACTATTGGAGTGTTTATATCTTCATATAATGTTTCATAAGATCTATCAACACCTTATTAAGTCTTTTAGGTCTCCGTTTCTCCTTCCATAAATTAATGTTTCATCTAAAAAAAACATAGACCTATGTATTGGTTTGTGCTTAGATTACTATTGGTTCCAAAAACCCACTTAATCATTCCAACTCAAACCTCATGCCACTATTATATCTTCCCTTGCTCAGTGGGTTGAATCACTACACAAACTTGAAGGTGCATGTTTTGGCTGCAAGCTTTAAAGTGACTTATTTCAGTCACTATATTTGATTTTTTCAACATTTATTTGACCTTAAATGAACCTTTGAAACTCAATCTTTCTATCTAAGATTCAAATCATTGTTCTATATTGTAATAAAAATATTATCATGCTTGAAAACTAATCTAAAACCTCAAACAGACTTGTACATTATCATTTGGGTCTTGACTGCATATGGATTTTAAGAGCTTTATCAAATAACTAAAGATTGAAAAAGACCTTCATTACAGTATTGAAAACTTATTGTCATATTTTGAATCCTTTACATCCTCTTTAAGACCTCATATCTTCACAACATAACCCTATTCCTTATACCTTATCAAAGTATGGTTGTAGGTTATAATAGACTGTGCTTTGGCTAAAAGTTAAGGGTGGATGGTCCTTATGACATCCTTATTATGATCTCCAAAACCTTCATAGGTTCCAAGTGATCTTCCTTTCATGAACAAATTTATTTTCATTTTCACACATAGGCTTATGTAAATAGATTTAGGCCTAAATTTCCTCCTTCTCTATAACCTATAGGTATGTTTAGATTCCTCACTTATTCAATGAAATTAATCACCATATGAGAGAATTATGAGATCTAGACCTAGTTGAATATATATTCAAGTTTTCTAAGTCTCACATGTACATTATCAGATCTTTGAGTAGAGTTGAAGCACTCTTAAGACATCAAAGAATGCATTTGGCACCCATCTCTACCCACTCAGTCTTATAGCACTTCATTTGATCTATGGGTTCATGAAGATATATTATATGAAATTATGTATTGATCATTCATGATCAAGTAGTTTTTTAGATTTTTAAATGGAGTTGAGAAGGCATGATATCATCTAAGCCTCACTAAGACTACCCATTGAACTAAACCATCAATCATCAGAGCTCTCAAGAGCTATCAATGAACTAACATTTTCTTCATTGTACCTAGGTATTTTACTCCCTTAGTTCATGAGTTTTGGCTTGGAAAATATTAATAGACAATATTGACCCATTTAAAACTATTTTCACTTCATTAACACATTACTTATATGGAGAACAACTCCCAAATCTCCCAAAACTAGTTTGTCACATATAAATAGTGAAAATAAGTTTTATTTGTGTTAATAAATGTATATGATTGATATGGATGATGTATTTTCACATCATGGAGATATATGACCACTATGAGATCACTCTTATATGGTTCATATTCTCTCACCAAGTTCACAAGTGCAGTCTTGAAGACAAAACTTAGTTAGTGGGCATTTGAGTCACCTTTTAACCCTTCAAACTCTTAATGATTGTTCATAGATTTGGGGGATTCAATCTAAAAAAAAATGTAAGGTATTTTAAGGCCATTATGACCCCTATCTATGGTTAATTTCTTTGCCTCTAACTCCACTTGTAAGGTATGTACCATCCACTTGAAATTTTCCTTTATAAGTTTGTAAAGGGAGTGGAGGAGAGAGAGAGTTATTTGCATTTATATGACCTAAAACTTCATTCCAATCATGAAACTAACTCATGTAATCTAAAGAGACACTTATAAACTATTTTCATTTAAAATCGAGTTCAAGAAGTTTGTACAAGTGACTCGAACTCCCTTCTTTGGCATTGAAATGTAAGAATTTGACCAATGTCTAACATCCTAACATATATGCTAGTTATGTGACTCCTCCAAGAACCTTGGAAAGTGTATTTGACATATTAGTCATGTTGGATTCTTTATCTCATGTTGGAGTTATCCAAAACACTTTTTTTTACATAAAACATTACCTTAAAGTTCACAAATAAACCTTAAACTTTCCAAACACATGTGCAATGTTTATGAAAGGTAATGAAGGTTAAATATGACTTTTAAAGACACCTAAAAACATATGAAACTTCTTGGACTCACTCTTTTTATCACCATAACATGACTAGTCTAGTACAAGACCAAGACAACCATTACCTTAAATTTATAAAATTAACCTTAATCTTTGCTAAGAAGGTTTTAAAAATACCTTTTGAAGATTTTTAAGGCATGGAATCGACTAGAACAAAGTTATTAAGACATGAAAACTCAAGTTTCAACCTATATAGGTTGACCTTTTTGACTTGGGGTTAAAAATGGTTAATGAGTACATCACATACTTATCCCCACATTCAGAAGGGTCGGGGCATTTTGTATTCCTGACCCAAAGGATTGCATAATTACATAAAATTGGGCTTTAATCTCCCTATATTTATCCATGATTCAATAATAGGAACCACTCTCCAAGTTATTTAGTTTATAACACCTTTATTTAATGCTTCAATAAGGAAGAATCATCTACAACAACTTACATGTACAATATGGTTTTTAGTAACACACAGGTGTATTGCTTCCTTTATCTTTAATTTTATAATTTATAGTTTGGATTTAAAAAAATTAGTCTATGGATATTGACTATTATATGTTTTTGGGAGGTATTTTTATTGGGTGATATACATAATTAGAGCTTCCTACCAAACACAAAGTGTGTTTTACACACTTAGGTATACCTTTTCCTTTTACTCTAATAATTTAATTACTATAATAGAAGGGTTGAATTTGTAGATAATAGAATTTATTATTAAGTACTTGAAAATGTGAATATTGGCATACATTTATCACTCATGACTTACATGAAAAAATATGGTTATAACCCATCATGATATCATACCTACATGCTACCTTATGATTTTGACCCTTTCATTATACTATTACACACCTACAAGTACCTCACTATCTGTTTCAAACATGCATACTATCCTACACAAACATGCCTTGATGCTAATTTTAATACTTTGATGCATGAGTCTAGCATTAGACTAGGTTAGTATCATCAATTGATATTAAATGTACCTAATTTTATTGACTATCTCCCAACATTGACCACTTTATAAAATTAAATATTTTTATATGGTTGACCCATCTACCTAGTGGGTTAGTGGTGTTATAAATTACCCAATTGGAATATTATATATAAAAATAATGTTGTCACTTTATATGGGACTTGGAACTTATATTTTACACATATACACTACTTCACATTGAGAAAATCTTCCCTATGGTTCCTAAATTACAAATCAATCACTAGGAGTAGTCTCTAGCAAATCCTAAAGCATAATAAAACCAAGTCAAATCAAATATTATCAAGTACAAATACAAATAATTATTTTCATTCATATATTGAATCAACATAATTACATAATAAAATTAGGTGGGAGAACTATGTCTGACTTGATTTGCCTCCTTAGAGTATCAGATACGTAGGCAACATTAAGTTATAAATGATGGTGATTGGGGTTATCTCAGCCCATTACACTTGGTTTTTATAGTATTATAAATCTTATAATCACAACTATGGTTTCAAGGTGAATAATTATAATTTATATATTTGTACACAACATTAATGTTTGACATTTCACATACATAACTTTCAAAGATAAGTGAAATTGACTGTATGTTCATAGACCCTTTTTCTATCACAAGTCACTATATGTTGGTATCAACATTTAATATTGACCTAAATCTAATATAAATAATCATGTGTAGGCATAAACACACTTAAATATTTGGATGAATCATAGGCTTGCTTTAGTTTATTTTCCACTGTCAAAGTATAGTCACAATCAAACCATTAGTCATAAATGCCTAAGTACTTGTCCCTTTGTTACACTTACTATATTTCACATATGTCACTTATCAAATCATCATAATGAATTTTAGTATTTTACATTTAGATGTATGGTTAAATTATATATCTATCTAAATTTATATAATACTTCTTATCCTATTAGGGTTTTGAAAACTAAATTAGGGTAAAATAGGTTGGTATAACATAAGAATTTTTACGAAAAATGGTAATAATTAATATTCATTTTTAAGTATTTGACTAAAAATTGATGATGGGAGTTATAATATATATATATATGATGTTATTACTATACTTATAAGTGTAGAAACATTATCAAAATTATTTGTATAATGTTTAGTGTGGAAAAATTATGAAAAAAAAATCATGTTACATTTAAAAGATTAAAATTACCATTCATATAAGTAGTCTAGATATATGTATCTTGGGAATTCCCACTCATTCCTAGTAACTCACCAATGTTTTTGGAACTATGGAAGTTCAACTAGTACAACTAGCAGTTGGAGGGGTAGCTAGCAACATGGTCCTAACAAGTTAGAAGGAAAGTTTTGTTGTTTCACATTTTTTGAAGCTTACATCTTTAGAGATCTAGGTATTCAGTTGAAGGTCCATCAAACCCTCATATAAAATGAATCTCTCTATGAAAAATACCTCATTAAGGTAGAAGTGTTTCAACTATTTGTGTTCTAGAAAGGCTTGGATACTAAGAAAGGGATTATTTTCTATGTGAATATTTCACTATTGTTAGTTATGTTGGGAAAGATAAAAATTTGTTTCTTAGTTAAAGGTATCCCCTATCTATTCTTTAGTCTAAGGATGGGTTAACCTATTTTTGGAAATCTAATCTTCGAAGATGACTTGCTAAGGTTTTACTAATGGGTTGTCCTATTTTATCTCAATCCTCTATAGAGAGGTCATATTTCATGTTTTTTTCAAGTATGATTTCTATTCTACTATGTTATTGATTCCATGTTTGGAAATCTATAAAAAATCCTTGTTTGTTCACTCAAGGTTGTAACTTATTTTTTCATGTATGTGTGTTAACGATTTTCAGCCTTAGTGTTGCAATTGGAGTAATGTAGAGTATTTGGTTTCTTGGTTATTTTTCTTGTTTCTTTCAGATGTAATATTTTAACCCTTCCAAATTTTAAATTTGATCGAAACCCTATGTGTGAAGCTTAGGGCACTACAAGACAAATATTTGGTGATCAAGTTTCATGTTTGAATTGTGTTTAGTTTATGTATCCATTTAGGACACTTATATAGGTGGTGTGATTTAAGGTTGTAACTCCCTTTTATGCATTAAGTTAGTTTGTTTATAGTTGGAATCCATGGATTTATATTGTGGTCATAATCTCTCATTAGTTTTGTGATTATTTATGTATTTTTGGTAGAGGAAAATATTGTGAGATAGTATTGATATATTTTTATTATCCTTTGTATAAGGATGTAGGCATTTTAAAACCCTCACTTTTACTTGTACCAAATAAAAAAATTAGTAGATTGGAAAAAAATTCACAAATAAATTTATATAACATTTAATTGATCAAAATTATAATACGTATAATTGTGGACATATTAATTTTTTTAATACCATTCATATAAGTGCTTGAAAATTATCACAAACATTTTCTGATTACAATAAATGTATTAAGTGTGGAAGAATCATCACAAATAATTGTTTAATAATATAACATATTTATTTGTGGTTGAACTATCTTCTTAGCATTTTGGTGGCACAATAAATTACCCAATTGGAAACATATATACAAATAAAGGTCTTACTTAATATGGGAATTAACACATATGTTTTACACATTTATACACTAATGCACATTTTCCAAATCTATCCTATTTATTAAAATTGTAAATCAATCACTAGGAGTAGTCACAATCCAAGCCAAATCAAGCATTGTCAAATATAAAATCCAACATTAGCTTCATTCATATAGAAAATTAGCACCATTACATAATCACACCAGGTGGGAGAACTGCATGTGGCTATATTTCCCTTATTAGAGTATTATATATGTAGGCAATGCTTAATAATTGATGGGACTGATTAGGGTTAGCTCAACCCATTGAAATTTCTTAGTTTTTTAGGTTTATAGACCTCATAATCACACCTAGGGTTTCAAGGTGAAGGAGGTTGATTTCTAAAGATGTGTATATCATTAGTGTTTAACATTGCACATACAAAGCTTTCAAATACATACAAAGGTGGATGTACAATCTCAAACATTTTTTTGACATAGGTCACTATCAAACACAATAGGCTAGTATCAACATTCGATATTGACCCAAAGTTAACATAATTGACCATATGTAGACAAAAACATAATTTTAGATTTGGACAAAGCATAGGTCTACTTCAATTTTTTTCATTGTTAAAACATAATCACAGTCAGTCATGATAGGTAAGTACATATCCCTTTGTTTTACTTACTATATTTATCATATGTCACTTCTCAAATCAATATACTCATGTTCAATATTTTGCATTCAGATGTATACTTCAATTCCATATCTATATATCTAAATTCATATACTAGTTCCTATCCTATTAGGGTTTCTAAAACCAAATCAGGGTAAAATAGGTTTGAATAATATAATTATTGTTGTGAATAATAGTATTAGTTAATATTCATTTTTTGAGTATTTGAATAAAAATTGATTATGATAATTGTAACACATTTGTCATAATTTTTTGATTTTATTACCATACTTATAGATAAACTATCAAAAATATCCATATAACATTTAGTGTGGAAAAATTATGGAAAAAAATCCATGTTTTTTTTTAAAGATAAAAATTACCATTCATATAAGTAGTTTGGATAAAATTTCACAAATAAATTCATGTAACATTTAATTAATCAAAATTAGCATACGTACAATTGTGGACATATTATTTTTAATACCATACATATAAGTGCATGCAAATTATCACAATTTTTTTAATTTCCATATATATTAAGTGTTGATAAATTATCGCAAATAATTATTTTATTAAACAATCAAATGTAATCTATTTAATACTTATCTTACATATGCAACATCATTTATGCATATGAAAAGTTTCAATAAGTGATGTAGTAAGTAATTGCCCTTAACAAATAATAACCAAAATTATTTGTAATGATATAATTTGCCTTATTTTTTAAAATATTTTTCTCTTAAGATTCGTTTGATGGTGAAAAATTTCATGTCAACAAATCAAAATTTTAACCTATCATAAGGTCAAGCTGAAATTGTACTAATTTAGTTGCAAGGGACATATGGGCCAACAATTAGTCCTAAGGTGTGAAAAGAGTTTTTTAATAGTCTAGGAATAAATCAATTTAATAAAAATATAGATCAAATTTTATTATTCATTTAATAAATTTAATCAATTCAATATATATATATATATATATATATATATATATATATATATATTTCAATTTCATATTAGATAAAAAGATATGATCTAACCTATCCAACAAAGTATGGCCTATGAAAGAGGCAATCTCTTTAAGGAAATAACTCTAATTTTATTTTATCATTCAAAATAATACTATATCTATTTTATAATAAATCTCCCAATGCTACTTTAAAACTAAAAAAAAAGAAAAAAATAATAATGTAGGAAACCAAAATAAAGATAAAAGAAATGAACATAGAATCTGAATAAGGAGATACTAACTAGAATCAAAATTAATATAAGCATGCTATTATAGTTAAAAATTAGAGTAGTTAGTTACTTAAAAAATAAACTATAATAAATTTTAATCCAAAGTTAAGATTAATGAACACCAATATTTAATCTAGGAATTAAACTATAACGAAAGGAAACTAGCAAGATACCTTCTATAAATAAAATTACAATCAACAGTTTTCCAAGAATTAATATCTAAGAAAGAAACTAAGTTAAAATATTTAATCTAAACTCAGATGAAAAGTCTAAAAAAATTATATAAGAAATAAATAATCTAAGATTAAATAAAACCTAATCTAAAAAAATTAATAAATTAGAAATAAAATATAAATAATCCAATTAAAATAAATAAATGAAAAATTTGAGTCAACTCGAATATTCATCAAATGAGAGATTTATTGAGAAAATAGTATTCATTCAAAAATGTTTACAATAAAATATTAAAAAAAACAATGATCATATCTATGATAGTCTAATAATATACAATAAAATATGTTGTATTCATCATTATTTGGGTGAAGTATAATTATTTATACACATATGACTATGTATCTACAATTATCAATTGAATCAACACCTAAAAAAAATATAATCAATTATAAATCAATAAAAAAATCTAGATATACCTACGTTTATCAAGTAGTTTACTTCACCATTAGATAAAGTGTTGTTTGGTCTATCTAAAAGTGATGATCAATCTCATAGATGCTTCATGGAAATAAGTTTAGTATTAATACTTGAAATCAAAGAGCCCTTGTACCTATGTATGTTTTCTCCTTTTGTTATGTCCTTCAAGTCTCCTTATAAATACTCTTCATTAAAGGTAATTGTTTTTTAAGTTACAACTAATTCTAAATTAGTTTATTAAATTTGTAAATAATGTTAAACACTTTATAAGTAAATTATTTATAACTCATATAGTTTATAACTTGAATTTAATTAATAAATTTCACAAGACTCAAGGAAAATATTAAAATAAAGACCAACATAGACATCTATAATGGGTGGGGGCCTTATAACTTGATTAATAAATTGCTAACATGTTTTCATATGATAATAGATTAATATAACCATGTATATTGATTTATCCAAATAAAAATTAATCAAAATCCATAAAATATAAACATAGAAAACTTTTAATATGTTATTCTAGCCACATGATAAAAAATTTCAAAACCACTGAAATGAAAATATCATCACAAAATAATGTAATTTAAATAATTATAATGATAAAGTCAATTTTCAAACTATGCATAAAAATGAGAAGTTATGAATTGAAAAACATAATAAGTATCTCAAACAAAATACCAAATCTATCAAATGAAACCACTGAACCAAAATTGAAAACATGATTATAATATCATAAATGTTCCTTCTCAAAATTACCATCCTCTGAAACTAAATAAATTAATGGAACCCCTCTATCCATTTGGTACTCAATATATTCAAGAGGCAAATCTAGAAAATCAATGATGTTATTTCCACCAGATTCATCATCCACCTCAATTTTAACCTTTTTCATCACATGAGTGACTAAATGATGAGATAAAGGACTTGTAATGCATTTATTATATGAGTCAAAGTTGTCAATAATAGATGAAACAATATTAGGAACAATTGAAAGGGTAGTATCAATAAGATTAGGATTAATTTCTAGGAATAATTTATAATGGAGAAACACAAGATTTACATTAGTAAAATTATTATGAGGTGTATGAATTTATTGAGAAGAGATGCTTGGCATACCTCATCTGAATGGATGAGATCACTAACTGACTTATTTTTGACCTTTAGAAGAATACTACCTTACATGAATAATGATGTAGGTGAAACAATATCTATAATATCCCATAAATTTGGATCATTGGCATCAAATTGCATAGAAGCTTAGGTTCCATGATTAAAAGGATGGGAAAACACATTAACAACCCTATGCCCATGAAAAAATATGTCTTGATGACTTCCTCAAGAAGGAGTTTTAAACTTTTGATACATATTTTCCTTTCCCCATAAATTTCTATATGAACCTTTCAACCCTTAACTCTAACATGTTGTTGATATATATTTAAATAATTAAAAAGTACTCATAATGCTTTAAATATATCCATTTAGCATTATTTTTTGAAATAAAATGACTCAAAAACTAATTACAAAACTAAAATTTGATATGTAATATAATTAGAATATAATTATAAATTTATCCAAGAAACAAAGGAGAAGATAAAATTTTCATTAATCTCATGATTCACACTAGTTATTCTACAATTAATCTGGCACTTTCCAAGGACACAAGCCCTCATGCCTTCTATTTTGTTTTCTTTTTATATTTCCATATTTTATTCAACTTACATCCATAATTGATTAAAATATATATTTTAAACTTGAGTAACACACATAGTTTTAAAATACAACTAACATTTCTGCATACTAAGAAAATAATAAGCTCTATTTTTTTCAAATTGAGTCATTAATTCAACCAAATACAACCCTTTATAAGTTTACATTTGTTTTAAAACCCTAGTATCTCAATTTTACTAGTTTATTGACTCCATGTTCAAAACAAAATGAGTTTTCAAGATACAAACCTTCAATAAATAGTCATTAATAAATAAGCATTGCCTTTAACAAATAAAATCACCCTTAAATTAATAAAACCAACTCAAAACTTTGCACTTCATAGATTATTTTAATCTTCATTCTAGACTTGATGTAGCTTATTTGGAAAATAAAATCAAACTCAAAATTCAATTAATAAAGAGATATTGACTTCTTTCCTAATATTTATTTCAATGATATAATACATGCAAAATGTATTTGGATATTTAAAACTCAGGATAAAATCAAACCAACTCAACTACAAGATTGCATTTTATCTATTTCTTTTGATTCTAAAAATAAAATATGATCAAATCATAATCTGAGCTCAAGTATGTAAACTTAGGTTTTCAAATGTAAATTTTATAGAGAAAAACTTAAAATATTTAAAATTTGAAATGGAAACGTCATCACTTATTTCTTATAAAACTCATTATATGCATGATATCATATTAACAAAGACTTTTATTCAATACTAATTCTGAGACCAAAATTAACAAAGAAGACCAACTATTTATCTATCTAAATGTTTGAAACCAAACCAAATCAATAGTATTATGATGAAGATAGCATCCCCCCTAATGTGGATAGTTTCATCTATACAAAAGGTACATATGCAACTTAAATGTATTATCTCCTCACAAATGCAACCCCTCAATTCGATGGGCCAAATCATAATCTTGTAGATTTATATTCATTTCAAGGTAAGGTGATATAATTATGTTAATGTTGAATTTGTTGGCATTCCCACCCATTCAATCCCTTACCATTTAGAATATGTCTAGAACTCTTGGCTCGCTCTCTCCATCCCTGTACTTACAACAATCATGGGTAATGACAAAGACCATTTAGATCCAACTTCTTGTAAAGATATTAAAGAACAAAAGAAGGTATAGAATAAACTCAAGAAGGGGGCTTACAAAGTTTATGGAGTACATTACCGAACACAATGCCATGGTGGTCCAAGATTTTATCACTACATGGATAAAAAGGAAGGTCACTATGCAGGGCATCTCCATAAACATATCTAAGGAGTTTATTGGTGAGACCATGGGTATGTCCTATGCTGGTGTAAAATAATTCAAAGATCGATCTAATAAATAGGAATCCCTAAAACATTTATTTTGAACCAATGACTTCATACAAACTGATAAGAAGGGTTTTCCTCGTGCTAACCTACCATGATACTGACCTAATGTCTGCCTTTAGGTCATGAGGTACATGACTCTAAAAGGTAAGTACATCTTGATTTTTTCTTACCATTTCATTATGCTTAATCATATAATTAGTTTTAAAATTAGTCTCCCTTATATCCTTCTCAAGTCTTTGGAAAGTATTGCCCTACTCTACCAGATTAATGACACTAACCCCATCCTCTATCAAGGCCTTATCCTTCTACTTGTAAAATATGGCTAGACCCTCCTAGGTTGTAAGGTTCCCCTGAGAAGATCCTCTTTTGAGGAGGACTTCTTAGAGGATGATCTTATAGATAGATCCCACTTACCTCCTGAATGTTCCTCCAAAATAGCTTTTCCCAATCCCCACTTGATAACCTTCCACTTAAGCTATTGTTCATTTGAAAGCCCAAAACCATATAAATTGGGTCTCTCACTACCTTATACTAGAAGGGTAAGGCCATTATAATAGAGGAGTTTAAGAAAAACAATTTTTTTTTTGAAAATTTCAATTTGAAGGTTTAACAGGCAGGATTTGGCTTGGTAAAGATTATACAGGATTGAAACAAGCTTCACTAACTGGTAGAGGCCAATGTTCATACTTTTGTTCTTTTTTACCTATCCCCTCCCTAATCCCCTACTATAAAATCCCCCAAGGTCATGAAATCCCCCCTTGGACTCTCCCAAGGGGTTCCCCCAAAGCAAACCCTTTCACAAGTTAAAGGTAGGAAGTGGCCTAGGATGATATTCCCCAAGGAAGCTAAATGCCCCAAGAATCACACCCATGCCAAGGTCTCAAAAGACAAACCCAACATTCTGATAAAGGATTGTTTTGATACTGAAGACACTCAGCAAGGTCCCTCCACATAATTTAGTTATTTTTCTATTCCCATTTTTATTTTTCTCTGGTTTCTAATCTTTCTTTTTACTCATTTGGCTGTGGAGGGCTTGTTTAAACCATTGTATTTCACTTTATGGTTTTAGGTCCTTGTAAAACTTGGTTTTACCCTATCAAATAAAAAACAATCATTGTTTCTTTTTAAAATTATTGAGAAAGATTGAAATCCAACAACAATTCCATAACATATTATCTTTTACTTCTTTTTCAAGGGATTTTCATCTTGAGTAATCGTTGAAATCAATCACATGTAGATAATTAACCCCAAAAAATAAGGAAACATAAAACTAAGCATTTTAAAAAAAATCAACGTTATAGCATGTTATTATTTAAATATCTCTTCAAGTTCTATCCAAAACAAATGCAAACATATATTTATGCTAAAACTCACTTGAAACTAAATAAACCTAAAAATTAGTCTCAAAATTAAATTATAATGATATATTGAATAAAACTAAAACTCTTAGAATCAAACAACTCCTTGTATGTTTACTCATGCATGAATAACAAAAATTGCATTCATTGATAAAAAAAATACTCATTAAGATAACTTAAGACAATATCAACCAACATTCCTAATAAACAAGCAAGATATAAACTCAAACTCAGGCATTTTCACAATAACGAAAAAAATTATTTTATGTAAACAAAAATGGAAGTATCCATTCTCAACCATTAAAAATATTTTTTAAATGAATCTTAGACTTATAATATGTAAAACAAACCTAGAAATTAAATGAAATCAACAATTTACATATGATATTCCATATGCATTCATCAAAAACATTTACTACATATATCACTAAAAAGATTCAAGGAATTCAAAGAGAAAGACATTTAAAAGAACCAAAAAATGTTTCCAAATGAGCATGAATAATCATTTAACAAGTGAATAAACAAAAAAAATGAATTGAAAGATCATACCTACCAATGAATCCTAGAAATCCCTTACACTAAATTTCACAAGATTAAACCCTAAAATTTTCTTTTGCTTCCCAAAATCCAAATTTATAGAGTTCAAGTTCCACTCAAAGCTTAGTTCCACAATGGTGAATGAAGTAACTACCCATTTTTTGTTTGACTTCCCTCCCAATTACATGCATTTAACTAAATTTACTTGATGTGTCCTCCAATTTAGTAGGCTATGAAAATTTGGCTAAAGTAACATGTGCTAATAACTACTACTTAGTTATATTTAGAGACATTCTTATCAATTAGTGAGATAATTAAAACCACCAAATTCATTCTAATTTTATTCGCTATTTTTTTGCCAAGTTATCAGTGATAAAATCAAGAAAATGAGGTATTAAATAAATGTAAAGGATTTAGCATATTAGTCATTGCATATAGCATGCCTTAAAATTTAATTAAAAATCTTGAAATTAATATTGTCTCTAACTCTAAGGACATCATAGCTTTCAACTATTTAATACCATGCTTAATAAATAAAAACTAAGTGTTATTTAAACATGATAAATATTTATCAAATAATATTTTTTTTTATGACCATGCCTTATATGAATCTACCAATATAAACCATAAAAAAGAGTGGACCATATCATCTCAACAAACAATTACTCTATGTAAAATTGAAAGGTTTCAAACTAGAAGGTAAAAACCAGGACCGATAAGGGATTAGAACTTAAACCATTATAAGATATTAGACATGAAATTCAAACACATTGTGGAATTTAGAATGAGAAGTTTTGGAAAATTATCATGCACAAATGATAACGTTTTGTATTCAAAAGTCATGATTATAATAAGAGAACATAATAACAATAATCACATCTAAACCAAAACAAACATAAACTAGATGTTGCTAAATTAAAATAGACATTCATCAATCATGAATATGAAACTATTAATTAATGTCAATGCCATTGTATGAGAATCACCATTTATGAGATACTTACAACTTTCTATAACTATTTTAAGACATCAATTGCAACATTGTTGCTACAAAGACATCAATCATTTACAACAAATTGATAAAGAATTGATATGGGTTATGTAATTCACTTAAATGATAATTTTGAGCATTTATCTAAAATCAAATAACATAATCATACATCATATATAATCACATTTACACAAAAAATGATTATCTAATATTTTAAAATAAGTTGGTCGTTGCTAATGCAATTTTAATTGTTATGGAACAAGCCATGATATGAGAGAAATCATACAATTTAATTTTTTTTTAAAAGGGTACTGAAATTTGTTGTAACATTGGTGACCTTACTATAAAATTTCACATGTGGAATTGGGTTGCAATTAGATTTACAAATTTTAATACTTATGAGTGCAATCCATGCCAATTTTATCCTAAACAACTAAGTGCAAAACCCCTTTAGAAGATTTTTCACATTTTAGGGATAGATTGTTCAACTATCTTAGAATGAATAATATGAAGTTATTGATAGGGAAGTTAATGCTAGATTAAAATCATTACAATATCCTAGAACATCAAATTTAAAGGCAAATAATACTTATAACAATAATATTTTAATACTTATTCCTTTATAAATGATTAAATTTTAAAATTGATAGAATATTTAATCCTTTGATAAATGAATGCTTACAATCATATGCTGAAAGTTAATTCCTTCTCCTTCATAATCATGAATACTTTTCAAGTCTTACCAAAGGCACTGGACATAAACCAAAACACAAAATAAAATAAATAGAATGAAAATAAAATGTGAAAGAAAGAAAGAAAATAGTTAAAATATAAGACAAAAGAAGGAAAGAAAATAAAACTATTTAAATAAGACCTTTAGATGAAGACCATTGACTAAATGACATAGCCAATATCCATCAAGATCCTATAAATAGAAAACATTATGACCAAGAACAATAACTATTTTTTATGGTCCAAGCCATAATGAATCAAACTTGTGATGTTTTCCTGGTTCTTCATGGGATTTATCCCAATATAAGACTAAGTCTCCAACCCAAAAAAAAATTTAGAGACATTGTTATCAAAAAATTTCTTAAGTTTCTTCTTAACTTTTTCTATTTTTTACAGAGCTTTTACTTTAGTTTCTTCTAGAGCTAAGAGATTATTTAATATTTTATTTATGACATCAATGTCCTTAGTGAGATGTTGAAGATCTATTATGGTCAAAGTGATTTTCAATTCAATTGGCAATTTGGATTCAAAACCATAGGCTAGCATAAAGGGAGAATAACCTATTAAATTTTCTACCTTTTTTTAATTAGCCCCTAATACTTCAAAAATATTAATATGCCATTTTTTTAGTTCTCGCAAACTATCTTTTTCATAATGAAAATCAAATTTTGGTTATTAGATTTTGCTTGTTTGTTCCCTTAAGGATAATAGTTATAATAGTGAGTAAAAATGATTGAGCAATGTCCTATAAATTATAAATATTCATTATAAGTTTTTATTAGCTAGGGGTAAATAAATTTTTGAACTAGAGCTATGAATTAGACAACACTTTTGAAATTGGAACTATGAACTTGTTGACACTAGAGATTGCACCCGGTGGCAGGAAAACAAGTTCCTGCCCTCTCCCCGCAACATGGAAACTCCTCTCTCACCTGTAGGACAGCGAAGCAGGAGAGGAGAGTCTCTAGGTATGGGCTAGTTCCCTATGATGTATCTTGTTTGTTTTAGGCAGTGCAAAATAATGGTTATACAGCTATATATAGCTGTATACAGGCAACAAAATTTACGTACAGGCATATATATATATATATATATATATATATATATATATATATATATATATATATATATATATATAAACTGGGGGGGATGAAAAGGGAGAAGAAAATATAGGAAAACAAACAGCCTACCCTAAAGAGGTGATACACCAAAATAAAGGTTTGACCCTCCCACATCCACACTCAGAATCAGACCAAACAACATGACATGCACTTCAGGGTTGGCAAAGAAACTAGTTACAAGGAAAGACAGGGAAAGGTTCTAAAAAAAATAGAGACAAAGACTCACCAAGGTGCTATACTACACACACTGTAAATGACTTCCCTTGTCTTACTTTCTCAAAAGAATTCTTCTCCTATGAACTGCAAACTGGAGCCCTATAGATCGCTGGTCTGTTGGCATTAACCTGTGAAAGCATCGAAGATAATGACTAAACACAAATGATACTCATGACATACACAGACAATCTATCCAAGATGGAGGCAAAAAATTGTATTTTATTGATTTAGGTGGAAAATTTGCAGAGCTGTGCTCTTTACAAAAATGGAGAAGATCCTTTAAAATGACCAAGTCTGCCCATTTATATGGGAAAAGCCAAGAGGAGTCTCATTGGGAAGAGGAAAAAAAACACTGTAGCTGACATCAAAAATCTGCTGGGACCATGCTTGCTACCTCGTTTTACATGCAACCTACTCCTCTGCCAGCTGGTCGGGCCTTTTTTGGTGTTCTGTAGGCCTTTTTTGCCGCTTTTCTGTCATGAGTGGTAATTTTACCGCTCAATGTCATGGACTGCATGTGGCAATTTTGCCGCCATCAGTCAATTTACTATTGTGCGTGGCAATTTTGTCGCCATTCACTGATTTCACTGCCGTGCACGGCAATTTTGCCGCCATCGGCCGATTTCGCTATCGTGCACGGAAATTTTGCCACCGTCAGCTGATTTCACTGTCGGTCTCCTTTTCTCTGCTTGCTACTTCCCATGACAATTTTGTCACTTACTGCTTGTGTTGGCGGTCTCTTTTTCCCTATCAGCCACCGTGCGCGGCAATTTTGCTACCCATTGCTTAAAACTTTGAATTTTTTTGTGGGACTTAGCCAATTTCAAAATAAAATGGACTTTGAAATGCTTCAAACCGAACCCGATTCCCTCACAAAATGTGAAGTCTGTGCCACTTCGAAAGGGGATTTTGACCTTTGTGCATTGAACCATTGACTTGAACTTTTTCCTTTGAACCAAGGCTGTTGAACCTTTTGGTTGAACTGAGCATGAACCTGAAGATGGACTGCAACCCAAAATTGACTGGCCTTTCATAGCTTTTGAAGAGGGTGACCAAAATTTTGCCAGAGGGGCAAAATTGGGTCAACAAATTGGTGACTCCCAGAGGGAAGCATGCCTACTATGCTTAGGACCCATTTGCCTTTGAATATCCATTGGGTGCAGAGTCAGATGCAACTTGAAATAATTAATAACAGCCCAAAAGATCCCAAGATCAAAATACAAAATTTACCCCCATACGTAAAGGGAAACACACAAGACTAAAAACAACTAACTGTGCAAATTGCACTTAGGGAAAACAAAAAAAATAAGGAAAAACTATGTACAGCCAAACCAAAAATCAATGGCAATGCTTCAAATGTATCCCATTGACTGGGATATGCAATTCTTCGTTGTCCAACCTAGAGAGTTGGAACGTGGTATATTGCTTGCACTGAGTAATCATGTAAGGACTGCTCCAGAGGGCATCAAATTTTACATGTTTTCTGGGCTTAGCTCTATCTTCATCCCATTTCAAAACAATGTCTCCTTCAGAGAAATCCTTTGATGAAGATTTCTTGTTGAAGTGTCTTTTTATTTGCTACTGGCGACTAGACATGGCAGCCATGGCACAGTCCCTTATCTCTTGGAGCTCCATTTGTTTGCACAATCTGACCTCCATGTTGCTTCCTTCTTCTAACTGCAGCTGATGAGCAAGGTCTAGTGCTGGCAATTTGAGTGAGATGGGAAGCCTTACTTCCCTTCCATACACAAGCGTATATGGAGGGTTTTTGATTGATCTCTTTGGAGTGATTCGATCAGCCCATAGAGCTATCTTCAGCTTGGCATGCCAAGTTTTTTGATTTTCTTCCATGGTCCTCTTTATAATCTTGATCAAATTTTTGTTAGTGGACTCAACCAGCCCATTCCCCTGCAGGTAGTAATTTGATGAAGTGTTGAGGTATATACCATACTTCAGCACCCATTCATTAGTTTTGGTTCCCAGAAAAGCCAAGGCATTGTCTAAAATTATAGTGGCTGGGACCCCAAAACGTGTCACTAAGTCCTCATAGAAATCCAGGACTGCGCTTTCATTCACTTCCTTCAAAGCAATGGCTTCCACCCACCTAGTGAAATAATCTTTAGCAGTCAGGACCCATTTGTGTCTGGCACTGGAGGGAGGATTGATCATACCTATAAAGTCCAGACCCCACTACATGAATGGCTATTCCACTTGGATTGGTTGTAGAGGTATGGTAGCCAATCATTATTTTCCATCAAAAAGTGTGCACTTCTGGCACTTTCTTACCCAAGTATAGGTATCCTTGAAAAGAGTGGGCCAAAAATATCCAGCTCTCATTATTTTTGTTACTGTGGTCTTAGGGGTGAAATGGCCACCTACTGGCCCATCATGAAACTCAGCCAATACCTTGTCAGCCTGACTAGGGTCAATGCATCTCAGGAGAACCCCGGAGAGATCCTTCCTAAATAATACTCCATCAATCAAAACATAATGAAGGGATTGAAGTTTAAAATACCTTCTTCCAGCCCTACTGAGACACTATGGACATTCACCCGTAAGAAAAAAATGCCTCATGTCCAGCATATAATCTCTTATGATAGTTGGTTCTTCTGTAGTGGCTGTGTCATGGATCAACAAGTTGTCTTCACCTTTTTGTCTCAAATCTGCAGCTAGCTATTCACACAGGCCCCTTCCTCTCACCGACTTGGTGATTTTGATGTCTATGTCGTACTCCATTACTTTGGTGATCCATCCTGCCCTTTTCTCATTTAAGTCTCGATTGGTCAAGAAATCCTTGACGCCAAGGTGTGGAACCATGAGATGGATCTTGCTGTTTGACAACATATACCTGAATTTCTTCAAGCTGCACACTACTGCCAGGACTTGCTTCTCTATGTAGGTGTACCTGATTTCGAAGTCCTCTAACCCTTAGCTGAAGAAGGCGAGTGGTTGCTCAAGGTCATCATTGTTTGCTTGAGTAAGCATAGCAGATATCACTTCTCCATTGCTGAAGGTATAGAGATTGAGGTCTTTATTGAAGTCAGGGCTGATTAGAGCGGGAGCCTGGGTCAAAGCCTGTTTGATGGCTTCAAAGCTATCTTTTCTTGGTGTTGTCCATTTGAATTCTTCACCCTTCCTCAGCATAGAGGTTAGGGGTTTAACTATTTCAGCAAAATTTGGAATGAACCTCCTAATGAAATTTATCTGGCCAAAGAAACTCTGCAGGCCTTTCTTGTGCTTTGGTAGGGACATCTCCAGAATGGAGCAGACCCTCTCGGGGTCAATAGACAAACCTTCTTTAGACATAATGTGGCCAAGAAGCTTCCCCTCATGAAAAACAAATACACATTTCTTTGGATTTAGGGAGATGCCAAATTCCCTGCACCTCTCAAAAATCTCCCTGAGGTGTTCCATGTGCTGGCCCGCCTCCTTGGAGAAAACTGTTATATCATCAAGGTACACCAGCATGTTCTTATTTATCAAACCACTGAAAGCCATGTCCATGGCTTGCTATAAGGTAGCACTAGCATTAGATAGCCCGAAAGGCATCTTCTGGTAGGTGAACGTTCCCCATTGAGTGGTGAAGGCTGTTTTGTATTGGTCGCAGCCTCACACTAGAATCTGATTATATCCTGAATAACTATCCAGGAGGGAGAAACATTCAGAATCGATTACCTTTTGGAGGATCTGTTCCATGTTTGAAAGGGGATAATGATCCTTTAAAGAGACTTTATTAAGGTCTCTGAAGTTGACGCACAGCCTGATCTCCCCATTTTTCTTTCTAACTAGAACCAAATTGGCCAGCCATGAGGAATGCTTGATCAGAAATATAATGACAGACTCAATCAACTTGACCAATTCTTTCTGCATAAGGAGTTCAATCATCGAATTAATAGGCCTCTGCTTTTGTGTGACTAGTTTTCCACCTTCCTCTAATTCAATGGTGTGCTGGGTGAGTCTTGGATCGAAGCCTTTTAAGTCACTATAATTCCAGGCAAAGATGTCAGTGATCTCCTGACACAACATAATGAAATCTTGCCTTTCTTGAAATGTCCAGACCTTACCAAGCGCTAGCAACTTGTCCTTGAATATTTCAACTTTTTCATAATTCTCCTCTGTGGTAGTGATGCATGCCTTGTCATTTCTTAGTTGGTCATCTCTGTTGAAAATACTTTCAAGTGTGACCAGACCCTTAGGGAGTTTATTGTTCTTCAATTAGACGATCTAATTTTTGTATTACTGCTATAATTTTGCTTGATTGTGGACTGTGAACTCAGCTTCTTCCTGTAAGAAGAGAGCTATCTGCTGGTCACTTTTGAAGACCTACCAATTCATAACATTGTCTGGAATTGAAGTCCAAACCACCACTTTTAAATGGTGCGAACCATAATCCCTGCTTATCTCTTTTGAAACATCAAATTGGGTGCCAATAGCTGCCAGCCTATCAGCCTGCTTATTCTATTCTCTGGGAATCGAGGTAATGTTAAGAGTAAGGAAATCCTCCATCAAGTCCTAGACTCTATGCTTGTAAGACTTCAGCAAGGAGTTCTTGGTCAAGTTTAGGCCTCTTATTTGGTTCACAATTAGTTCACTGTCCCCCAGGATTTGCAACTTCTTGATCCCTCTCATTCTTGCCCACTCAAGTCCATGAATTAAAGAATCATATTCTGCAACATTACATGTGCAAGAGAACTAGAAATGGAAAGCTAAAAAGTACCTTTCTTTAAAAGGGGAAACTAACATTGCCCCACCACTAGCACCTAGTTTACTTCTAAAACTGTTGAATTACAGTTGCCATAGGCCGAGGTCTTCTTTGTTCTCCTTCATTATATTGGGCATGACGGTGCCTTCTTCATGCAAGCAATAGACACAAAGGTCTGCCTCTTCAGTAAACTTATAAGGATCGTGCTCGAAGTTATCACTTCCCCACTCATCCAAGAGTAGATTTGTGACTCCTTCAAGAGCAAAAGATGAAGATTGGTCCGTCTGAGACTCTTCTAGATTGATGATAGTGTAACTGACATTCACTGCCTTGGGTGAATAGGGCTCTAGATGGTCCTTTTAGAGTGGCTCAGATTCAATTTTCACTTTGGTCCCATACTTGGTTCTGAAAACCAGATATGACCAGTTTGCTACTAGATAGCCACCTATCTTGGACGTAAAGTCCCTTGACAAACAGATTACAAAATATGGAGGAACGTCCGCTACCACTATATCATGGGGGATTGAGAATGTCAGGCAGGCATGCAATGTTAAACTTAAACCCTTCAGGATTTCGACTGTCTTTACAGGCGTCCCATCTAGTTGCAAGACTCCTTTGTTCATTGCTTCATACTTTAATCCCATCTTATCAGTAATGCACTTGGGCATTACTGAAGTGCTAGCCTTGCTGTCGATTATGCAATTGTGTACTAAGAAATCCCCTATGATCAAAGATACATAAAAGGGGGGAGTCCTTTCTTCTTTTTTTACCTGATTTGAAGCAGAAGGCTACCCATTCATCATTAAGATGTTATTAGTGTCTATTGGGATGGCCTGTTGATCTAGTTCATGCAATTCTTTCTTCAATACATCCCTTTGTCCTAGAAGAGACAACGAATCCCATAGAGAAATGTTCACATGCAATTTCTTCATTTGATCAACAATATTGGCTTGGGGGCTAATTCCCTTCGTGCTTTCCTTTGGGCTGATCCCAACTGGAGCTGTAGACTGAGGAGCTGGAGGCACAAACGGTTGATCAAAAATTGGGGCCCTTTGAAAAGGGTGTGGTGGAGGATTCATTGTTGCCTGAGGGGAAGCCTGCACTTCTCCAACTGCTCTTCTTTTAAATCTCATATTCACTGCAATGCAATCAGCCTGATTGCCTATAGTGCCCCCATGATTAATTGCACAGAGCTTACCCTCTTCGTGATTTATCAGAGTAGAATCCAACTGCGCCTGATTGTTACTCGTGCTGGGCTGAGCTAAAAACTCAAAAAACTAGGAATGATTAGCAACCTAGTTTTCTAAATTTTAGAAAAAATTCATCATATCATTCGTATGGATAGCTTGCTCTTGACCTTGTCCCATGGTCGAATAACCTGGCTACTCCTGCACTAGACTGTTTTGAGTAGGCACCATGGCTTTAGATGATGAAGAGGGGCTTGAGTTATAATTTTGATAAGGCTTGGTCTAACTAAGCTGACCTTGTCCTTGATTATAGCCTTAAAAAGGGGTCCTAGGGCCTTGACCATAATGTTGATAACCCAAATTCGGCTTGTTATTTTGAGCTTGTTGCCTTTTAAGAGCTACAAGTTCATTTGACATGTTTTGCAACAGTCTTTTTACCTCATATAGTTCATTTGACAGAACAACAGCTGCCTTCTCAATGCTAGGCACAGGGGCTAATGTGGGTGCAATGATTTGTATAGGGGGTAGCATCTCTAGGAAAAGTGGCATGTGGGGCCTAGGGGCAATCTTTTTGGCTTGTACCAAGCAATTTTTAGCTATTATGGCAATGTTGTAAGCAGCTGGCAGTATGTGCCCTCCCATAGATTGGATCATTACTGCAATATCACTATTTAATGCTTTTAAATAGTATAAGAAAGCGTAGCTAGGAGTTGGCCTTACCAAGACAAGAATTCTATCCCAAGTCTTTTGAAACCGTGTGTTGAAGTCCTGCATATACTCGTGTGGAGATCTCTTTATAGTCGTCAGTTGCTCAGCAAGAGAGAGGCTGTCACTTTTTTCCCCAAAATGACTAGTTAAATGGGTGCCCAATTCATTCCAAGAATGTATGGAATTCACAGGCAAGGTTCCATACCAATCAAAAGCCTTGCCTTTAAGGGACAACGCCAACAATCTGATGGCAATATTTTATTCTGTTATATTGTGAATATTTCAAAGGTTGGCAATATTCTTGATATGCTCAACAACTGTAATAGGTCCCACTCCATCAAAAGAAGGTACATTCTTAAGAGCTGTTCCTAGGATTGGATGGTAGCATGGGAGGTTTAAGGGGCTCTCACCGTGAAAAGCTACAAAAGGGAATGCCATGGCTGGAACGGGCTGTAACTATGGCTGAGCTGGGTTGGTGTTCCTAGCAACAAGTCTAAGAGGATTTATTAATGGATAAGGGTGAGTTATTTCAAACCTGAGCCTTTTAATAGAGTGTAAAGGTAGCTCGATGAAAACAAAAGGGACCCCCCTTGAAACTGACATTGTGGTGACTTTTGGCAGAGAAGTTTAAGTGACTGGTCTTAAAAACAAAGAACTAAGCTCTTACCAGTAGAGTCACCAGATGCTGGAAATCTTTGAAATGATTGTAGCAGGACCAGCATCAATCTTGAAATACTACTGCATTAAGAATTGATAAAAACACAGTCCCACCGGGCGTGCCAAAACTGTTGATGCTGGAGATTGCACCGGTGGTAGGAAAATAGGTTCCTGCCCTCTCCTCACAACATGGAAACTCCTCTCTCACCTGTGGGATGGCGAAGTAGGAGAGGAGAGTCTCTAGGTATGGGCTAGTTCCCTCTGATGTATCTTGTTTGTTTTAGGTAGTGCAAAATAATGGATATACAGCTATATACAGCTGTATACAGGTAGCAAAATTTATGTACAGGCATATATATATATATATATATATATATATATATATATATATATATATATATATATATATATATATATATATATATATATATATATATATACAGCTATAAACTGGGGGGATGAAAAGGGAGAAGAAAAAATAGGAAAACAAACAGCCTACCCTAAAGAGGTGATACACCAAAATAAAGGTTTGACCCTCCCACATCCACACTCAGAATTAGACCAAACAACATGACATGCACTTCAGGCTTGGTAAAGAAACCAGTTACAAGGAAAGACAGGGAAAGGTTCTCAAAAAAATAGAGACAGAGACTCACCAAGGTGTTGTACTACACACACTGTAAATGACTTCCCTTGTCTTACTTTCTCAAAAGAATTCTTCTCCAGTGAACTGCGAACTGGAGCCCTATAGATTGCTGGTCTGTTGGCATTAACCTGTGAAAGCATCGAAGATAATGACTAAACACAAATGATACTCATGACATACATAGACAATCTATCCAAGATGGAGGCAAAAAACTATATTTTATTGATTCAAGTGGAAAATTTGCAGAGTTGTGCTCTTTACAAAAATGGAGAAGATCCTTTAAAATGACCAAGTCTACCCATTTATAAGAGGAGTCTCATTAGGAAGAGGGAAAACACTATAGCTGATGTCAGAAATCTATCGGGACCATGCTTGCTACCTCATTTTGCGTGTAACTTGCTCCTCTACCAGCTAGTTGGGCCTTTTTCAGTGTTCTGCAGGCCTTTTTTGCTGCTTGTCTATCATGAGCGGTAATTTTACTGCTCAATGTCATGGACTGCATGCATAAATTTTGCCACCATCGACCGATTTACTGTCGTGCGTGGCAATTTTGCCACCGTCGACTGATTTTGCTATCGTGCGCGATAATTTTACCGTTGTTGGCTGATTTCGCTGCTGTGCATGACAATTTTGCTACCATCAGCTAATTTCACTGCCGGTCTCCTTTTCTCCACTTATTGCTTCCCACAACAATTTTACCGCTTACTGCTTGTGTTGGTGATCTCTTTTTCCCCGCTGTGCGCAGCAATTTTGCCACCCATTGCTTAAAACTTTGAATTTTTTTTGTGAGACTTAGCCAATTTCAAAATAAAATGGACTTTGAAATGCTTCAAACCAAACCTGATTCCCTCACAAAATGTGAAGTCCGTGCCACTTCGAAAGGGGATTTTGACCTTTGTGCATTGAACCGTTGACTTGAAATTTTTCCTTTGAACCAAGGCTATTGAACCTTTCGGTTGAACTGAGCAAGAACCTGAAGATGGACTACAACCCAAAATTGACTGGGCTTTCATAGCTTTTGAAGAGGGTGACCAAAATTTTGCCAGAGGGGCAAAATTGGGTCAACAAAACTAGACAAAGAGAGGGTTTTGAGGATAGCTCCCACAAACGTTACAAAACATAATGGTGCACTTTAATGGAACCAAGAAAGAGTACCCATCCAACACCCAAAACAACACAAAAAGAGAACAAAATATGAAGTAAAAAAGGGGTTTGAATGCTCCTTTAACCTCAAAGAGGAACATGATAGAAAAATTATTTAGGAGAAGAGATGAACAAGAGAGATAAATGTGAAAATTGGTAAGTCAAATAGTGCAAACTAGATATAGTCCCAAACTTCTACAAAGCTTATACAAGTAGCTTTCCTTATCTACTTGACCACAACTAGACAAAGGTCTGACCAACCTTATAATACTATAAGGAAATGATGATATTATCATAATATTCCTTCTAACAGTACTTAGGTAGAGCCTCAACAATAACTTACTGACTAAAGATAGGTTTACACAACTATGAACCATAATGAAACCAACTTGAATCAAACTTGGGATAAATTTGAAATAGAGAAGATTTATCCTCAAAAGGCTTGGCAAGATACCTCAGTAGATTTGAAGCATCTTGAAACATAACTTTTAGTCCATCATAGAACCCCCTCACATCCACACCATCTCCATATGGCCATGAAATAACCTTAGATCACCAAAGAAACATAACCCACTACATTAAAAAGCATAAAATTCCACATGGGGTAAGCAAATAGTTAGTTTAGGCATTCCCACCTAGAGATGTTTTTAAGAATTGCATAGATACAAAACTAGTCTCATAGTCCCCCCCCATGGGAGGAGAACAAGTTTAAAAGGATTTAAAAGGTGGAGTAACATGGTAATGCAAAATAATTAAAGCTTGGGGTTAGATAACTAGTCTTTAAATAATATGATTACAACTTTGGTTAGTGTGACAACCTCCAACCCATCATGAAACACCCTTGCCTTAATATTTTAAGTCTATCTTGAGATCAATTTCCAATATCTATTTATCAAAGTTAGAACAAGGCTTTAAATAAGGCACCATACTGGGACATAACCTCATATTTTAAGATACATGATTTAGTGTGGATCCCACCTAATCTAGATTCATGAGGTTGAGATAAATTATAAGCCTCTCCTCCTTTGAAGCCTTTCATAGTAGTGGGATAGCCAACACAAAGCATGAAAGGAAAAAATACCCTAGATGAGGTAATCTAAGGCATCACAAAATGGTAAGACTCCATATCAACCCCTCCAAATTAAGGCTAAGTTGGGTATCCACCCATGTATTTATTAAGGAACACCAGACCATGGGGCCACCCTCCTTAAGATAGTTTAGACTCATTGGTACAATGGTTGATGTTTGGTTAGGGAATGTGTAGCATTCATTGAAGTGTATAGCTATGAAAGAAGGATTATATATCTATGTCATAAGGCCATCTGGAGTGAAAATATACTTTCACTTTTCAATAATAATCTTAGGGATAATTTGATCCTTATGGATCTGAGTGATGCTAAAGTCTAGACCCTAAAATGAAAGAATATTATGGAATATGTTCTGAAGTTGAGTAAAAAAATTGAATCCCTATAAAATAGAAACAAAATGAAACACAACCAAAACCATTAAGAAAGGTTTCCATAAAACTAGGCCATTCATTAAATGACCACTTTTGAATAGGATCCAACAAGAGAACAAGTCTTGGGAAATTCAAAATGAGAAGGAGCGGGAGGTGGAGTGGAAAGCACAAAATAATCAAATCTCATTGGGAATTAAATCTTAGACATGAAAATTATTAAATATTAATTATAATTAAAGTGAGGCCATTATTTGATATTATTTCATAAGTAACTCTAAATAGTGAAAAAAAAATATCAAAAATTATATCACTTAGGAAGCAACAAATCTTTTTAATGCTACAACTTCAAACCACTTAGTGAAATAATTAGTGGTAGTTAGAATATATATATAGCCAATTGAGGATGGAGGATGGATATCAGAGGTAAATTTTATGCCTCATTTAGTAAAAGGTTTATCTAGTATACTATGATTTATAAACACGGTTGATAGTCTATCTTTACTAGTGAAAATATGACACAACATACATGACCTTACCAATTTATAGGCATATTAAAACAAAGTAGGCTAAAAATATCCTACATGAAAGATTTTATATGTATTATTTTTCATTACAAATTTTCTACCACAACTGGATTCATGACAATAAGGACATTTTAAGCTTATTTATGTATTAAACAACATAATATCACTCCATCTTTATTCCTATAAAATAGAAAAATTTCAAGTAAAATACATTTTAAAGGTTATAACCTAAGGGTTGTTCTTTAACATTTATCTAATGTATCAAGATAGGTTTGATTTTTGAATTAGTGAACAATATTGTGATACTAATCATCTTGTGAAAATAAACAATCCCAATCATGTATTTCAAGTCCTATCTTGAATTATTTTTCAAGATCAATAACATTCAAACTATCATCAACTAAAAGAAATAAAAGAAATAAAAAAATTAGGTATAACATTCAAACTATCATCAACTAAAAGAAATAAAAAAATTATGCTAGAGATTACATTTTTAGCTAAATGGTTGAATAGCTCATTTCCATTAATACTTTTCAAAATTTTAAATTCAATATCCAATTCTTGAATTTTTAAAATCCATTTTACCAGCCTACCTTGAATAGTCGGTTATTTCGACAAGCAAGATAAAAAAGCACATTTGAGAAAAAAATAACTTTGTTCCCATCAAAATATATCTAAATTTATTTAGATATGAAATTAATGAGAATTATTTTTTCAATTAAAGGGTATTTTACACATAAAAAACAACACATTAACTTGTGCACTCAACTTCCAAAGGTTTCATTCATATAGTTGATGTAATGGTTAGATGGATGGGTGAATCTATTAATTGTGTTGGTTAAGTTGAGGAATGGGGTTTTGAATGATGAGCATTAATGGATGATCATAATGGTACTATAATATATTTATCACATCATAATGTTAATCGAAGGTGTCTAACTGGGAGGAGACAAAACTCTAAGGTCCATTTATATCTGTTATGACAAAGTAATAGAGCTCCTAATCAGCGTTATGAATAAAAAAATGGGTATGATTAGGTTGGATGAATTAGGGGAATTGATCAATATTATTAAGTTGTCCATGCCTAGTCAACTTTATACAAAAATTGAAATAAAATGTGACAAGGCTAGTCCCAATGGAAAGAAAAAGAAAAGGTGAATAGCTAAGATTGGATGATGTTTTATTAACAACATTGCAGGTGTAAGGGGGAGGTGACTATGGGAGGTTATTTATTATTGATCATTAAGATCAATGAAATATTTGATGATGAGGTTCAGAATAGGGATGGAAAATAACACTTCTAATCTGATATCTATGTTAATTTCACTCTATAAGTTACTATTAGGGAAAGGATCTTTGACCCAAGGGAAAATACTTGCTCTAGAATAAGGTAAGGGCACTTTGGGAGTATCATGAAAGAAGAAAAAGCAAAGTTGTTTATGAATGTATGAAGTGTATGATATTTTATAGATAATTTTATTTAAATTAAGTAATTTTTATTTTAAATTTTTTATTAAGGTTTAGTACTTGTGCTCATTTTGATCAGGCTTTTTATAGATGTTTTGATTCATTTCAACAATGTTTTGAAAAGAAAGTGAATTAATCTACATGCTGAAAATAGAACATTGAAAGTAATAAAGTAATGAATATTGAAATAAAATAAAATGAAAGTTTTTTTTTTCAATGTTTTGAGTGTATGCAAACTTAAAATTTAAATTCTAAAGAAAATATGCAAGTGCTGATTTTCCTAGTTTGTAAGATGATATGTTTAATACAATCTAAATGATCTAATTTTGTTTTTGTATTTTGTTTTAAATAATATGGAATAATAATATAAAAATTTATTTCCTAACATGTGATTATGAAATCAAGTTCTAAAACTCCATCAATCACACTTACTAAGAATTCATAAAATTGACTTCACCTACATAAAATATAAATTGATCTGGGAAGCTTTGAAGACTTGTGTATGAAATGAAATTACTTATGAATGAAATAGTAAAATTTTAATATTATTATTTCCTAATTTTAATTCCTAAAAACAACATATTTTCACTAATTACATGAATGGATCTTGACTCTAATATGCAATGTTTGAACATCTAGGCTGTTGAGGTTTGTGTGTGTGTGTTTGAGAGTTGTTTATGTTTATAAAAATAAAACTAAAATAGTGAAATTGGATATACCTATGATTTTTAATTGATTTAATATAATATATGTTATATTCAATACCACAGTCCTTCAAGGAAACTAACATGCAATAATTACAAAATAAGAAATATAGACTATGTTTTTGTGCAAGAGAGGAAATAGAGAAGGGTTTATTTATTTTTATATGATTTTTTAATTATGAAACTGATATAATAAATAAATAAATAAAAATAAACTAATTGAATTCAATAAATGAAAATAATACTATGATTAAATCCTCCAACTTGATCAATGGTTTTGACCAATCAAAGGTAGGAGATTATCCAATCAATATGACCATAACAAATATCTAAAAAATGATGGTAACAAGATAAAGAGAGTAATAAGGAAAAAATATTGTAGAAAAGTGTAGTTTTATTATGTTTGGCAAGTTCACTAACATCAAAGACTATGTTGTTGATCTAGTGAATTCTCATCTCCAAAACTATGTAGATTTGAATCGAAGATGACCAAAGGTGGGGAAAAAAATTTCAAAAATGAAATTATGGAGGATAGGGTTATCTAGAGATTGAAAACACCAATCCTCAATGTAAAATTTATATCCAAAATTAATCTAAAATTAAGATACTTCTAGAGGAAGAAGGAGGTTACAAGTATGATTTTAATTATTAGTTGATGAAAATTTAAACTTAGGATGGATAAAAAATGATAAAAAATAAAAGTGGGAGTGAACTAGGATATCATGAAGGAAATAGCCAATAAATTTAAAGGATAAATGCGAATAAAATCATGCAAAATGCATGAGAACTCAAGTTTTAGATGCTAAAATTGAAAGACATGTATATTGTGGAAAAATCATCATTGTTTATAGTGGATGGATTCAAAACTACCACATAAGGTGATTCGACCAAGATATTTTTTAATGAAACCACCCTACCAAATTATGAAACTTTCACAAACATAACACTTTTGTCATGGTAGTATATGAAACTACCATGCCATAACATGTCTAAAAGGGGCAATTTCATCATGAGGAAGGGTGGTTTCATCACATGAATTTATGGTTTCATCTCAAATGAGGTAACCTAGATATTAAGCCCAAAATGAATTAAAAAAATCAATTTCAAAGGTTAAAAAAGGCTAAAATAAGAGTCAACAACAACAATGTCAGAGAGAATTGGATCTGAGCATCTTTGTGGAGATCTTTGCATTATCATTAGATTTATTTAAGAAATGATGCACCATGTAATATTTGGGTGCATAAAGTTACTTGAATCTAGTGTCTTTCAAGGCTTGAATCATATAGTTGATATGTATTTCCTCATGATTATGATCATGTTAAGTAATATTAGTAACTATGGATTTTTTAGTTGAGTTTACATATAATATGAAAGCTTTATTTAGATCAGGTTTTAAAAGTATAGGATCACTTGTTATGGTATTATTTATTTCATTAACTATTGAATCTAAACTTGCATCACATAAATAATTCTAATTTTTCTCAATCAAAATCTATAAAGGATTAGATTTATTAGTGAATCAAAAATAAACTTATGAAAAATGTTGATTTTACCAAAAAATGATGTAAGACTGGATTGGTATTTAGTAATTATTAAATTCTTAATAACTTTGATGCATTCTATATCTATTGAATTCATTTTTTGATATAATGACCCAAATTTTTACATTTCATACTCTAAACACTGATTTATTTGGATTAAAAGGTAAAGTATACTTTCTAAATATAATGAATATTTCATGAAATGATCAAGGTGTTTATTTATCTTCTTTGAATGAACCATAAAGTCATATAAGTAGACTTAAATGATAATTCTAATCAAGTCATCAAAATATACATGCATAACTCTTTTAAAATTATCACTTGCATTCATTAAATAGAAAAACATCCTATTAAAAGCAAATGTTCCTCTATGTGTGTTAAATTTAGTTGTATATCTATATTTTAGGATTAATTTTTTTTATATAACCTAAGAATATCACAATTAGAGACATAATTTCAAAACCAACAGCTTACCGTAAGATCTAATCTATACTTGGTAAAAGAAAATTAACTTTAACACTAGCATGGTTTAAATCTCTAAAGTATACATAAAGACAACTATCACCATTATTATTAATAATAAAGACAATATTGGATACCCAATATAAATATAATATAGGAAAAATGACACCACTATCTACCATATTATCCAGCTCCTTATTGATGGTGTATTCCAATAAGGGGTTGATTCTTCGATATTTCTTCCTAACGAGTTTTATTGTAGGTTTTATGGGTATGCCATGTTTTATAATTTTATTATGATAACCCTTTATATATTTATAGGACCAATAAAATATTTCAATGAATTATTTAAACAACTTGATAAACAATTATTTTTCTTTAATAGTATAATGAATTCCCAAATAAACAAATTTAGGATCATCTTCCATACTAGGATTGAAAGGAATTGTCTAACCTATAATTATCCTAGATGTCTCCTCAGTTGGAGATATTTTTGGATGATCATGGGGTGTAAAAATTGATTATAGTATGACTAAACCAACAAAAAAATTATTAGTGTTTAACTAAAAATAATCACCACAACTCATGATGTAATTATCATGATCAAAATAGTTTTTATATAGGAGTAAAAAATGGGGTTTAAGGACCCATAACTATTACAAAGCCACTATATACTATGGTAGAGTCCTCCAAGGACCCATCAATATATAACCCATATCCAAAAAATATTCTAAAATATCCCTAGTGGTAACCCAAAAAAATACAAAAGCCTGAGCTAAACAATACCACCAATAATAGATAGACCCATAAGACACCAACAATGACAAAAAAAGACCCAAGCCACTAGTCCCACCACTGGGGCCCACCAAAAAATGGGGATAAATATTTATCTTCCTCCATCACCTATTTTTAGAGGGGGGAATTTCATCCAATGAAGCCCAAATTTTGAAATATCTTGGCACACCCCAAGTTTGCCAAAAAGTTCATGGCCCCATTTCCCTCCCTATAGACATGTTGGATCTGAACAAATTACACCTTCAATCAAAGGATCTTGACATCCCTAATTTCATTACCAATGGTACATAAAGGTAGGGACTTCCTTAATATGTAGTTAATAATATTTAAAGAGCCACCCTTCATAACCAAATTTTGAAATATTTGCTCAATTTCCACCTTGATCCCCATAAGGTAGCTTTGGCCTCAACCACATGGTTATTTTGGAATCCCATTTATCCTAATAAATATGACACCAAGGATCCCTTGATATCTATAATCATCCCTCTACCTTTGATAAGCTTTGGGTTCCCTTTGTAGAACCATTAAAGTTGAGATTTAACTAACCCTTTAGAGGTAAAGACCACTTAACAAGACTTATGTTAATCTTGTTAATGGATTTTTCTTGAGGTCTAGGAACCCTCAAATTCTATAAGGAGAGAATAATCAGCCTCCCCCCATCAAACTCTTTAGGATTATTAGGCAAGAATGCTTCCTAAATTTCATTTATGGCTCCCATGATTTTTGATTTGGTTGACTTCAAGTTACCATACTTGTCATAAAAAATGAAATCATTTCTCTTTCTAAATTCCCCAAAATATGTGGGGAAGCATGAGTCTCCACAAAAACTCTATAAATAGTTGTTTCCATGGAGATTCCACTAAAAAATGAGATCTTAAATAGATTCAAGGTTAACATAGGCCAAATTGACTTTTCAAGAAATAAATTCCTAATTTTGGTCATAAAAGTACACTCCAAAAAGAGTTGCTTGACTAAATCCTCCTCTATTTTTAAAAAAAATGCATTTATTAAGAAATTGCATCCTTCACTTCTTTAATTTGTATATGTCCAGTATCTTATTTTGACTGGCTAGCTAAGCAAATATGTTGACCTTGGGCACTATTATCTTATCCTAAAGCTTAAGCCATTGTGAACTAGCCTTTTTGAGCCCCAAATTAATAAAATATCCCATTTTGATAGAATAATCAATTGTTTGTTATTTATTCTAGGTCAATATTTCCTCTTTCATGTGTAAACAAGTGTGTGCCTCCTTTATATTCTAGTTAAGACACCACATGTTTTGTTTTTGAATCTATGGGGATCCTTCCATGACCAATTATTTCTAATCAAATCTTTCCTCTCCTTTGGTCTAGTAATAGTAGACCTTATTTCCAATATTAGTTTTGAAAAAACCACTAACCTCCCTCCATTAGTCTCAATAATTAAAAAAAAAAAAATCCACAGGTCCTCTCAAAAGTTAAAATTTATACCATCACCTAAAATCCATTTATTACCCTTATAGATTAAGTCTCTGGTCTTTATCACGACTTTACAAAATATAGAAACTTGTCCAAGAACTTCCTCCATGAAAAAACTATCTTCCTCCCTATTCACTAGTTATTTGCTCTGATTGTGTTGGTCCAAATGACCTCTTCATTCATTATCTTCCAATCTTTTTTAAAAATGAGAGCTAACTTCATGATTTTAATTCTTGTTATAACCAACCCTCCCATTCCATTTGGTTTACACACCTTATTCCAAGAAAAAAATAGGAACTTATTATATTATTCATTTCATGAAAGGAACCTTCTTTGAATATGCTCTAATTTATCAACAATCTTTTATGGTAAGTGGAAGATGAACATCCAGTAAATAGGCATACCTAGTAGTGATTTTTTGACTAAGTGAATTTTTCCCACTTGAGATAATAAACTACCTTTTGTGGTTGATATTTTATTTTTAACCCTATCCAATAGTGAGTTCCAACTATCCATCTCTAATATTTAGCTTTAAAGAGGCATGCCAATATAAACCATAGTAAGAGTCGAAATTTGGCATTTGAGGATCCTAGAAATATTTGTTTATTATTTAATATTGGTGTGGAAAAAATAGAGTGAAAATTTTGAAAATTTCACACATAATCCTAAAACCTTCTCATAGTCTTTTAGTATGGATTTAATGTCCTTGGCCTCTCCCATCGAATATTCCCCTAACACTAGAGTGTCATCCATGAATTTTTGATGAGTTACTAGTTTCATCTAGGTAGGATATTTGGATCCATTTTATAATCTCATCCATTATAGATTCACTAGTTTCCTTCCTTGATCTTCCACCATAATAATGAAGATATACAGATAAAATGGATCACCTTATCTAGTTCCCCTCTCAACAAAAAATTAGCCTTCTGAGGAGTCATTGACCAATAAAATATTAGCATGGAAATGTAGTCATGGATCAAGCTCCTAAAATTTAGGTTAAATCCCATCTTCTTTAGGATTCTACCCAAGAGTTTCTAAGAGACTTTATCATATTCCTTTTGTAGTTCTAGCTTAAGGAACATACCCACTATTTGGGACTACTCAATTGAATGAATGGATTCATGAATGAGAATTATACCATTTATTATTTTCCTCCTAAGAAAAAATGTCCCTTATTGGTCTGAGATAATCTTGGGTATGATAGGTTGCAATCTAAGAACAAGTGTTTTTGTACAAGTTTTATAGAAATTATTATGCAAGTTGATCAGTCTAAAGTGTTTTATATAAGTTTTCCCCTCTTTCTTAGGTAAGAGAATGAGAAAATTGTTATTAAGCTCCTTTAGAATTTAACCCATTCTCAAAAAATCATAATATCTTCTACCACCTCACCTTGAATTATGTCCCAAAAATGTTGGAATAAGAGAGGACGGAAGCCATCTAGGTCAGGGGAATTTTTTCCTTCCATTGAGAAGATAAAAAAATCACTTCATCAGGGCTCAACTACTTGATCAACTCATAATTATCTTTTTGATCTATCACTTTTTAAAAATAGTCTAGTAATTCATCCTTAATACTAGGGCTAGGGTTGGTCTTTTTGGACAATATATTCTTAAAATAGGCAAAATTTTCATTAGGTAAAAATTTTAATAGGCATCATGATAAAAATAATTACCTTTCAAGAAAATATGAATATTCTCATCATAGTAAAAAAATAGGCCAATTATCATTAAGATTGAGAGCTTTAGGTATAAGGTTTTTGAAAAGGAGTAATTAATATAAGGTTTAATGTCACTTAAGTTAGGGTTTAAAAAATATATCAAGCTTATCTGCATGGTATTTGAACTCTATAATAATATGTGTGATGTTGAATGCTTCAAAAAAATTAGTTAGTGATCGAACATTTTTTGTGTATTTATGAATATGGGTTTAATTAGTCTTGTATTTTTTTCTCGCTTGTTTCAAAATTAATTCATTATATCTAAAGAGTTCTAAGTGTTTCAATTTATTTTTCAAAACCTAGACATAAAGACTCCAACTCAACTATGTTATTTATATTCCCAAAAGATAATTTTTTACCTTACATAAAGACCTTACCTATAAGAGAATCTAGAAAAATTCCATCACTAATTCCATGTTACGAACATTATTCATTAAATTATAAATACCATATGGTTTCTTGATATATGGTTCTTATATGTTAATGGTAAGTTTTATTCAATGTTAACAACCCATAGGTTTAAAACTTGGTTTCAACATAAGCAACAATAGTTGGTACAAATTCTATAAGATTAATAATCTAATATGCTTTATGCATGAATGAAATCTCATTTCCAATGGGAACCTAAGTAGTATATTTTCCTACAAAACACCAGTTGCTTTAGATCCATATTTGCCTAATAACATAGCATAATTAGCAGAGATATATAAAACTTGTGTATTAGAAATGCAATTGATTCTTTTATCTTTATCTATCTTAATAAAAATGTCATGAAACTTACCATATCTTTTTATTTGAAAATAATTGAAACCATTGAGATTCTTGGTGTCTGTGTATATAATATTCTTATTTGATAAATGATAAATTTAGGCACAACATTCTTAGAAGCTTCTTAAGTATCAAGAATAAAATTATGAATTAATTTATCAACAAAATTATGGATACATATAATGGAATTATATAATAAAAAGGAGGATAATTTTTTTTAGCATAATTAGAATAAGGTTAATTATTATTAATTTCTTCTTGAAGCCTACAACATTATTAATAGTTTTATTTTTAATAGCATCATTATTATTTTAAGTTGACTAGGTAAACTAAAAGCTTGAAACAAAGAGAAAATACCATTATAGTTTCCATATCATCTATAATGTTATAATCTTAAACATTTGGATGATGAATATGAGTATAGTGCATGGGATTATAAGGATCTTGATATAGAGCATTATTGAGTCATGTAGGTAAAATATTAGATTTTTTAGAATTTATAGCTAAACTTTATGCAGTAGTATTATTGTGTGCAGTAGATTTACCTTTATCTTGTGAAGAAGGTTTTGAAGTAGTAGGATGGTTTTTTTGTTAGGTTTTTTTATGTTGGAATTATATTTTGGGATAAACTTATAATACTTTTGCCTTGTTTAAATAACATAAACATTAATAGTTTTGATTTTTCCCAAAGACTCGTTACAACTACACACACATATATTCTTAACCAAGTCAATATCCATACTACCTTTCCCTTTGATAAAATGTTTAAACTTTTAAACAACAATACAAGTATTATGATCATGGTCTACTTCACAAATATGAATATAATGAGTTTTTTCTTCACTCTTACCTTTTTAGGTGGTCAAAACTTTTATTGATGATGATGGTTTGTAATTTAAATACCACTTAATAGGGACCATCTTATTGTTAATATATGTATGGATTTTAATATTTTTTATTTTTAATATGTTAAACCTATAGAATCTCATTCTTTAAAACTAATGCATTTCAATGTATTTTCATATTCAATACAAAAAGTGATAGTAACATCATATTCTATAGTATTCGTATCTTCTTTTTTATACTTAAGTGGTAATTTACCATAAAAAATAAAATATTGATAATTTTTTAGATGATCTTACATCACATAGTATATTTTGATGTAATTTGGTATTAAAATGATAAATAGTGTCACTTGGGTCAATGGAAATATTTACAAGTTCATTGACTAAATCTAAATTTGTTTTAGGATTATCAAAATAGAGTTCGATCCAGTCCTTGTATCCTTTCATGTATCAATAACTTTAGCAAGAATACTAATGAAATCTTAATATGCTTTACCTTATAAAGTGTGTGATAATACCCTAATAGAAAAAATTTCATTAGTTATTCCAAGGGTTTCACAAATCAAATTAAATGAATCTAAGTAGTCTTCCCAAGATTCACCAAGATTTCATAAAAACTTAAAAACATTGAGTACCTTAAGGGAAGGAAGCTTAATAATATGATTACCTATGTTTATTAGATTACCATGTATCCAAAGATGTTTTACTTGATATCATTTTTTACATCAAAGTTAGACTCAATATGAGTTATTTCTTCTTGATCTCTATCATTTTGTATACTAGAGATGATGTCCCTAATTATATCTCTAGGTTGATCTACCATTTGAAGGCTCAAAGGGTTCAACTAAATCATCTTTAGGAATATTATCAAAGAGAAACTTGGTTTTAGGTTTAAGATTAACATCCAAGATTTGTTCTCTTTGTCATTTAATGTGACAATTTCACTATTGAATAAGCTTGAGTTTGAAGTCCAAATAAAGTGTATTTATCTATCTCAAATGTTTCATATTATTTATAATTTATAACCTCAAGGATATGATGAAGATCATGAGGTTTTTTATACCAAGAAAAGTGGAAACGATTAGAATTTATATTAATTTGATATTTGGTAATATTAATTCCAAGTTTGATATTAGGAGCAAGAATGGTAATGGTCATGGGAAAGTGATTTAACCTTTTAGGATTTTATGTGTAATACCTAAGTTAGATTAAAGGGATGAGATGTCAAAATTAGTAAAATAATATGAAATAATTAAGCAATGATTTGTTATGGGTTTTGACCTATTTTGCCTTTATAAAATAATAATACATATATGTAAATATAGACTTATCTAGAAACTTACTATCATGGATCATATGGGTTCTAAAAACTATATTCCAGACAGGACTAAGTGTCATCAACAGGTTCCTAGGATCTGGTTTCTCACTAGATAGTAGTGCCCCACGTAGATAGTAGTGCCATATTATCATAGTGTCCTTAAAATGGCATTAGTGTCCTCTTAATATCATTGTTCCTATTTTTTAGGAGTATCATGCCTATGTTTTTAGGTCCTATTCTTGCATGCATCAAATATATAACTCTATGTTGTGCTTGGAAAACCTAATTTAGTGTGAAAACCTTAATCCTCCTTTAAAATATGTCATTATCCATAAATGTGTGTTTGTTAGTAGGATAAGTTGGACATTCTCAACATACCATTATGAAGAGAGTCACCTACATACCAATACTCTGAGGAGGTATCAAACCTAATGTAGTTCTCCCACCTAGTGCTTGGTACAAGTAAAAGTGAATGATAGAATGAGAGTGGTCTCAAATGCCTTGAATGTTCTTATGATATGAAATCTTTGAAATCTAGGCTTAGGGTTATTATAGATGGTAGTATGAAGAAGTAGGGAAGAATAGGGATTAAATACCTTAATTTTGCTCAACTTATTTCTTGTTTAGATAAGATTTTGCATCTATTTTCCATCTAGTAAATAAAATTCAAATAGTCTTGTATTTATATATATCTATAGCTTGTAAAGATAGTAAAATGTAATTAGGTTTACCATAGGAGAGACACACATTTGAAAAAGTATATGTTTAGGAGAGTAAGGGCAAAGGAAAAAAATGCCTAGTTGGGGACACTAGTGCCATGTGGTTATAGTGTCCTTAGTGTGGCACTAATGTCCACCTAGCATACTATTGGGCACACTAAGCTGGGATATGAGAATCCTATCGTGGGATTGTGTTTAAATTGAATGTAGCTATCTATGGTATGTATAATGATTGAAAAAAGTGTGGCAAAGGATTTAGGATAGGTCTAGGTCTAAGATAGAAATAAGATAACTCAAGCAACACTCTTAGAATCTAAATACCACTTTTATGTGATTACATTTTCCCCCATTTATTATACAAATGTAATAAAGTGAAATAACTAGTATAAATGAAAAATAAGCATACTTGGACTTACCTTGGAAGTGAATCCCATGTAGCTGAGTCTAGGTATGTGAATTTGGGTTTGTGTATGTGAAACATGATCCAAAGCAATGACCTGTAATGAAACATACAAAAATTAGTCCTTACTTAAGAGCTGATCAAAATCAAAAGACTATGTTGAATAAAGTAACTAAGTAAAGCTGAGTAAAGAGAGGAAAATAATGAATACAACTCATTGGGCATGTGAACCAAAGCATGAACCTGGTAACAACCTATGTGTGTGAGTGTATTTAATGATCATGTTATTGAATATTTTAGACTGAGATGATAGCTTACTCAATCCTCATATGAGTGGCTCAAGAACTCAATCTAATTTTTATTCCATCATTGCCCACCCCTACTCAATGGATTATGATATGTGAATAGTTTCGAAAAAAGTATAATTCTGTCTAACCCTTTCATGTGGGTGGTTCAATAACTCAAGTAGGCCATGACTCATCCCACCCATGTGAAGTAGATACATATATAACTATATTATGTAAAGAGTTAAAAATATCTATGTACATCTAATTATGTATGTCAGCTTCATGACTACTTAGGTACATTAAGTGGCTTTGGGCCACTTGAGAATGACAACCACTGTAAATAAAGTAAGGCATGAATTTGGTGATAAATTAGAATGTGATAGAAAATGTATAAAATGTAGATTATAAGATGGAATTTGTCATTCCATTTTATAAACTTGTGTGTAGTTGAGTATATGGAAACTATTTGTCATGCACATGCCCCCAATCTGATATCTAAGTATACTATTTATGAACTGAGTATGTAATAACTGAATCTATGTAACTGAAATAAATGTGAATGTGATCATGTCACATATGATGCCCCAAAAATTTGAGAAATTGGTATTAATTTGAGTTGAAATGAGTATATCTAAGAAAAATATAAGCATAACTATCAAACTTATGACTTTATCTATGCAAATATGTACTATACCTAGTGTACTAGTTTGGATAATCTTGACTACCATAAAGTTGGGCTACTAGATAGTAGAGCATGTAGTGGATAGTAGAACCTTATGACAATAGTGTCCTAATATGGGCACTAATGTCTACCTAGTCTAAAATATGGTGATGTGAACTACTTTTTAAGTTTTTATTTTTTATGTATCTGTGTTGTGTTTGATTTCTAAAACTGAGCTTGTGTGCTAAAATTTATCTATGAATAGAAAAATAAGAGACTTGATCTCTATGACAAACCCCTATGAGTGCCCCCTCTTTTGAGGGTAGTTTTGAAACCTATGTCAGAACTATCCTCAAAATAAGTAGCTCTACAAAATGTGTTATCCAGAGTAGATATATGATAACTTGTGATATTCCAATACAATGTACACACATAAAATCAAAATGTAAATGAATCTGAGCATAAGGAAGTGATGTAAGATGTATGTTTTAGTCTATAATTACACAAGGGTGTCAAGATAGATGCAATCAATGTGTATAATAAAAAAATTTGAGTACCTACCTAAGGGGATGGGGTATGATGTCCATCATGGCACCCAATTAGGAAGGGTAGATGCATGAGGTCTATTATGGCATCAAAAACTTGTGTGTGTGTGTGTGTGTGTGTGTGTGTGTGTGTGTGTGTGTGTGTGTGTGTGTGTGTGTGTGTGTGTGTGTGTGTGTAACAAGCAAATACAAGTGTCATGGTGAAGAAGCATATAAGTAAGCATACATAAAAATAAATGAGGCATGAATAATTAGGCCAAGGGGTCACAATAGAAGGGACATGGACACATGTCATGAAATCTGAGAATTAAGACATAAAAGGACATGTTTAAATGTTCACATACATAATCAACAAGTACTTTGGCTTAGAGCCACATGGAAGGACATGTTAACATGTCTACATATATAAATAGGAAAGAACACACAAGGGACATGGGCACATGCCCAAGGCAAACAAACATAGAAGTGGCATAGATCCAAAGAGAAATGGCATATTCAAATTCCCTCAAAATGGAAGAAGCATAAGAAGCACAATCAAGTCTAAACTAGGAAGGATAGAAAAGAAATCATGTATAAACATAACATCAAAATGTAAATGAATATGATAATAAGTAAGTAATGTAAGATGTATGTTTTAATATATAATTACACAAGGGTGTCAAGATAGATGTAATCAATGTGTATAACAATAAATCTGAGTAACTACTTAGGGGAATGGGGCATGATGTTCATTATGTCACCCAAGTAGGAAGGGTAGATGCATGAGGTCTATCATGGCATCAAAAATTGGTGTGTGTCTATGATGAGCCCAAAATAAGGCTCATTATTGACATGGAATTTTCTTCATTTCATCTCTCTAAGGATATAATCTTATGCAAATCATAGACCTTTAGCTAACTATTTCATGAAAAATAGCTAATTTATCTCATTTATTTCAAACCAAAGGTTGAGTGACCATTTTGTCATTTATACCTAACAAAGCATGTTTTAGTGTTTTAGTTTTGAAGAATACATAGGAAAGATGGTAGAAATAGCATTTTGGAGAAGTTCTAGTTTTAACCTTATTTTCTTGAAGCTACAGACTCACTTGGCCAATATCTATGGACTCTGTAGAACCACTTCTATGGACTCTACAAAACCACTTCCATGGAATCTATAAAACTAATTTTATGGACTCTACAAAAATACTTCTATGGACACTGTAGATCCAAAATCTAAAAAATTTGTAGGTCTATTTATATGGACTTTGCACATCTAAGATTTGGAAAATATAGGAGTTACAGGAAAGAAGGATGGCTACAACTAGAATCACACCAACAAAACATTTGCCTCCTATTTTGAAGGATTCAATATTTATATATTTTGTATATATTTGAACCTTAAAACATGTATAGGGATAGTATAACTATTTTTTTATAATAGTTGGATTTTCTAGGATTATAATCAATCTGAATCTCTTATCTTTGGGGAGTAACAAATTGATTAGTAGTTCTATTTTTTAGCATACTATATTTAGTCTAAGGAATGAGTATAAATATGTACATTTTCATCTGGAGTAAAAAATAATGAATATAGTTACATTTTAAGATCCAAAAATATTGTAAGCTTTTTAGCTTTCATGAGTTAATACAGAATTATTCTAGTTTTCATCATTGAGTATATTTCATTCCTAACTCTAAAAGGAGCAAGGGCCCACTCTACTTAGAACCAAGAATTTCTATCTAATATTTATATTTATGTTAAATTAATTTTCCATTATTAGATAATCAAAGTATCTTCAATTTTTACATGTCTTAGTTATTCATAAAATAGTAAATTATGGGTTTACATTTTAATAGTATTTCATTTTTCCAACAAGTGTGAATGAATTATATGTAGATTTACAATTTTAGCAAGTGTGAATTAAATTTAGATTTACAATTTTAGCAAGTGTGAATTAGATTTAAATTTACAATTTCAAGCAAGTGTGAAAGTGTGCTTTAATTTCAAGAAAAAGATTGAATTAGTTAGTGTAATGGTTAATCTCTTATTTCAACAAGTGTATGAAGTAATTAGATTAAAATAATTATTTAATTGATAAAATTTAGATTAGAATCATCAAAATCCCCCCAAGACCAACTTGTAGATCTACCACCATAAACCTTACTGTAGATAGCTTTAGACACAAGCCTTGGTTTGATAGACAACAATATGAAAGATTGATTAAATAAAGAGTTAAATGACACTCATCATTTTTGGCACCATTGACGGGGACATTCTTAGGTGTTAGTAAGGTAAAACTTATTGATATATAGTAAAAAAAACATAAAACAAACAAAAATCAAACAAAGAGTAATCAATTTATGTTCTAACTTAGATATTTTCAAGGAAGGTTTATCCCTAAATACCCTCTAAAAATAAAATATGAAAGCTCTACTTTAGATTTCCAAGAAAGAAGTCCATCATCTTTAGCTGAGAGCCTTGAACAAGCTATAGAATCACATCTTTATGATTCTCCTAAAATAATATTTTGGACTAGAGAATTGTCTCAACCAAGTCTTATAGGAAGAATTCACCTAGAACATCCATTTTCAAGAAGAGAGTATTTAGAGTTTGCAAAAGATTTAGAAGAAATAATTGAACAAGCCATTACTGAAGAGAGTTTTGAAGAATTTGAACAACCTTCAACCAACATTCATTGGGAAGCTAATCCTAGTTTTTAAGAACCATAAGAAGAAGAAGATATGGCTAAATAACAAAACCAACAAGTTGCAATACCAAAAAGGACTTTTCCCTTTACCATTGTTTTAGATCTTAATGATCAAACTTCTATGAAAAAAATTTCTCCTGCTAATTTGCCAAACTTTTGAGGAAGATATATAAAATACCTTGATTAGTTTTTTTTTTGAATTTAAAGTACTTTGTCAAACTTATGACTATACAATAGACAATTTAAAAACTCAAACTATTCCCATCTACTCTCAAAGATGTAGCCATGAGATGGTTCATGGACTTGATAAGTAACTCCAATCACACATGGGATGAAATGGAAACTACATTTCTAAAAAAGTATCAAGATTATTATAGGGTATGGGAAAGAAAGGAAGATTTTTTATAAATAAAATATAATGATTATGAATCCTTGGAAGACTATCTAGATAGATTTACATTTGTTCATAAATGAAGTAGTTACCTACTCACTAAGGAAGTCCTAAAACTTATTTTCCTGAAAGGATTAGATGAAGAAAGCATAGATGCATTAAATTTAATGGGAGGAGGAGACATAAATAAATTAGCCTTTCATCAGATTTAGAACTTTGTACTAACTACTCCAAGATAAAATTGGGGATTAGGAGAACAAGACTACGGAAATCCAATGAAATGGGTAAATTGATGGAAGAATTTTATAATAAGATAGACATTTTGGTCACACTCAATACTACATTGGATGGCCTTTAGGCTAAATCCAATACAATAGAACCATTGGCAATATATTTTCATAAGTGTAGGTTGAAACATGCCCTTAGAGACTATCCTTTAAATAAAACAAACATTTCATCTTGTGTAATCTGTGAAGAAAAAAATTATGGCATAGATCATTGTACTTATCTATCCACTTTGAAAACTTAGATGAAATCAAATGTTCAACCCAGTGAAGAGCTAAACTATATTTAGAGGCAAAGATTTTTTACACAAAATTAGCACTAAGGACAGTTTGCTTCTAAAAATATAGGTAATCCTTGGACATCATCATGGAATGTTCCAATGCCTCCATCCATGTGGGAACAAACATAAATTCCATCATCTCAAATACCATGGCAAGGACAAGAATGGATACCACCTCAACCATGGATGATACCACCTCAACTATGGATAATGCCACAATAGCCATGGGTACCCCAACAATAGTCACATACATATGGAATCCACAATAGAATCATAATCCATAATACAATAAGCCAAGAAGAACACAACAAAAAACTATAATGTCACCCTCTATTTTCCAACATCTAGAACAAGTTAATCATCCCCTAATTCCTACACAACCAATAGCCAATCCAAAGAATAAGTAGCCACCACCTATTTATGTTAGTGAACAAGATGGTACAATGAATGTAAGAGTAATTGACTACTATAATATTTAGTTAAGATCAGGGAAAACTATAAAGGAACCACCAATTCTCATTTTTGAAATACCAAATGAAGAAATAAAACAATCTCAACTAAACAAAAAAAAATTGAAAGTAAGGAAAATATTGATAAACATAAGGGAAATATCAATATATTAGTAGTTCCTTTCCTTGAGAGATTAAAATAAATTGAAACCAAATAAGAAATGATTTGATCTATGAGTTGCAAAAGATTAGTATTGAATAAAATCATTAAAATTTTGTGTGTTAAGACACTTGGAAGAAATAAATAATATCTAAAAACCATATATGTTGATGGAAAGCTTGTTGATTTGTTAAGAGGAAAAGTCTTCATACCAAAGTATGTAGACCTAGGTAGTCCTATCATAATAGTCATAATAGGAGGAAAGGAAATTCCAAATGTTCTAGTGGATTTAGGGGTAGCAATCAACATCATGATAACCAATACTCTCTAAACACTATCCCTAATGGGAATGAAACCTACCACTACTATCCTTCAAATGGAAAATCAATCTATGGATAAATTATAAGGAACTATAGAGAATTTTTTAGTACTTATTGAATCTTGGGAGCATCCAATTGACTTTATGGTGCTACAGCCCAAAACCAAGACTTTAGGATATCCCCTAATCTTAGGAAGACCATGGCTAGCTATTGTGGTAGCACTAATTGATTTTAGGTCAAGAGACATGACCATTTAAAATAGTTTATAATCCAAGAAAATTTCTTTGTACCCTCTTGTAAAACCATTAGTCAACCAAATAGAAAAACTTTGGGTGGATAAGCTAGACAATATAACAAATGACTTTTCATATTTGGCTACAATTATAGTTAAATAACATCTAGAAGAATTTAACAAAGAAGTAATCTAAGGTTATGAACAACATGAACATTCATCAAAAATATCTACCACTCCAAAATCTACAGACTCTACCAATATAGAATCTATGGACTTTGCCAGTCCAAAATCTATAGACTCAACCAGTCTAGAATCTATAGACTTTGCCAGTCTAGAATCTATATACTTAGCCAGTTCAAAATATACGAACTCTCCAAAAAATTTATGAAATATTATCTCAACATTTCTATTTCTTCTTCATCATATGATCATAGGCTAATTCAAGCAAACATTTGGAATTGGGCAAACACACAATGGACCCATTTCTTGAGTGCATTCCATTACCCATTAATAAGAGTTATTCCTCCTAAAAAAGGATTTGTTGAAAACATAACTACATTCCATATGATAATTCCTCATCCATGTCCTTTTAATTCATTAATGATTTAATTTAAACAAGTTAAACCTAATCATCCATACACTAAACCTCTCATGGTGTTACTAGGAAAAGTCTTGAACATTAATAGTTGGCTGACAAATGATGAAGAGGATCAACTTTTTGAAGTCTTAGAATGACACACCAAGGATTTTTCTTGGGATTAAACTGATATGAATGTAATTGACCCAAGTGTATGTACACATCATATCTACATAAAATCAATAAGACCAATAAGACAACCATAGAGAAGAATAAATCTAGCATTGAAAGATAGTTAAAACAAAAAGTCAAAAATTATTGGATATAGGATATATTTACCCCATTTTAGATAGTCAATGGGTTTCACCATTGGTGATTATACATAAAAATAATTGGAAATGGAATGTATATGTAGATTATAGAGAATTTAACAAATCCACTTTAAGAGGTTATTTTCCATTGCCTTTCATTGACCAAGTTCTGGACAATTTGGGAAGAAAAAATATTTCTCTTTTCTAGATGGGTTTAGTGGATACAACCAAATAATGGTAGCAACTAAAGATTAGGATAAAACCACATTCAATTATCCTTAGGGAGCCTTTTCCTATAGATTAATTCAATTTGGACTTTGTAATGCTCTTACAACCTTTCAAAGAGCAATCCTAGCAATATTTTCTAACCTCACTAATGACTATGTGGAGGTTTACATAGATGATTTCACTATCCATGGAGAAACCTATAAAGAAGCTCTTACTAATTTAGAAATATTTTTGATAAGATGTGAGGAACATAAATTATCATTAAGTCATGAAAATTCTTGTTGATGATGGATCAAAGAATAGTGCTAGGACATCATATTTATGAAAGAGGCATTCAAGTAGATCCTAATAAATTTGAGATAATCTCCAACCTGCCCATTCCACATACATAAACATAAGTTAAGAGTTTCCTAGGCCATGCTAGCTATTACAAACACTTTATAGACAACTTTAGTAAAATATTTGCTCCTATGTTTGCTTTACCCATAAAGGATAATGAGTTTTTATGGAGTGTTAATTACCAACAAGCTTTTGAAACAATCAAAACCAAGCTTAGTACTACTCTAATATTAAGAGGACCAAATTGGACACAACCTTTTCATATACATACAAATGCTTCCAATACAACAATGGGTGCAATCTTGGGACAAAAACATAAGAATGATCACATATATGCCATCTATTATATCAACAAAAATATGACACTTGTTGAAAGAAATTACACCACAACTGAAAAAGAATTTATTGTTGTAGTTTATATAATAAATAAATTTAGACAATATATAATAGGCTACAAGTTATTTATCTATATAGAACATTTAGATATTAGATACCTTACCAACAAACCAATAGTGGGAGAAAAGATTATCAGATGGATGTTGATTTTACAAGAATTTGATATAAATATTATAGATAAACAAAAAAAAATTAATGTGGTTGCTAATTTCTTATCTAGATTTGACACTTAAAGTGAAGAAGAACCAGTGGAGGATGATTTTATAGATGAACAACTATTTGTTGTTTTAGCAGAATCTCTATGGTTTGATGATATAGCTAATTACTTTGATATAGGGAAGTTTCCTTTATATTTTTCAAGAAAGCAAAGAAAATGTTTAATTAGAGAAAGTTATTTAAATGGATTAATGGAATGTTATTTAAATTTAGACCTAATCATGTGTTTTATAGGTGTGTACCCAATAATGAAGCCTATGACATCATTAGAGCTTATCATGATGAATCAGGAAGAGGACATTACTCAACTCAGAGGACTATATAAAAAATCTTAGGAATAGACTAATACTATCCTTCCCTTCATAGACAAGTAAAAATATATGTTAGACAAATGATGCGTGTCAAAGAATGGGACAACCCACTCTTTTAGTTGAGATGCCTCTCCATCCTCATCTATTTTTAGAACCATTTGAGATATGGGGAATTGATTTTGTAAGACATGTGGATACCCCATCTAGAGGAAAGGAATATCCATTAGTCTGCACAGACTATGTTACTAAATGGGCAAAAGTGGAAGTTTTGACTCATGCTCAAGAAGAATCTATGGTAGACTTCTTGTACTTTAGAATTATGCAAGGATTTGGTGCTCCAAGGGAGATAGTTTCATATCAAGGACCCCAGTTCATGTCAAATATGATAGAATACTTCATGAATACTTATCAAGCTTAGCATAGGAAGTCTTCTCCATATAACCCACAAGATAATAGACAATTTAAAGTCACCAATAGAGAATTAGAAACCATTTTGACTAAGATTTTTAGTACCAATAGAAAAAATTGGGTAGATAAAGTACCAAAAGTAGTTTAGGCCTATAATACCACCTAGAAAACAACTATTGGTTTCTCTCCTTATGAGCTAGTTTATGGTAAGAGACCCTTATTCTATGTTGAATTTGAATTACAAACATTGAAAACAACATTAGAAGTGGGAATTGAATTGGAAAAAGTATAGAAGGAGAGACTTATACAACTCAATCAACTTGATGAAATGAGAATTGAAGTAGTACAGAGGACTGAATTGGTGAAAAATTAAAGGAAAATTTGGCATGACTCACACATCAAACAATGATAGTTTTAGAAAGGAGATTGGTTATTATTGTCTGACTCAAAATTTTAATAATTCAAAGGTAAATTATAGACAAGGTGGTTAGGACCACATCAAATAGAGGTAGTCTTTAAAAATGGCTCTATCAAGTTGATACTCATTGATGATAGTAGAAGGACTCTTTTGGTTAATGTGCATAGACTGAAACTTTATCAAAAACCTCTCAGTAAAGATGAATTTGTACTAAAAATGAAAACTAAAATGTCTTTCTTGGAGGAATCAGTTTCCTCTAGGGAACTTGTCCTTCAATGATTTCTCTTTGTTTAAAAAAAATATCAATAGTGAAAATATTTTTGAGGATGCTATTGACAATGCATAGCTAGAAAACTAACTTGTTGGTTGGTTATGCATTGCTAAAAAAGGACTTGACTAGAAAACTAGTAATGGCTGGTCAAGGGGCAAAAAATAAAAATAGAAAAAATTGATCATGAAATCTTGATTGATTTCATCATGCAATGAAACTTCAGATTGTTCTTTTGAAGTATGCTAACTAATTCATGTAAACTTACTTGTAAAGGACAAATGGCAAGAGAAGAACAAGATATAAGGTAAGAATAAGTGAGTGATAAGCCTATTTATTTATTCATGTTTTAGTGAACTAGAAGTTTTTGATTTAAATAAGGTTAATCCTATGGAGATGAAAAATTAAAACTCGATAATCATTTATTCTCTAAAAAAAGAATAATCATATCATGCAAAAGAAAGAGATGAGGGAACACATGTCATAATGGATAAATATATCCAATGAAATCAACTGTAGCATTATCATTATGATGACATCATCCTATAAAAAGCCTCATAATAAAAGGGTCTCTAATCATTATTGATCAAATATGGAAAAAGCTTATGGTGGTAGAAGCAATAACTATCCCCTCCATGTGAGCAATAAAATTGCCACCATGCCACACCATCACTCAACTAGTCATGTAAGTGTTCAGGTCACTTCAATAGTCTATAATCCCACTCCATAGACATCGAGTCAAGCCAAAATTTGTGTAAAATAATGATTACAACTACCACCATATCATAGAGAATTAAACTCACACACATAACATGCTCATAAAAGTTACCAGTCTCTACAAAGTTCACCAAATACTTTCCTCTACAAATTCCAAAGGAAAATAAGTGCAAACCTTGGTTTAAATTTGGAAAAATTCTCCACAATCAGTAGAAATTTGGTTGATATTCATAAATTTAGGAAAGAATGGGGCAAAACACAAGGTTAAAATTGAAAAAGGCAACCAAATTCCTCAATCATAGGGCTTTTGTTACAATATTTGAGGAGAACAGTTGGTTACCATTCATCTATAAGTTTCAAGGCTTCCATGAACCACTGGTAAGTGAATTTGTGAAAAATATTACTCTTGATTTTTCTATTGTTGGATTATTTATTCTAGTGTTTAGTCAGATTATTAGTGAAATCATAAAAATCCTAGATGAAGGAATGAAAGTAATAGGAATAATTCCATTTAATGCCCCGATTGCTCAATTCAATAGTAATGAATAGACTAGAGCTACATGCTTAATTAGTTCAAATGGAAAAGCTAAGAGGATCTATAGAGATTTGCTTCTAGATCCATGGCAGCCTGTGGCATTATGGGTAATCAAGTATATCATCTATGAAGGGAAATGTAGTCTTTTGGGAGGAGAAGCCATAAAAATCTTGATACATCTTAACATGGAAGGAAAAACCCCCACTGAAAACTTAACCTTCCATATTTCTTGTATGGTCATCTCCAAGTGATGACCACAACCCCTAATGCTTCCCTTAGGCATCATGGCCTCATTCACCTAATTATTCAGCATCATTTCCTATAATAGGGGCAAAAAGTTTGGGAAGCCTTTGAAAATAGAGTCATTAGACAAATTCTAGTCACACCTATATAAGAAGAAACTAGAACATTAGGTTCAATCCACTCACAAAGGCAATTTCTTATTGCTATTACACCCACCAAATAAATGAGCTCAAGGAAAAAGCAAAAACAACCTGTAGTTGTAAAGGAAATTACTCTCTTCAAGAAAGGTTACAAGATCTCAAGCCACTCAAACCCTCACTATTTTAGAGCCTCCACAAGAACCTTAGGAACTTGTTGAGCAACCAGCCCTCTACTCAGGAAGACAAACATTAAAAAGATAAGTTTCTACCTCAATAGGACCTGATAAGGCTAAGGGTTTGACTAATAAAATAGAAGAACAGTAAAGTGTAGCTTAGAGAACTAAGAAAAGGATAAGGAAGTTAATTCTTTGGGATGAAGATGAACAAGAAGTAGTGAATACTTTGGATAGTCTTAAACAACTATCTCAACCTTCCGAATAGTAGAATATTAAAGAATGAGAGACTCTTGAAATAACTCCCATGGAAGAACATGTTGAAATCCCTACCATACAACCATTGGAGGAATTAGAAAGCCCTCCAATAAGGGAACCAACATCTGAGCAAGGTAACACAATAGAAGAACAAAATGATCAAATTGAAGTTACATTAGACAAAGGTAAATCTCTATATACATTTGAAGAAGGAGAACCATCCAGTCCCAAGGATCCTATCATGTAGCTAACCATGGAACTTTCTAAATTCCAAAAGATTATTCAACAACAAGTAGTAGATATTGTAAATCTACTCAACCAAGTACATAGTAAGGATCAACTCAACTCTATGTTAGTATAAAAATTAGCAAAAACATCTTTGAATTTTGCTTTGAAAGTTAATAAACTAGAAGAAATAATAAAACAAAAAGAGGAGGAAGAAGTCAATTCATGGACATATATAAAGATCCTTGAGAAATCAAATAAAAAGTTAAAACATAAATTGTAGAATTCTTCTCAGACATTTTTTGTTTAGGATAGTCAGCCTACCTCTTCTCTAAAAACATTTGTTGATCAAGGATGTAAGACCAATTATCTATATATTCCTCCATTAGAAATGTTACATCAAGATCAAGAGGAATATCAATCAATCAAATAGAATAATGAAGCTTTAGTCATTACCAATAAGAAATTGGAAAATGAAAAACACATATTATAAACTAAAACTCAAACTTTGGAGGAAGACTTGTAAAATGCTCGCAAATTAGGAGAGATTATCTTGGCTTGTAGAAGTCTAGCTCCTACATATAGTTTGTTCCTATTTGAAAAATACTATAGATGTAAAATTCTTAGGCTAACTTGCCATCTTCCTTATAAGATTTTGGATCCATCTACATTTTTTGGAAATATTATATAGTTTTGGGCCTGATACTCAGGATCTCCTCTATGAGTTTTATCTGCATGATTTGATAATAAGAGATCATAAACATAATAAATTTTTGATAAATTTACATGTAGGAGAATTTAAGTTGAGAGCACTACATTCCACGTTCAAGAATCATTTGGCATGGAAAAATAGATTTGAAGAATATACAGATCATATTAAAACTATAGGGTTATGCATCAGACTAGCCTTCTCCATTTTGAGATTGATTAACCATAATTTTAAGAGAGATTATTTAAATACTACCATAAAAAACCACTATTTGGAAGTGTTTTATAGCTGTAATTTTTCATTTGACCTATTTTTAAGATAAAACTTTGATTCAATTATTGTTGCTAGTGTGAAAAGATGGGACCAATTATTAGTATCATCTCAAAAGATGAAAATTTACATCTCCTAACAATATAAGGTGGAGTAGAAGAAGAGATGAAGCAATTCTTGAAGAAATTATAGAAGTAATAAACTATTGAGGAAAGCAAAGATGGATTAGAATAAGGTATATACCTCCATTATTTATCATACCAGTTCCTGGATGATAGAATTGGGCACCACAATCTGATGAAGAGTTTAACATATGGAAAATAATGGTTCAAAATTATAAAGGATTTAAAATCAATATAGATCAACATATCAAAGATGACTTTGATGAATATGATCTTAGCAAGGGCATGAAAAATAGGCCAAGAACCAATGAAGCTAGTTGAATGTTTGCAATGGGACTTGCAAAAGGTAAATTTTGGGGGAGATGATGAGCCCAAATATGTCTCATTATTGACATATAATTTCCTTCATTTCATCTCTCTAAGGATATAATATTATGTAAATCATAGACCTGTAGCTAACTATTCCATGTAAAATAGCTATTTTATCTCATTTATGTTAAACTAAAGGTTGAGTTACCATTTTGTTATTTATACCTAATAAGTAACATGTTTTAGTGTTTTGGTTTTGAAGAATATATAGGATGGATGGAAGAAATAGAATTTTGGAGAAGTTCCAATAGTTACCTTAGTTTCTTGAAGCTATAGACTCACTCAACCAACATCTATGGACTCTGCAGAACCACTTCTATGGACTCTGTAGAACCACTTCCATAGACTTTGTAGAATCACTTCCATGGACTCTGTATAAATATATATACAGACTCTATATAACTACTTCTATGGACACTATAGATTCAAAATCTATGGACTCTATAGGTCTATTTCTATGGACTTTATAGATCTAAGATTTGGGAAATATGGGAGTTGTAAGAAAGAAGGATGGCTATAGTTGGAATCACATCAATGAAATATTTGCCTCCTATTTTGAAGGATTCAATCTTGATATATTTTGTATATATTTGAACCTTAAAACTATTATAGGGATAGTATAACTATTTTATGATAATATTTAGCTTCTCTAAGATTATAATCAATCTGAATCTCCTATCTCGAGGGAGCAACAAGTTGACTAGTAGTTCTATTTTTTAACAAACTATCTTTAGTTTGAGAAATGAGTATAAATATATACATTTTCATCTGGAGTATGAAATAATGAATATAATTACATTTTGAGCTCCATAAATATTTTAAACTTTTTATCTTTCATGAGTTAATGTAGAATTATTCAAGTTTTTAGTATTGAGTAGATTTCATTCCTGACTCTAAGAAGAGCAAGGGCCCACTCTCCTTGGAACCAATAATTTTTGTATGGTATTTATATTTATGTTAAATTAATTTTCCATTATTAGATAATCAAAGTATCTTCAAATTTTTCATGTCATATTCATTCATAAAATAATAAATTTTAGGTTTACATTTCAATAGTATTTCATTTTTCCAACAAGTGTGAATGAAGAGTTAAATTTACAGTTTAAAGCAAAGTGTGAATTAGATTTAGATTTACAGCTTTAACTAGTGTGAATTAGATTTAAATTTACAATTTCAAGCAAGTGTGAAAGTGTGCTTTAATTTCAAGCAAATGATTGAATTGGTTGGTGTAATGATTAATCTCTTCTTTCAGCAAGTGTGTGAAGTAATTAACTTAGAATAATTATTTCATTTGTAAAATTTATGTTAAAATCATAAAAATCCCCCCATGACCAAATTATAGATCTACCACCATAAACCTTACTGTAGATAGCTTTGGACATCGACCCTGGTTTGATAGACATCAATATGAAAGATTGATTAAATGAAGAGTTAAATGACACTCATCAGTGTTCATGTGTGTGTGTGTGTAAGTGACAAGCAAATACAAGTGTCATAGTGAATAAACATACATAAAAAAAATATGAGTCATGTAAAAGAAGGGTAAGGGGCCATAATACAAGGGACATGGGCACATGTCATGAACTTTGAGAATGAAGATATATAAGTACATGTTAAAATGTCCACATACACAATCAACAAGTAATTTGTCTTATATCCACATGAAAGGACATGCTAAAATGTCTACATATAGAAATATGAAAGTACACACAAGGGACATGGGCACATTTATAAGGCATACAAACATAGAAGTGGCATAAAGCTAAAAAGTAATGGCATATTCAAATTCCCTCAAAATGGAAGAAGCATAGGAAACACAATCAAGTCTAAAATAGGAAGGATAGAAATCAAATCATGTATAACTATGTAGTAAAAATCTATGTAAATGTCAAGATATATATATGCTAAGTCTAACTATTGATAGTTGATAAAAAAAATTAGCAAGGATTAGTAATGATCAATATCAATATATTGAAATGCATAAAATGGAATATATAGTATGTAAGGATAAAACCTAGTAGTAGAAACTATGTATGAGATGCCCCTAAGTGGGTGGATGTATCAAATTAATAAACCCATATCATTGTATATTCCCCCAATGGGTAGATGATAGGAATTATAGATTAATGTAGTGGATTGGAGTCCTATATGTAATCTGCAAGCGCTTGACAAGAAAAAGTGAAGCATATGTGTATGATAAAATTAACTATGTTAAGATAGATATCAATATATAATATCTTTCAAGTAGTAGAAATGTACACATAACAATGCATATAATCTATAAATTTTGTGTTTTTGAGTAATATTTGAATGTTTTTTTTATTTTGACATGTTATGTTGTTTTTATGTTTTTTGGATATAAGATATGTAAAAGCAAATGAAAATAAAATACAGAGAGAGAGAGAGAGAGAGAGAGAGAGAGAGAGAGAGAGAGAGAGAGAGAGAGAGAGAGAGAGAGAGAGAGATTAAGAATCATAATAACTAATGAGTATCATGGAAGACTCACTATCACCATTACCTATGTTGAATAAAGGAACTATGATCATCTGTGAGGTGTGAAAGGGTAACTAGGAGCCCATAATCTGCTATGTTGAATAATTTGTGTCTGAAGCTACTTGTGTAGTAATGTTATGATGTTGTGGCACTAATCGTGATGTCCCATAGACTTTAGGGGTATTAAAGACCCATATGGTAGAATAAATATTTGTAGGTGATATAGGTTCCCTATGTTGAGAACCCCTAGAACTTAATAAAATTAGTCTTGACATAAATTGATAGAGGAAGATCCCCTAGAATTTATGATGCATCTCTAACACATGCGTCACTCTATTAATGGTAGTCATGAGAGAGTATGCATTCATGTAGATACCATAGGAGTATATCTAGCTTACATTAATGACTCAGTTAAACACTATGATCTATTCATAAGAGTTTTACTCTCTACTATAACTAATAATCATGCAATATCTAGTAATGGCAATGGAACTATAATTGGTGTATGTGTTAGAACTGTAGCTAGAAACTATGTTGGGACTACCTATGTGATGGGTAGAGGATACTCATATGGGACATCCTCAACCTTAACCACTTGATTATCATGTATATACTTCAATCATCAATGTATTATAGATGGGATGGCTCATAACTGCTATAACCATGGCCTACCCAATAATATATCAAATACACCTACACTAGGTACTACTAGGAACCAAGTGGCTATGTTTGCTAGTCCAACCTATTATATAAACATAATCTCCCCAGTGGAGCTCTAAACATGGAAAAAAAATAATAAATACTATATTTATGGGTAATATATCCCTTTATGTGTATCCCAAGTGTTGTAAGAGTGTCATGGTAAACATGTTTATGTTTGACCTATTTTCAACCATAACACTATGAATATGATGGTGGTCTATATATACTTGTATGAAGATTACATATAAATATGTATCATCATACACAATATCCTACTCTAAAAGTGTGATAAGTTGTCTAGGTGGCACTGTAGTGTAATACATGCCAATAATGTTATGCAGTAGATGTGTCTCCTCTATAACTATGTGATAGGAATCTGGTGGTGGATGTGTTTGGTATGTATAGTGAACACCTAATGCACCCCCTACCTCATTTATTGTATACTTTGAGAAATTATCTAAAAATATATTTAGTTTCTTAGCCTCTATTTATTATTATTTCTTTACCTCTATGGGTGTTCCCACATTAATAATAGTAGCCTTAATGAGATCTTGTATCCTGTGTTTAGGCTAATGCATTGTTTATTATGTGTCCTAGTGCCCTATGATACTCATATAATGCATTTGAATCATAAATCTTTGGAAGAGGCCATGTCATATCAACCTATTTAATGAGAGGGATAGATATGACATTGCATTCCAATAATTATTTTAGAACCTGTGCTGGTGACTCTAAAAGATTAGTGAAGACTCTACATTGAGGAGTGAATACAACCAATCTGAGAGATGGATCAGAAGATGCATTTACTATGGATTTTTTATCACTTTTTTTTTGTGTCCCTTACCTTTTATGGATGTTTTTTTGAACTCTTAATATTTGATTATGATCCATTTTTGTACTTGAGTTTTCCCATTGATAAGAGCTTAATCTCTCTTTCCTTGACTGTGTGGCATAAATCAATAAATATAGGAAACTTCTTGAATAAGATATTTTCATATAGTGATGGTAGAAGACTATGTTTAAATATATCCTAAAGCTCTCTATCTATCATGGGGCTAGTCAATTTGGATAAATTGTCTTGTATCATAAGACATAATCTACGATAGGCTCATTTGACTTTTGATTTAACTATGCCACTTGTGCATATTATATCTTATCATTGATGTTGATAGAGAAGTGTGATAGGAACATGTTAGTTAAAGGATTAAATGCCATTATTTATTGATTTAGTAAATCATAGAACCATTTTAAGGCATATTCCTTGAGACTACATGGAAATAACTTTGTAAGAAGCCAATTATTGGACACAAAGTCCAAACATGCTACTTGAAAAGCTTTGAGGTGATGCTCTGGGTCACCCTTGCCATCATATAATGTGATCTTGGGTGCCATAAAACTAGATGGAAAAGGATTTTTCATAAGATAATGTTAGAATCCAAGACACATGATGGCCTAGTGGCTCCCTTCTGAGGATGTAACACCTTATACTATAGAGTATGAATCTCATGCATAAGAGATTATACATATCAAGTGGAATAACTAGCCACAAGTGGTGTATCTATCACTGATGATTGAATAACAATATTAGGTTGTGCTATCTGAATTGGTTGAGTTGGCCCCACTAGAGGTGTAACAACATTATTAATTAGGGAAGATGAAGATTGACCATTGTTTATTTTTTGGACTTCTTCTTGAATAATGTTTATGAAGTCATCTTGTATGTCCGTGTGATTGGAGATAAATTATTGTAACTATTTCTTATTAGTTTCATCAAATCTATGGTTAAATTCTATCATTATAGTGTGGAAGGTAGGAAAATAAGTTTGTATACTTTGAACCTTTTAAGAATATTAATCTAAGAAATACAATAAAATTTTAAATATGGTAACAAATCTAATATTTTGAAAGTAAAATCTAAGTATATATATAAAGGATACAAACCCTAAGTATGTCTAGGGTTAGGGTTTTTTTAATCTAGCATTTCTTTATAATAATTTAAATTATATTCAAATAAATTAAAACCCTAACATGAAATTGATTTAATTTATCTTGGTTGTCTAAAAAAAATCAAAAGTATGTAGCCCTAAATTAGGGTTTGAATCAATATTCAAAGTAAGTTGGGTTCGTTTACATGTGTAATACCTAAGTTAGATTAAAAGGTTGAGATGTCTAAATTAGTCAAATAATATGTAATAATTAATCAATAATTTTTTATGGGTTTTAACCTATTTTGTCTTTCTAAAAATAGTAATAAATATGCATAAATATATACTTATCTAGAAAGTGACTATCATGGATGATCTAGGTTATAGACAAATCTGAGTGTCATCAACAAGGTCCCAGGATTTGTTTGTTCACTGGATAGTAGTGCCCCACCTAGATAGTAGCACCATATTTTTTTAGTGTCCTCAAAATGGCACTAGTGTCCTCTTTATATGACTATTCTTATTTTATGGGAGCACCTATGCCTATGTTTCTGAGTATTGATCCTACACACATGAAATATGTAACTCTATGTTATGCCTAGAAAAACTAATTTAGTATGTGAACCTTAATCTTCCTTGCAAGTATGGCATGAGCAATAAATGTGTGTTCGTTAGTAGGATAGTCTAGACATACTCAACACCCCATTGTGAATATAGTTTCCTATATACCAAAACTCTAAAGAGGGATCAATCCCAATGTAGTTCTCTCACCTAGTGTTTAGTGTAAGTACAAGTGAATTCTAGAATGAGAGTGGTCTTGGATACCTTGAATGTGTTTGATCTTTGAAGTTGAGCTTAAGGTTTTTTTAGATGGTAGTATGTATAAGTAGAGTAGAATAAGGATCAAATACCTTATTTTTTTTCAATCTTTTTATTGTTTGGATAGATATTTTCATCTATTTTCCATCTAGTAAATAGAGGTTAAATAGTCTTATATTTATAGATATCTATAGCTTGTATAGATAATAAAATGTATTTACATTGACTATAGGAGAGGCATAATTTTTTTAAATTATACATTTAGAAGAGTTGGGGCAAAGGATAATAATTCCCAATTGGGTACACTAGTTCCATGTGGTTGTAGTGTCCTTAGTGTGGCATTAATGTCCACTTAGAATATTATTGGGCACACTAGGTTGGGATTAATGAATGTTGTCTTGAGACTATGTTTGAACTAACTGTAGTTATTTGTGGTCTACACAATGATTTAAAAAATGTGATAAAGTCTCTAGGATAGGTCTAGAGGAATAGGCTAACTCAAACAACACTCTTAGCATCTAAATACCATGTTTAGGTGATTATAGAAATAAAACTAATTTAAATAATAAAAGTAAAGAAATTTATTTCTAAACTCTCCAACGAAGTCACCAAAATTTTTGATAGTGAAAAATTTCATGTCAATGAATAAACCATTTCCTATATCTTGAAAGTCAAGTTAGAATAATATCAATTTAATTATAAGGGACCTATGGGTTAAGAATTAGTCTTAAGGTCTAAAAAGAGTTTTTAAATATTTTGGTAATAAATAAGTTTAATAAAAGTATATATCAAAATTCATTATTAAAATGACCAATTTAATCACTTTATATGTATCAATTTTAAATTAGATGTATAGATATGATCTAAATTATTTAATAGAGTAGAGCCTATGAAAGAGGGAATCTCTTAAAGGAAAGAAAAATAAAATAAACCAAAAGAAAATTAATGTAGGAAACTAAAAGAAAGAATAAATTAACACAAAAATCAAATAATGAAACACTAACTAGAATCAACATTAATCTAAATAGGCTACGACAGTTAAATATTGGAGAAATTAGTTACTTAAGAAATAAATTAGAATAAAATGTTAATCCAAAGTTAAAATTAATGAAAATCAAAATTTAATCTAATAATTAAACTATAACAAAAGTAAAATAGAAAGCTACCAACTCAAAATAAAATTACAGTTAGTAGTTAATCAAGATTAAATACCTAAGAAAGAAAATAAGTTAAAATATTTAGTCTAAAATTAGATGAAAATTTTAACAAAGAAAAAATAAGAAAGGAATAATCTAATACTAATTAAAAATAATTTAAAACTAATTAATAAAGTAGAATAAAATTAAAATAAACTAACTAAAATGAACAAATGAAAAATATGCGGATTCGACTTAGAAATTTAGTAAATGAGAGATTTATTGAGAAAATTATATTCATTAAAAATTTTTTACATCAGCTCTTCAAAATAACAATCACTATACATATGATAATCCAATAATATATAATAAAATATAATATATTCATCATTATTCGATTGAAGTACAATGATTTCTATACATATGACTATGTATCTACAATCATCAATTGAATAAATACATAGATAAATTATATAATCAATTATAAACCTAAAATAAACTTAGATATACCTATGTTTATCAAATAATTCACTTCACCATTACAGAAGGCATTATTTGGTCTATCTGCAAGTGATGATCAATCTTAAACATGTTTCATGAAAATAAGTATAACATCTAATATTGAAATCAGAGAGATCTTGTACCTATGTATGTTTTCTCCTTTTGTTATGTCCTTCAAGTCTCCTTATAAATATTATTCATTAGAGATAGTTGTGTTTTTAGGTAACAAGTAACTCTTAGTTAGTTACAATTATAAAATTAATTAAATTTTCAAATAAATTTAACCAGTTATTTTTTATAAATAATTTTTTTATTAATCTCCAAAGGACCATGACAACAAGATGGGTTAGAATGACCCAAAAAATGAACACAAGAAACCACACCTTACCAAGAAGAAAGGTTATCTTATTATACCCACCAAATTATTGTGATCAGGAGCTGAGAATAAATCCTCTACCCTCCCAATACATGTTAATTTTCCTCTTCTTATATTATTTCCTCCACATAGTGGTTAATTGATGCATTATTATTCTATATGTAATGCCAATGTGAAGATGATCCTTCATATTCATCATGTCTTTAACTATCCTATCTAGAGTATTCTACATCCCTTCTATTTCATTTGTGTTAATACAAACCATTATCAAGATCTGGGTGTGAAGTCTTATCTCTTTTCCACTATTTTCAAGGATATTTTTGATATGTATCAAATTTTCATTCATCGATTCCATCAAGTTGAAGTGATCCAAAAAAATCTTCCAAAATATTGTCATATAGGCATCCATCTCCTTTTGGTGCTCAATGTACTCTCTACTTTGCTTGTAGATAATGTTATTTATACTAACCATTACTTTCTTAAGCATGTGAATTATATTAGTTAGTTATTTGAGGTGATTTAATATCTAGCTTCCTTGCCTGATCTTGACACTACTTGGGTGAGATGATTCTCCTTATTCCCAATCACCATTGATTGGTGGCTCTTATATTTTAATGGAGTAATATTTTTTCATTCGTCCTCCTTGATCCATGCTAGATTTATAATTTATCATTCCCCTTATACATAACTTTTTCTTGATTAGTTTACTTATGATCCTCCCTTTTAATCCATATCCTACCCTATTGAATAGTAGCATAAAATTTATCCCCATATTGGCATGCTCTACTACTCTTCTCTAGAAAAAAATATTCATGCCATTTGAATTTTCATTGATGTCAATACCCACCTCTGTGTCCTTCAATGTCCCTTGACTCATCTCCTATACACTTCTTTTATTACCTTTTGCATTCTCCTCCTACCCATTTCCATCCCTCTCCCTTCTCTCCTATTGTTTGCTAAGCTTGATTAGCTATTTTGAGTGATGAGATAGGTCTATATATCCTTCAACTGACTAGTTTATTGGCATTATTACTATAAGATATTCTACAGTAGCTATAAATTTACCCATCATGTTAATTGTAATAGCCAAAATGGTGTGAACCACCTATAGAAATGCCATGGTCATCTAAAGAAACTGATCCAAGAGCATCACCAACCTAAAATAGAGGATAATATTGATTGGGAACATCGATGTTGAACCTATAATGTCATAAAATACACTTATATTCTAATTTATCTTGGGACCTATTTGAATTATATATTTAACTCTATTTTGGGAAGTTTTCATTGGTGCTTTGGTAATGTTTTCCTTCCTGAATTCCTTTCGCCCATGAGCTTTATCCTACAGCATTTCAAAAAAAATCCTACTACATATTTTTTTGTTGTAATTATATTTTTTTCTTATCAAGGTAGCCGAGTTTATTTTTCTTTTTTATGTTGTTTTTATTAATTATAGGGGGATAATTTTCTAACATGTATCTTTTTCCAAGTTTCCCTTCCTCATTTTAGCCTCATTCCTTACTTAGCATCACCCTTTACTTTTTCATACTAAACAATACATTCCTTTTTATTAATTTCCTTAAATTCATCCATATTCAAAATTTTGGATATATTAGACATATTTATTTTCCCATATTTTGAGTCAAATTATATCTCACATTTTGCTAACCAATCTAAAGCTCGACTACCATCTCTTAACATGTGGTTCCACTTGACTTCCTCAAAATGGTTTTTAAACTTTTTCCCTTCTTTTATGATCTTTTTCAATCTCTAGTTAAGGTTTTTATTATCCTCCATTGATTTAATCATGATGAGTGAGTCCCATTATATTATGAACTCTTTATATTTTATTTCAATGCCAACTTCATTCCTAGAATTAATTCCTTAGCTTTCGTTATATTTTTGGAAGTCTCCAAATTTTTGAAGATCTTAGACATATTTATTTTCTCATCTTTTAAGTCAAATCATATCCCATAGTTTGCTAACCAATCCATAATTCAGTTACCTTCTCTTAATGTGTAGTTCTACTTCACTTCCTAAAAATGGTTTCTCAATGTTTGCCCTTGTTCTATGATCCTTTTCAATCTCTAGTTAAAGTTTTTATTATTCTTCATTACTTTAATCATGATGAACAAGTCCCCTTATATTTCACCTTTATTTATATTTTATTTTAGTGTGAACTTATTTCTTATAATTAATTCCTCGGCTTACACTATGTTGTTTGGATTTATCCCTATGGAAACCATGTTATAGGCTATCACTTGCACTTTATGATATTTTAAAATACTCCTATGTCTAACTTCTTTGAATTTTGTTTTGATGCACCATCAAAGTTGACCTTCTACCGTCTCTTCTCTAGGGAGCCCATTTTATACCTTTCCTTAATATCTCATTTTTATGTTTATTGTTAGGTTTCATATTATCAAAACACTTTCTAATCTTTGCCCAAATTTGAATATTTTTTTATTCCCCTAGATTAGATTCATTGTTCTTTAGTTGTTTAGAAGATAAAACAATCTCATTAATACTAGCTTCTATCTCCATCTAGACTTTCTCATGGGACTTAAGCCTTTTGTTATTTTCAAATATTCTCACATTTCTTTTTAGCCACACTTTCTAGATGATCAAGATCAGCCCCATTTCCCATATGTATTTAATAATATCTAATTTATTATCAAATTTCCACCCTTTGATATGATCTGAAAGGTTCTTATTCGTATACCAACTCATGTTAGACCTATTAATAAAATGATTCCATAATCTCTTAGTGTACTTGTAATGAAGGAATAAATTCTCTATGTTTACTCACTATGGTAACATAGGACGTTTCTAGATGGTCCTTAAAATCCTCTCTATTTAAAGTTTTACCTTGTTAGAATCTTCCCATCTGTAGCTAACCACAATAATGTTTTCACCTTAGGTCATGATTTTGATCCCCATATATTGTCCCATAATGAACCCTAGGTTCCTTTGGGAGGATCTTCCATCTATGCTATGTATCTTTATTTAACTATATACACCCCCATTCCTTTTTTATTCTAGTTCCAAGTATCTTTATCTACATTCTAAGGAATTTAAAAACCTTGAGGATATCATTTAGAGACTTCTACGATTCATCCTATGAACCATCTAGATTTTGGAAGATTTTCCATGGAAGGGTCTTATGGCCTAGATCTACTCCTCTAGCTCAATAATTATTCACTTCATGTCCCCAACATATAATAATTTATTCTCTAATGTTATCAAACCTAAGATTTATTTTCAGGGGTTTCTAAGAAATCCATCTGTCTTCCCATAAATATGTACTATCCCCATTTCTAATCTATTAGAATAGGCCCTTAAGGAGAAGATCTTTGACCTCCCTTATGCTATTCTAAATAGGTAATCCCATAGGGAGTTATTTATAATTATTTATTCTTTTTGTATTTATTTCATTGAGATATTTATCTCTAATCAATCTACTCTATCTTTTAGAGGAATTAGCTCTAGTTCTCCAGATAAGTTTAGCTACTAGGACTCAATTTACATTGGAAAAGTTTATTACACATGCCCCTCCCTAATAGGTTGGTTTAAAAACTTTATCCTAAGTGATAAGATGAAATTTCACCTTCTCTTATGTCCCTTACCACATAAAATTTCTTATAATTATACTCAACTAGGACAAAATATGTGAAGGAGCCTTTATCAAAGAAAACCTATATATGGTAGTAGAAAGCATAACCATTTGAATGAGAGTTAGCTTTCTTACATAGGTTATATGTTTACCTTTACAAATAATAAGTTTCTTATTGATTTTAGTTGTAATTCTGTTTCATTGATTTTTATCTCATTTTCCTTTAAAGAGAGGAAGGAGAGGTAAGCCTAGGTAGTTATCAAGGAAAGATTCCTTCTCAAAACCCAAAATTCTACATAGGAAAGATTTGATGCTAGGAGAGACATTGATGAAAAAATATTTGATTTACTTATATTTATTGATTGTCTTGATGCCTTTTTGTAACTAGCTAGTAATTCCCTTATTTATCTATTTTATTGAAGTAGTTTCAAAGCGAATAACATGGTATCATCCACAAATTGAAGATGAGATTGTGCAATTCCATTAGTTTCTTCTTAAATCCATTTTATTTTATTTTATTCTTTTATAAATTTTATGTCTCCCTACGGCCTCTACCATAAGGATGATGAGAAAGGGGGAGAGTGGGTCTCTTTTCCTGAGGTCCCATGAAGAGGCAAAGTACCCTTCTAGGGATACATTGACCATTTTTGAAAACTTCGGGGAGGTGTAAAAAAGTTGTACCCATATTCTCCATTCTTGACTGAATCTAAACTTTCAAAGTGTTCTATCGATAAAGGACCAATTGAGTTTGTTGTATGCCTTAAATATATCAAATTTTATTAGAATTCTTTTCCTCTTACTAACATATAGAGAATGAATAATCTCATGAGTAGTGATAATCTCATTTTTAAGTTGTCTTCATTTGATTAAACCTCTTTATTCCTCTAAAATTTTCTTAGGTATGATGTTTTAGATTTAATTAGCAATGGTTTTAGATATGAATTTGTAAATAGTGTTGCAGAGAGAGATAGGTCAAAAATCTTCTAGAATTCTTCCTTGTAATATTTTTAGAATGAGAACTAGGAATGTATAATTGAAGGATTTTGGCATCCCTTGTGATTCCTTTGACTCATGTACTACTTATATGAGATATTCTCCCAAAATATCCAATAAGTGATGATAGAAAAAGGTTGTGAACCTATTTAGACTTGGAGAATGATCCCTTGCCATCTCAAAGACCACTCTCTTGAATCAAGTTTTTCTTATTATATTGGATAACAAGATATAGAATTTGTCTCTAAAAGACTTCTTGATCTACTTGGCTCTCCTAATTCTCCTATTACATCATATCCTCCTAGAACCTCACCAAATATTATTTAGTCTCCTTGGGGTCCTCCAAGTTGCCCCCTTCTCTAGTTTCAAATTTTTGGATAAAGTTTTTTTTTCCTTCTAATTTTGCATGAGAGATGAAATAAATTTGTATTTTGGTTTCCCTCATTTAGCCATCTTACTCTACATTTTTGTTTACAATATATTTCCTCCTTTTTATACACTTCCTCTAAGTACTTTGTTACTTATTCCTCTTCATCTAGAAAGTCTATAGATTCATTACCTTCCATTCTATTTTATTGAATCTTTCCACTTCTCTTAACAAGATATTTTTGACTTGAAATATAAACATAAATATGTGATTATTCCATTTTTTCAAGGCCAATTTTAAGTATCTAAGTTTTTATGAGAATACGTACATTTTTTGTCTTGAATCTATTATTTTGGGATTTCTCCTATTAGGTGAAAAAATCCTCAATGTCAAGGTGTTCATGCCACATTTTATCAAACCTAAATGGATCTCTTGTTGGCTACTCATCTTATATAATATGTAATAGAATCGATCAATGATATGATCCCTAGGTTTTGAGAACCTAAGTTTGTAAGCTGGAACTATCTTCTACCCAATTTATTAAGGCCAAAAATATTTCCAATATTTCCTAAATAAGGTCCTTACCTGATCTTATATTAATCTAAGTGAACCATCCTTATTTCATTTTGAGATCCCATAGTTCCCACTTTTCCACAAAGTTTTGGAAGCTTGTGCAATCCTTATCATCTATGTTTCCTCCCTTATTTTATAAGGACTCAAGTCTCACATTAAAGTCCCCTTATGATCCAATATGCATTTTGGTCTAATTTTATTATAGCCTCTAGCTATTATTAGACTTGATATTTTTCTTACTTATTCTGAGATCTATATATATTTATCAAAAAGAAGCTGAGTCCTATCCTAAAAAAGGCCACTAATTTTGGGCTTGATTAATCTCTAGCCTCATTAAGATAGGGTCCCATATCATTACCAATCCTCCTATCATTCTTATGTCATCCTTCCCTAATATCTCTCTTTTTAGGAATCTTGAAATTCTCTTGTTGTGCTCAAATAAATTTTTTAGTTTGGTTTCTTGTAACATCACTAGTTCAAGATCGTGTTGTGTGAGCAGTTACTTAAATTTTCTCCTTTTAGAGGTGGCATTGAGACCCCTTATATTCCAAGAGATGATATTTATTAAATGAGATTAGGTTTCTTGGTTCCCGTTAAGAGTCTATCTACTTGAGATTGGGTCCCTGCTCCAATGGCTTCCATTGCCTCCTCATGCCCCTTTTTATTTTTTATTGGGTCTCCCTCTCCTTTTATTTCCATAATTTTATTTGGAGTTGATATTTTTGGTTTTCATAATTCCCACATTATCCTCCTCTATTATTTAATCTGACTCATCTTCCTCATCCATGCTTGTCTAATTTTCCTTGTATTTTTGCCCTTCCATCATGCCTTATCCCTTTATCTATTTTCCTAGATGACTAGCTATATTTTGTTGATATGAGTTCCTTCTAGTTGGTTCTTATATCAATTTTTCCAAGTATTCTTTGAATCCATAGTCTGCCATGATATCTTCCATTTCTATGTTATTTTGATTCTCTTACGGTTGCATTTTCTAGATAAAATCCACAACTTATTTTGAGGTATATTCCTCATTAGTTTATTTATTTATTTTGGCATACATTTTTCCACTATTTTATTTAGCCTTGATTGTATTATTTCTTTTCAATTTGGAGAATCACTCTAAGTATTTTTTAGTTATTTTAGGAACTTTCACTATGACATTGGTTTTTTTATAAATTAGGACACTCTCTGATGAGATTCCCATACTCATGGGAACTTCTAAATTGGAAAAAGATGCTCTCATAATCTATATTTTAGACCCATTCCATTTTTCTTGCTTTTAGGATGATATTCTTGGGAAGAGGTTTTGTGAGATCTAACTCAACACATATTATAGTGTAGCTAGATATGCCTTTACCATGATATGGTTTATATAAATCTACTAGTCTACCAATAGTATTTGTAATGGTTTCAAAAACATACATGGACCAAAATTATTATGGTAGGATGTACGTTTACATCCATACTAGTGTTGTGTTTAGGATTTCCTTTGTTGACCTGAATGTTGTATGCTAATGTTTCATGAAGAGACTCACATTTATAAATAAATACATCCCTCCAAGAAATTTTCCCTATCATATTCATTAGCAAATATTCTTATAAAATACCCTTTGGCATAGGTTTTCAATTCATGTTCTCCATTCATCCAATAGTTTTTTCTGGTACATGCATGTAGTTCTTCTAGGTTTAGTTGAGCTCCCATGAATTTTCATATCAAGCTTCTAACATATAGTCCTACTATATTATTTTTAATTTCCCTAGGATTGAGCATGTAAATTAGTTTTTCATTAGTAGCTTGCATGCATGTTTTTTTCACTCCAATTATTATCTCTTCAATCTTCTTCTTACCAAACCCCCTCATGAGAGCGTTAATTTTTATCTCTAAAATCATGTTTGTGGCTCTGCTCACCATTTACTTAAAATATGTTTTTTTGGTGGGAAGTAACCCCCCTAGGGGATTCATTTATTGGTCTCTTGAGTGATATGTGTCTTTATTCACCCTAAAACCTAAAGAATGCTGTGAAAAATCTAAAGAAAGCTTCAAACACTAGTAGAGCTCATTTTATATAAAGTTAACCACTTTATAATTAATAAATTTTGTAACTTGAAATTTATTAATAAATTTCATAATATTCAATAATAATTTAAAATATATACCAATAAAAATATCTTTCATGGGTGGGGGTACTTTTAACTTATTTAACAATACACTTAACAAATCACAAAAATGGTTTCATATGGTTAAATAATTAATATAATCATGTTTAATGATTTATACAAATCATAATTAATCAAAATCCAAAAACTATAACCATATAAACATTTGAATATTATATCATATCCATATGATAAAAAAACCAGTGAAATGAAATTTTCATCACAAAATAAGTATATTGATGAAATTAACTATTAAATTATGCATAAAATTGAGAAGTATTAAATTGAATAATAAAATAAGTAGTATTAAATCCTAAAAAATTAAGCCATTGAAAAAAAACTTAAAATAAGATTAAAATATCATAAATATTCCTTCTCAAAATTGTCATAATCTAAAACCAAATCAATCAATGGATCCCATCTATCCATCTAGTACTTAGTATATTAAAGAGGTGAAGATGGAAACTCAATGATATTAATGACATCTGATTATACATCTACCACAAGTTTAACATTTTTCATCATGTGAGTGATTACATTATGAGGTAAAGGACTACTAATGTGTTTCTTGCTAGATGAGGTAAATTTGTTAAGACCAGATGAAATAATATTAGGAGCAATAACAAGGGTAGTATCAACAATATTAGGATTAATTTTTGAGAAAAAAAATGGAAAAATATAGGATTTGTAATAGGAAAATTATTGAGTTGTATGCATTTCTTGAGAAGAGATGCTTGGTAGACATCATTCAAACAAATGAGATCACCAACTATCTCATAATTATCCTCTACAAAAACATATTTCCTCACATGGATAATGATGCAGGTGTAACGGTATCTAAGATAGGCCATAAATTTGGATCATTGGCATCAAAGTGAAGATAAACTAAGGTTCCAAGATGAAAAGGATGGAAATTTTCATTAGCATCCATACACCCCCAAAAAGGTTTGCATTAATGAGTTCCTCAAGAATGAATTCTACCTTTTTAATGTATAATTCCCCTCATCTATACATTTATATTTAAACCTTGTAAACCTTGACTCCAAATCGACATTTCTCTATATTCACATAATTCAAAATAAGTACTCATAATATCCCTCCATTTGGCATAAATTTATGAAATAAAATGACTCAAAAAATGACTACATAGTGGAAATCATGTATGAAATGTAGTCAAAATATAATTATCAATTTATCCAAGACATAAAGGAGAAGATAAATCTTGTATTGATCTAATAATTCACACCACCTATTTTGTAATTCATCTGATACTTTCCAAGGATACACTCCTTCATTCCCTTTATTTTTTTGAGTATTTGTAATGCCATATAAATTTTGAGCTTGAGTAATGGACTTAGTTTTTAGAATGCAACAATAATGTTTTTTTATACTAAGAATACATAAAGATGTAATTTTTTTCAAATTGAGACATGCATTAAACTAGATACAACCCTTTATAATTTTTTATTTGTTTCTAAACCCTAGTATCTTAATTTTACCATTTTATCGAATCTAAGTTCACAATGAAATGAATTTTTAAGATACAAACCTTCAAGAAATAGTCATCAAGAAATAAACACTACCTTAAAAAGAGAAAATCATCCTTTACTGAATACAACCAGCTCAATACTTGGTACTTCTTAACTTATTTTAACCTTCATTCTAGACTTGATGTAGCCTATTTAAAAAATAAGATCAAGCTCAAAATTCATTTAACAAATAGATATTGATTTTTTCCTAATATTTATTTTAATGATCTAAGACATGCAATAAGTACTTGGATGTAATAAACCCATGATAAAATAAAACCAACTCAACTATCAAATTTATTATATTTATTTATTTTGATTCTAAAAATTAAATATATGCGTGATAACATCTGAGTAAATACTTCCATTTAATACCAATTTTAAGACCAAATTGAACAATAAAAATTAGTTGTTTATCTATATAAATGTTTGAAACTAGACCAACCCAAGAATAAAAAGCATTATTTATTTTTCAAACTATTGAGAAAGATTGAAATCCATCAAAATTTCCATAATATATTATATTTTACTTACTTTTCAATATATTTCATTTATGGTAATCGTCGAAATCACTTGCATGCAACTAATCAATCTAGAGAAACAATGAAATTAAAGTTTTCAAAAAAACAACATTATAGCCTAATATTCTTAAAATATATTTTCAAGTTATATCCAAAATAATATTAAACATATACTACAACTAAAACTTTCATGAAACTAAATAAATCCAAAAAATTAGTCCCAAAATGAAGTTTCACTAATATATTGAATAAAATTAAAACTATTTGAATCAACATCTCCTTGTCTATCTACTCATGGATGAGGACCAAAACTTACATTCATCAACAAAAAATCCTTAGTAAAATAACTTTGAGAAATATTAACTAGCATTCCAATAAAACAAGCAAACTATCGATTCAAACTCAGACATTTTCATAATAACCAAAAATTATATTTTCTTAAAACAAAACTAATAGTCCCCTTTCTCAACATTTAAAAATATTTTTGAAATTAGTCTCATACTTATAATATGTAAAACAAACCTAGAAATAAAATGAAATCAAACATGTGCATATGTTGATCCTTATATAATCATTTAGAAACATTTAATGAATATATCACTAGAAATATTAATAGCATGCAAAGAGAAAAGCATGCAAAAAGGACCAAAAAATGTTTATAAACTAGCATGCATAATATTTTAAAAAGTGAATAAACCATAAAAATGATTAAAAATTCATACCTACCAAAAAATTCATATACTTAATTATACCAATTTTCTTTGTTGGTAACCCATTTATTTTCAATATTCCTTTAGTATTTGGTTCATAGACAAGACAAAGCTTATTTGTAATTTGCATAAGCATGACAATGTTACTAGATCCACTGTCCACTATACAGTTATGAAATAAATAGTCACAAAATATCAAAGAGAGGTATAAGGGAGGAGTTTACTTCAATTTACCTTACATTTGTTCCCCTTTACCATCTTATGTACTAATTTTACTTGATACTTTAATGGTTGGTCTAAATTGGTTAGGACAACACCTTGTTTCTCAACTAGTTTTGGGGACACCTTGAGAGCTAAAAGCTCTTGGATGAGCATATCATTTTGTCCTAGAATAGAAATGGAATCCCACATGATAATGCTAACATTGGATTTATTAATCTGATCTAATATATTAAATAAAGATCCACTAACCTTTGGCTACACCTTTTGAACCACTAATTGTTCACAGACTAGAGGTATTTGAGGGACCTTCCCAACCTCTGCATTTTGGTTTTTCCATATTATAGGGGTAACAAGTTGATATTTGGTAGTTTTTGAAATATCATTAGGAGTAATTGAAGCATTATTCACATCTTGAACCTCATCAATGGATCTTATTTTATCTCTAGTTATAATTGTAACTTAACCACTTATGTTGCTAGCCTCACCACCATGATTAAAAGCAACATAATCATCTATTTGCCAATTTACATTAATGGCATCAGGCTACCTTTGAAATTTTTGATCCTTTCCTTGGGGTACCAAATTTGTCTCTTGATAATGACCTCATTTAAGAGAAAACTCTTCTTGTGTCATTTGTAGCATAATAATATTTTGTGATATCAAGGTTTGGTTCTGAACATCATTGAGGTTAGAGGGTTGCCAATTTGAGTCATGTATCAAATTATTTTGAGGAGGTATAGGAACAATAAATTTTAAAGTGGAAGGTGCATTAGGATCAAGATATGCATATGGTTTAGTTATAACTATGACTCCTTTTGATTGGTAGGGTGGTTTGTTTTCTCTAAATCTTTGATAAGGAGGCATTCAATCTCTAAAAGTCTAATAGGAGATATGATTATATTATTAATAAGGCCTATTAGTCTAATAATGTTTCCTCTTGAGTTATACTTTTTCATTTCCAAAACATTGAATCAAACCTTTCAGCTCACCAAGCTCATTGGCTTGACTAGAAGGGGTTGTAACTTGAGCTTGAGGATGTGGAATAGGGGATAATGATGGAAATTAAGGATCTTGAGGTGGTGGAATAGATTGAAAATATAGGAATATAGGAATTTGAGGCTTAGGAGAAAGCTTATCATCTTGTATCAAACTATTTTATGCTCTTATGGCAATTTTATAAGCATTCGGTAAGGTATTGCCACCCATTGACTGTATCATCACATTGATATCAGAATTAAGGGATTTTAGATATTACAAGAAGGCATATTCTATGGATAGTCTAATCACTACAAGAATCCTAGTCCATGTTTTTTGGAATTTGAGGTTAAAATCAGACATAAACTCATGGGGAGCTCTCTAAATGGTAAATAACTGCTCAACTAATGATAGGTGATCATATTTATCTTTAAAATACCTAATTAAGGTTTCACCTAACTCATCCCATTCAAAGAAATATTATTTGAGGTTTCACCTAAATAATAGAATTCAAAGGAATATTTCTATACCATTGCAATGCTTTTCTTTTGAAGGAAGTAATAAGTAGTTTGATACCCACATTATCTTGAACAATATTATGAATGGAGCAAAGGTTGGAAACATCATAGATATGCACAATATAATTTATTTGATGTTATCCTAAGAATAATGGGATAATTTTGAGGAAGACATAGGAATGTCATCAAAATGGGCCAAATTTAGAGGACTACCTATATTAAATGGGACAAACACTTGATTCTTGATAGCCTTTTGGGTAGTGGAGATTACACTACTTAAGATAATGGGATGACCAAGAGATGAATATTGATTTTGGAGATAAGGTATTGTCCTATTACATCTTGCTCTCTTATATGAAACAATATATAGCTCAATTAATCAAGGGGAATACCTTTACTAGCTGACCTTGTAGTAACTTTTAACATGAGAATGTTGTCTGGTAACTTGAAGAATATTCAACTTTTGATGATGGTGGATGCCTTTTGATATTTTTTATGCTTATCCTTATCTCTAAATTTTATTTACCCCAAGGATAATGTATTCCATTAGGCATTGCATAACTATTGGCATCCTAGGTTTCACCCTAACTGAAAAAGGGATTATTTAGGTCCTCTTGCTCAAACCTAGTCCAACATGGGACTGAACCTAGGTTATGGGTCACCTAATCTTGGGTTAGACCTCTAGAGAAGGCTAGCTTAATTTTGGGGATATCACCTATACTAAACCTAAACTAGCTTTTTATTGGGAAAAGAGGAAAAGGATTGACAATAATGCATTAAAAACATGTAAAAATGAGGTGATGTACCAAATGTTTTGATCCTTATCCTTTCACAAGACACACTATAGGACACTTTAAAGACTTATAAACATCACTTCATTCAATATTGGATCAAATTCCACATAAGTATTTCACACAAAGGCATGGACTAGCTATGGACCTAACATGGGAGGGTAGTTGTCCACTTCCAAACTGACCAACAAACTATATATACACTTAGAAGGACCTATGAAAACTACCAAAACATTTGAATGAAGGTGAGAAAACTTAGACAGAGGCAAGTAAAACATACATTCACTTAAACACATCAATGAATTCATAAAACACACTTTAATTCAGCTTATAAAATGGAAGAATTCAATCTTTTATTGCATCAAATAGGTGTTACAGTACAAATTTTGGTAGAGTCTAGTCATGCCAAAGAGAGGGGATCATTTTCAAGGCTTAGAACCCTATATTTATAGTAAAATGGGATGAGAGAGATGGGGATCATGTTTATAAAGATGTAGAAGGGAGCATAATGACCTAGATTTTCAATAATTCTAGTGTTGATGTCATTAGAAAAGATCGTAATGCCTATATTACTTTTGGAAGGTAACCATAACAACTATGTTAGTCCCTTTAAATATATTTCTAGCCTACATTGATGCTCCTTGTAGTTAAAATGATTGGATTAAGTCATTTAAAATTTGAATTCTAGTGTCAAAGTAGTTATAATAGTTGGATCAATCTGTTGTGATCTTGTTTTGGTGTGGATTACTCCTTAATGGTTCATGTTTGGCATGTAAGAGTGGAGAAAAGGGTCATAATCATGTTGCTATCTTTGGCAACAAACCCATCAAAACTAATGTGTCTACCTCTATGGCATCCCTTTGGAATATTTGCTCTAGTTTGACCTCAACCATATTTGATCTCTATTTAAAGTCTTAAGGCTTCAACTTTTGATATTGGCCCTTGATCCTGATCTAGGTTTCTAAAAATGTGCCACCTAGTAATTCTTCATTCATTCTCAAGATCCTATAGAATCTTTGACCCTATACACACCATAGATCTCCTTGGTTTGCTTAAATGCATGTCATCGATCTCCTTTCACTTGATCAAATGTGCATAGTTGATCTGCTAAGTCACTATGATCATGACATTTATCAGTCCTTTGTTTGATCTCAAGATCATTTAAATTTTTGACTTGATGCTCACCATTGATCTTTAATGTATGATTTAATACACTCTATTGGATATTTTGGACCCATTAACAATCTTGATCACCCGCCAACCATTGGACCTCAACTCAAGCTTCTTTGATTTAGACATTTGTCACCTTTTCACTTATCCTAGGCCCATTAACCTTTTGACTTGATGCTCACCATTGATATTTGACTGTATAATTAAATGCACACCATAGATCTATTTGGACCCATTGACTTTGGCAGTCACCATGCACCATTATATTATGACTTGGCTCTCGTGATCTTGACACTTGTCACCTTTGCATTCATCTTTAGAACATTTGAATTTAAAAGGTTAGTTCTTGTGGCTTAAGTTTGATGTCCCCATGCACATCCCACTCTGCAAGTTTAACTTTAAAGACCCATATCTTGAGATAGTAAGCTCATCAAGATATGAAATTTTTAGAGCATGATTTAGGAATGAAGAACTTTGTGTCCCTATAATATTTTAGCTTTGGTTAATTCTGAAAATGCACTTATGAAATGAACAAATGAGTTGATCGGTTCATCCCTGCCTAATATGCATATGATGATCTAACTCCTAAAGATAATCAAATTTAGGCTTTAATATTGATTAATGTGTGTTAAAAAGAATGAAAATGTTATATGATCTCCTCTTGAAGTCCATATGTTCCTTGTGACATTGTAACACTCTTCAATCAGGACCTTTCTTAGCTTTTTATTCTAGATTAAGAAAATTTTGGTATGTAAGCCAAATTTGGCCAATAGTTATAGAAAGTTAAAATAATATATTTATTAGATCTCCATGATTAAATATTTTTTTATAAAACAAAAATTGAATTAATATTTATATGGTATAATTTTGAATTTGATTATTTTTACATGTTTTTGAATTATATTTAATAATTTTGAATTGGGATATAAAATAAATTTTAAAATTGCACTTTTATTTGAATTAGGCTAGTCTTGGTAATGTCATGATTTTTAATATGTAAAAGGAATAAAATGATGTTTAGTAATAAATTAAAGTATTCCCATTAAAATATGAGATTTTGACACCTGGTACCTTCCATCACATAGATAAATGTAGTGAATGTTTTCCCTTAAGTGATAATTTCTTACCACTCCATGACTCTAAGATGCCTTAGAGTCCATGGGTGCATGACTTACCTATGAACCACATATTTTATTTAAATTATAGATTATGTGTGGTTGTCATGATATTTTTCCCTATGATCACATCTGGTGATTTGGTGTTTGTGTTGGTATGAGGGACCTAATACCCTATTCTAAAAAAACATGAATATAAAGATAATTACACTCAAGAACGAGTGGCCACCCATTCTCAACAACATAGGATAAACTAAAATTCAAATGATCTATAGAGTCTAAAAAAACATTTGAGAGATAATAACACTTTGTGACTCCATGAATATGAATCAATTAAAAATTTCCACGTGCATCGCTCTAAGTGGACACAATAAATTCATGGAGGACAAAGACTTGGGATTTTTTGAGGACATTTTAAATCCTTGATTTCATAATATGGTTATGACAAATGTTACAAATATTAAATTCATAAACATAAAAGGATATATAAATTGGAGATAATTCAAAATATATGTGGATAGTGAATAGAATTATTTAAAATCATGAAGCACTCCATGACTACGAGTTAATGACAAAATACCACATATGTCACTTTGACTAGTTATAGTTTGTGTATACTAAAATTTGTTCTTTAATAATTGAAAATGATAAGGTTGGCACACATTTACCACACATGAATTGAGCACTCAAAAAGGGTCCTAATCTATCATTTTCTCACAATTAAATGATATCTTATGAGTCAACCCTTCAATTTTACTATTACATACCTATAAAAACCTCATTATCTATTTCAAACCTATTAAATATATTGTATAGACATCTCTAGAATCTCAATTTAGTTTACATATACATAATTTAGTTATGCATGTTTAGTTCATTATCTTTAGATAATAGTGATTTGTACTAGTCTATACTGACCCACTCACAACAACAACAATTTTATAAAATAAATATTTTTCTTAGGGTCAGCCCATTTTCCTAGTGTGTTGGTATTGTGAGAAATTACCAATTAGACTCATATGAAAAAACCTTGGGGAGAAGTCTATTGAAATCTCGTACATAAGGTCTGATCAAAGGCATCTTCGTAGTGCTAACACTAAACCAGTCACCCATGAATAATTTTCAAATGACATAATAATCTTAGGAGAAGCTTCGATGGAGGAATCTATAAAGCTAAAATTCATTCTAAAAAACTACTAATCTATCTCTAACTAGTACATAAACTTCCAAAAGAGTTCCCTTTTCTTCATCAACACTCTTGTGACCCTACTATAAAAGGATTGCAAGAATTTTGAAATGCTAAGTGAATCAACTATAAGCAACATATTTGAGCATTCCATTATTTGAAGGTAAAATGGAATCTAATCTCTAAAATCCCCTCATCGATAGAATTCAAAGAAAACCCATAGGGTAGAAAGGACACATCCTTACCTAGGTGGGAAAATTTTAGTTACTCAAAGCCTCGATCTAGAGTATCTTGATATACTTAATGTTAGTCTTTTAGATACCTAGAAAGGTGGCAAAACAATAGAATAAATTCAAAAAAAGTTCTTATAGAGGGGTACTGAGAACCACTTTAGGTTTTACCTAGTCTCTTTGTAAAAAGCTTATCTACCTAAAGAAAATGGGGGACTATGGATTAGAAGTATTAAGCCCATAAACAAGGCCCTTTTGGAAAAAATGGGATGGAAGCTTATGAAATAAGATAGATAATGGTCTGAGTAAGACTACCTTCTTTGGGAATATGGCCCAGTTGATAGATCCACTTTCTGAAAAGCCATCAATAGATGTAAGGACTTACTAATAAAAATAATTAAATAACAAATCAAAGATGTAGATAAAATCAATTTTTGGGAGGATGCCTAGATGTCCACCACTCGCCTCTTTTCACAAGGTATTTGGGCTAATTTATGTGTGGGATTTAAGGAAAGATGGGGGGTACCAAAGTCAAAGACTATTGGGATGAGAATGAGGGATCATAGGCTTGGAAAGTCCTCCCCAAAAAAGTTTACATTGATAAATAAGCTTAAGTGATTCAAAATCTCAATTCTTCCATCAGACAAGTTCACATCCGTATATTCCCTAAGGAAGATAATTTTTTGTGGGCAACTGAAGATAGTGGGAAGTACTCAATCTCCTTAGGACATGTTAATGATTTTAATCTAGAGGATGAATGAAACTAATAGAAATATTTATGGATAAAACACTCAATTCCTAAGGTAAATTTATTATTTTGGCTAGCTACTCAAGATAAGATCCTAATTATGGATAACTTGGAAAAAAAGGACTCATTGTCTCCAGTTGATGCCCATTATGTAGGGAAGTTGAGGACTCAATACATCATTTATTTTTGTCATGCCCATTTAGCTCATGCCTATTTGATTGGATTTTAAACAAATTTAATCTCTCATGGGTTTAAACTAGACTACATTCTTGATCTCATTATTCAATGGAAACCTCCTTAGAGCCTTCCATCGCTATCTTTATTTTGGAATCTTACCATCCCGCACTAGTTTTAGAGTGTTCAAAAAGCTTAAAATGGTACTATTTTCTCAAACAAAAGATACTAGACAAAATAGGTATTCCTCTATCTTTGTCTTTCCATCATTGAGAATTGGAGAGCCTTCCCTCCCACCAATAAAAATCCAATATCTACCTCTGAACAGCTGATTTTTAGAAATTGTGAGGTAGTATATAAAATCAGGTCTCCTTCCAAAGACTTGGTACACAAACATGTTATATGGAATCCCCCACCTGAAGGTTGGGTTAAGTTCAACATTGATGGAGCTTTGAAAGGAAATCTAGGCCCTAGGAGAAGGGGAGGCTCCATAAGGAATTAAGAGGGAAAGATGATCATTATTAATTCAAGCCCTCTATAAATTTAGATAAACCATGTGGTTGAATCCAAGGTAGAACTTTGGGGTATTTAGCTTGCCTCCAACCTCAAGACAGATAGATTCATCATTGAAAGGGATTCCCTCAATATCCTCAATACTTTAAAAGGTAAAACCAACCCTTCTTACATAATAAAATCCATAATAAATGATGTCAAGTAGAGCTTGATGGATATGACACGCTCTTCCATCATTCACACATACCACAAATGGAATGGGGTGGTAGACTTACTGGCTAATATCAGAGTAGGTATCCCTCTTTTATCTACCTAGCACATTGGATGCCACATCCCTTAAAATATCATATCAACTATTCAAAATGAAGTCACTTCAAGATAGGATGATGACATTTTTGCCACATGCATGAACTTTACTTCTCAATCAAAGGATTTTAAAAATCATGACCCACCATCATTCCACCATGAGGATAATTGATCATAAATAGTGGGATAAATCATGTACTACAAGTTTATTTCAAGCCATTAGACCTAAGCCTTACCAAGGTTTTCCAAACTCCATCTTCAGCTCTCAAGCTACTATTGAGATGGGTGGAGATAGGGACCACCTTGAACCAACTTACTCCTCAGAAGTCAGAAGCATGAATAAGGTGTGGAAGAAGCTTTGCAGAGGAGAACTCACAAAATTTATGTTGAGGGTACATGACCACAATGCCAACTTATCAAAAAACTTTGTTGCAATATGGAATAAGAAGGTTGTGAAAGTAAGAGGCATCAAAATCTTGGTAACAAAGGAGATGATTGAAGAAGACACAAGGATGTCATGTGAAGGAAAAAAATCATATAAAGATCAATAAAAAAACATGAACTCCTAATTTTTTTTGAACCAATGAATTCATTATGATAAATAAAAAGGGGTTTCCTCACTTAGACCTTCCATGTCAATAGCCTAAAGTTTGATTGCAAGTAATGAATTATATTACACTTAAAGGTAAGTACACCCTCCTTTTTTCCCATCACTTTCGCTTGCTAAACCATTTTAGGGTTAAAAAATTAGCCTGCCTTATTACCTCCTAAAATCCCTAGAGAGCATTATTCTCGTGCACCAAGTCAATGAAGTTAATCTCATATTACACTAGGGCCTTATGAAGGCAAGATGCAAAAGAGACCTAGAATGATCCTTCCTAAGGAAGATGTAGAAGGCCCCAAAAATAGAAATAAGGCTAGAATACAAAGAAAAAATAGGTCACATAGGATAAGATGATCAAGGATGATAAGTTACCTACAGATGGATCCCCCTCTTTGAATAGTTTTTTTTATTTAATTTCCTTTTGTTTTTCCCTCCACATGGTTAGTTAGCTGCTAGTGTTGTTTGTTATTTTTTGTTTTTATCTTTCATCCCATGAGGCTCGCTCTTGTTTACTATAATTTTATATATGCTCAAGTTCATGTTACCTATAAAACTATATTTTTTACCATATCAAATAAAAAATAAACAAATGTCTATTCAAAATGGATTTGACACTTATCTAAAATAAATATTTAAATTATTGTACATTTGGAAAACTTTCCTTATTTTTCCTAAATTATGAACATATCACTAAGAGTAGTCACAAACCAAGTTTAAATCATAATGAAACCAATTCAAATATATCATTGTCAAGTATCAAATACAAATCATTAGTCACATACATATAGTGAAGGAACACAATTTCAAAAACATACTAGGTGGGAGAACTATGTGTGCCTTAATATCCCTGATCGGAGTATCATATATGTAGGTAACATTAAATCATCAAATTTTTATGATTGAGGTAAATGATGAATCCCATTAAAATTTTCCAATTTTTTTAAGTTTATAACCATCACAATCTCACTTAGGGTTTCAAGGAAAATGAGATTGAATTTTATATCTATGTGCATCATCATAGTGTTAGAGTAGGAGTTTATTATTTTCATGTATTTATTATAGGATTTTTCCCTCACGTGGATTTTTCCTAATTTCATGGATAATATTTCTTAGGTGTAATTGGACTTAAAATTTGACTGATGAATAGGAAGTAACTCCCTTTACCAATTTCTCTTAGTATGGAATTTACTCTTCTATTTTTTTTTTTATTACTTTTCATGGATCTTTTTTAGGAGTTGCACATGCACTCCCCTATATGTACATCTTTAATTTATGAGATTTTATAATGGAGTATTGGATATTTTCTCTAAATATATTTTGTATTATTCTTGTGTTTTTTATTCCATTCAACTTACAGCTATGTTGTTCACTTTATTAACTTATGCTTTCATTGAACCTATGTATCTGTTTGATTCCAAAGATCTTGATATCCACCCCAAGATTGTATCAAAGAACCATTTTGGTATACAAATGTCAATTTTTATTTGTTGTATGTTATTTTTAAATATTGAGTTTATTTGTAAAAATCTTAGGATTTGTTTTTCACAATCCATATTTGAGGGTTTAAAAAAAATGTGTTTTAAAAATATCAATAACCTTGGGATTTGTTAAAATTTTAGGGTTTTTTTTACTAATATAAGGCCATTACTATTTTTAGGTGTTTTTGTGTAGGCTTGGTATTTAATTCTCTCTAGAGTGGAGGGTCACATGTTTTGTTCATGTTGGTCACAACCTAGTTTAGGATTCATTCTAGTAAGGATATTATTCATGTCAACTTCTCTCCTCTCCATTAGATATTATAGACACTAAAATGGTTGTTAAACTTTACTCAATCACATTTTTAATTAGCATTGTCCTTTGATGTACCTTAGACCTCCATTAATATCATTATGAGCTTTACATGCCCTGCATATTCTTCCATGACCCTCTCAAGGCCATACCTTTCCAACATTGCCTCTGTTGCATCCCATAGCTAGTTTGTAGGAGAGGAAGAGTTGTGCCTTACCATGCATGGACTAAAGTTTTTAAGTAATGGTATTAATAACACTCTGGCTTCTACCCATACCACATCTACATTCTAAAGATGTAAATTGTAATGCAGCCAGTAGTTTTCTCTCCACCCTCTTAGAGCTTCTCACCATTCCCATTGTCATCATTTTGGTACACATTTTTATCTTGCTTAAAACCTTCTCATTTGAAATTTTTGGTTTCACAAAACTAGTCATGGTTTTGACCTTTTTTATAGCAATAAAAGTTCATTTTTAAAAATTTGTGGTATTCCACATATATGTCATTTTGATTCTTTAAAAAGGGTGGGGTTTTTAAGTTTTTAAAAACTATATTGGTATATTATGAAGCTTAAGTTATAATCTAGTGTCAATATAAAATTAATATTGACACTTATTTTAAGCCTTTTAATATAAAGTGGCAGGTATAATGACTTGGGAATTTTTTCAAAGGGTGTGATTTTTATTTTTATTTTTTAATATAAAAATAATGTATTGTGGGTCACTAAAAATGGAAGAATATTGTTTTATAAAGACTCTTCTTATTTTCACTTGATGAATACTAGAGGGTGAGGTCTAATTTGGTAGGTGACCAAACCCCCTCACATTCAAAACAATATTTTTTTGCTTATTTTACCACTTTGTGTACTCTTATTGGATGCAGTATCAATTGAGCTATCCTCAATTGCCTTATAAATCATGTCTTTTTTGACACTTGCATTAATTTTTCAAGATACATTCTCGACTATGTTAGATGTCTTTTTGCGCATGCATTATGTTTAAAATATTGGAGTGGAGGAGTTCATCACTTATATTTCAAAGGGGTGTGTTTTATTTGCATCAATATTTCATTCTATTTACACCTATTTTTTCTAACAATAACTACAACTACAAACCATTACAAACTTCATTTATGCATAATGGATACAAGTTCAATTAATCTTCCAGTGCCATTTAACTACCATGAATGGAAAATCAAAATGGAAATTATTCTAAAGATAAAAGGTTTACATCACATTACAATGAGGTTAGAAACTAATCCAACTACATATACATAAAAAGCTTTTTGGAAATATTGTCATTGATGTCAAATGTCTAACATTATTGGTGATAAAGGCCCCATTGCATTTAATGATGTTTTTAATATTCATATCTTGGCTAATATATGTTAATATTTATTTAATATTAATGACTATATTTTTGGCTGCATATAAGTCAAAAGAGGGCCCATGGAGAAGTCAAAGAGTCATGGGGTAAAAGATGAAAGAGGAATGGGATGCATTTTCTCATGAAGAGTCACCTTGAGGAATTCCAAGAGTCACCATGTGAAGACAAAAGAGGTATGGCACATTTTTCCATGAAGGGACACTTTGAGGAATAAGAAAAGTCACCAAGATAAGACAAAAGAGGAAAGGATGATTTTGATTATGAAGGGTCACCATATGACTTTTCAAAAACAAGGATACGAAGGGTCATGAAAGTTTGGCACCCATTTTCCATGAGGATTGAAGGGTCACAAAGGGTGAATTCCAAAGGTCATTTGTAAAGCTATAAATAAAGGGTTGAGAATCCATTTGTTATATGCAAGAGAGTGAATGGTTTGTATTTGTTTTTAAAGATAGAAAAGCAAGAGATATTGTAGAGTTATATCATTTTTGAGTAAGAAACATTGAGAGATAGTTGTGTTTTATACACAAGAGGGGTTGGTGCTCATGAATCTTTTTAAGTGGTTAGTGC